>SEMN01000533.1:0-360725 GCA_005408345.1 Macquaria australasica | reverse complement strand
TATAATGTTGCTCTTAGTGTTGTTTCCGTTGGTGTTAACATCAATGCTATTACCATATCTATGCTGTATTGAGCTGCTGTATGTTCTCTTTCCTCCTGCTCTCTCTCTCCCGCTCCCCCCTTCCCCTTCAACCCAACCGGTCGAGGCAGATGACCGCCCACCTTGAGCCTGGTTCTGCTCGAGGTTTCTACCTGTTAAAAGGGAGTTTTTCCTTGCCACTGTCGCATAGTGCTTGCTCATGGTGGGAACTGTTGGGTCTCTGTAAATATAAAGAGTCGGTCTAGACCTGCTCTATTCGAAAAAGTGCCCTGAGATAACTTTGTTATGATATGGCGCTATATAAATAAAACTGAATTGAATTGAATTTAACGATCTATGCTGTTGTAATGGATTAAACAAATACATATTATTTTGACAGCCTGTAGCTGCTTGCTTAGCTCAATTAGTTTGTGCATTGCTACACATGCTAATCATGTCTGGATCACCAAGCAGAGAAAAGCAGGCAATTGACCCAGGGCCCCAGACCACAGGGGCCCCAAAAGCTCCAGATTTATGGTATGACAACTGGTTTGTCCCAATGTAATTGAAAGAATATGAAACACTAAACTGGCATGATAAGGGACTTAAGGTGGTTCCTGCTTTATTATGTCATCTCAGGGCCCTGGCTTGAAGAGTGTCCTTGTCTCAAAATCTAGTTTTAAGACCTTTTTTTCAGTTTTGTGTGTATATGTAGCATATTCTGAAATTTACATGTTTATCAAATTACACCACAAATCTTGGGGCAGGAAGTATTGTAATGTGGAAAAACCTGTGCACATTTAACAGAGTGGGAGGAACAAGGGAAAGCAGCTTATTTAATTAATGAGGTTATATTGATTATTTTGATGGGGCCAAGATAGACAGCCTCATGTACAGAAGTGTAGCTGGAAATGTATTTTATTTTATTATTTCTATTATATTTTTTTCATCTTTATTTCTTACTGTTCATGCAGTCCAAGATTCATGCAGGTATCTATATGTCATAATATTTACTAATAGCTTCATCTTTTCTTTCTCCATGCATAATGGCTCTGAAGCTCTGTAGGTTAAAAAACACTAAGAGCCACTCGAGGGCAGTCAAAGACCAGAATCACACTTCCACTGACATTGCTATGACAATATCAATTGGCAACAGTATAGTGGGTATACTGTAACTCGGCCTCTAGCACAAAGTATTACATCAGTATTTATGGGCTTGAAAATCATATTTATAGTATTATTTTGATAATTATTATTTCTGTTGTAACAAAATAAATATTTCAAACGTAGCTCATGTATAAATGCTTAAAGGTATCAACTTGTATTCATGTGACAGAAAAAACAAAGCCTTACTCAGAAGTTAAGATGGTTAAGATGATGGGTGATGATGACACTTTGCCATTTTGCCATGGTTTTAATTGTTTTTTTATGGCTCCATTATTCCACTGAATGGAAATATTGTAGGTCCGCATCACTTAATTTACCCAAAATTCAGCGTGACATATTTAGTATCTTTGAAAACTCCAATAGAATTCAAAAGATAATCTTTCGTTCTCTCAAAGCATGGTTGAGGAAGACAGCAAAATTACTTTTAAGTGGACCTTGAGTTAATTTTTCTTTCTTTTCTTTTACTTTTCTGTCAAACTACACGCTCCAAGGTCAAGAATAAACTTTCATGCTCAAATCTCTGTGGGTTTGAACAATGATGGGCTGCACAGCATGAGTTAGTAATGATGGAGTGTTCAGTACTGGTAGATATGATTCTGTTTTCTTAAGGAAATGTATCATTTGTAATTGGAGTCTTGTATGAGTGGACAATATATTGTTTTTGTGTGCTTGTGCTTGTTAGTCAGTGTCGTGGTGTTCAATTGGAGGAGCAGTAATGAAACTAGCAGGTAAATTATCATTAGATAAGATACCATTACATTAGATAGATAGATAGATAGATAGATAGATAGATAGATAGATAGATAGATAGATAGATAGATAGATAGATAGATAGATAGATAGATAGATAGATAGATAGAATGGAATAAAACACTTAAGCATTGATCTGTTATGACTTTGAGGAAATGTTGAAGTTGTTTTGTAAATATTGGATGAATTCAGATTTAATTCAGATGTCTTATTTGCTGGAATAAAGAGAGAGGAGCAGAAACAATAGCAAGGTGATAGGTAGACATGAACTGAGGATGCAGACAATGCTTTCTGAACCACAGGACAAAGTCATTACTTCTCAGAATAAAAAAGGCTAAATAAATTATTGAAGAGTTGATGCCCTTGCAGTGAGAGGCAACTAATTAGCTTGTCATCATTAGTGGAAGTGGTCAGTGTGTGACAGTGAAGCAATTGATTGCACCTGGCGATTTGGTCGACAATCCCTAGAGGTTAATCATTTACAGGATGGAGGGGTCAACCTCTCCATGGCTCAAGGCTTACGGGGTCGGTCAATAACCCTTCATCTGGAACTCACTGAGAATTTGTCTCGAGAGCCGCCACTCCTCAAATCACTATTAGCTCCCAACTTTATGAAGAGATTAGAAACATGGATGGCCTTGGAAGATGAGCAGGGAGCGGGTTCAGGTGAGCAACATGCTTTCTGAAAACTACTGAGACCATAACAATAGAATACACAACTCTACATAGACTATATGACATTATTTCATATAGTCTATGCTTTAACATGTATCCCCTGAGCAGATAAACCATACACACATTTAGACTTTTTTAAATTCAGTGTAACTACAAAGGAGCTGTGAGACACAAATTACATCAAGTTGCATCATAAAGCTTTTCACAATTTATTATCTCAAGATAATTAAAATGAGCAACAAGAGAAATATGTAATCAATGACGCTGGATTCCAAACAGAAGGCATGACATGTTGCTGCGCTGTGACGTGTGGATGAAAAAGGAAGCATATTGAGTATTCATTATTGCATTAGTGCAGGTAAGATCATATCCAAATAAACTGAAATGCTATCAATTGTTCCAACTAGATTGGATTCTGCATTGTTTCTTTTGTTGCTGTTTCATTTATACATTCGGTCAGAGATGCTAGTAGCAGACAAAGTAGCCTGGAGCCTCGAGCAGAGATAAGGAGCAGGCTACATAGGTGTGGTAAGCTTATTTCTTTCTAACTCCACACCCCAGATTTCTCACATTTTCAAACTTGTAGTCTTCATGCGCACACTCAAGTGACATCACTTGAAGACATTTATCAGACTTCACACAGCTCCCTCTGGGGACACTAAAGGCTTTATACAACTTTTTTGTGGAGTAGTACTTCCCAACACTTGGAGTTCCCCTTTAAGTGTCTTATATCCCACATTTTTGACAATATAGTGTCCTTAAGGACTCTCCCTTGATTCAAGAAAATGGAGAACATATTGCTGCTATTCTGGGAAGAATAAACCTGGACCCATTTTAATGCAATTTAAAGTCCTTCACCATATCCACAATTCAAAGCCAGTCTTTCAAAAATATATCCTAAATTAGACAGGGCATGTGATAAGTGTCATGGTGCTCCAGCAGATGGACCTACATGTTTCTGACTTGCCCTCCTCTATGTAACGGTTCTTTATCCTCTGGTTGCATCCCAAAATTTTTGAAGACTGTCTGTGTGCATCCACTCATTAAAAAATCAGAATACAACATTTACAAACCAATTTCAAAATGACCTTTTATTCAAAACTCCTTGAGAAGAATGTCTCCCTTCAACTCCTCCAAGCGTTGAGACAAAACAACATTTCTGAAAATTCAGATTTTAGACAGCATCACAGTACAGAGACTGTGCTTATTAAAGTGACAAATGATCATTTAAGAACGGGTGATACTGGTAAATGTTCCATCCTTGTATTGCTAGACTTAAGTGCAGCTTTTGATACAACTGACCACAAAATTCTGATTGAGAGACTGCAACGCTAGGTTGGTATATTTGGGATGGCTCTGAAGTGGTTTTGTTCTTATTTGACAAATCGGAAATATTCTGTTTCTATTTGTGACCATGTCTCCCCTCACTCTTTAGTAAATTGTGGAGTCCCTCAGGGGTCAGTACTGGGACCGATTTTATTTTCACTATATATGCTCCCACTTGGCCACATTATACACAGACATAAAATGTCATTCCGCTGCTACACTGATGACACACAGCTGTATCTCCCAGTAAAGCCTACTGAGACTCCATACCTCTCCATTCGTACAAATTGTCTAGCAGATATAAAAAAATGGATGTCACCTGAGGTGGAAATCGTGTATTTCCTTTGAAGTAGTGAGCAAATAAAATGAAGATCCAACAAGCCGTTGTCTTTTGTATATTTAATTAAGCAAAGAATAAAACAATCAAATAAAATGGTAAATAAGAATAAAAAGTAAATGAAAGGAAGAGCAAGAAAGCACACAGAGTCAAACTTGTTTCAGCTGAAAGGACAGAGATCATACACCAAGATGCATACGAATAGTCTGACCAAGAAGGGAAGATGCAGTCACATACTTATATACCTAGCAGACATATCAGAGAACTGCAAGGATATCAGAATGCAGACTGATTGACTAGAAAACAAGTTATCACACTAAAACATATCTAGTGGCAGAAAAAGAGAAATTTTGCCCTCACATCAGCAAACGTTCTTAAAATAAACTCAGATAAAACTGATATCCCTATCAATTAATGCTAAACCAAATGTCAGGAACCTGAGTGTGCTCTTTGAACCTAACCTCACCTTTGAGAAACATACTAACAAGGTAATCCAGTCATGCTCAAGTTTTAATGACACTCAGACTATCATTCATGCTTTTATTTCCCCATGGTTGGACTATTGTAATGGTCCTTTAAGGGGCATAAATCAGAAATCAATAAATAGATTCCAAATTGTGCAAAATGCGGCAGCAAGACTCCTAACAAAAACCAAGAAAAGAGAACTTACACTGGATACCCATTTGTTTCATGATAGATCTTATCATAGATTTTGGCCCCAGAATATATATTGTTATTATTAACTGCTGTCCCCTTACCAAGCAGTGTGCAGCCTGAGAAACTGATCCCATGCTTAAAGACTAAAGAGGACCGAGTGTTTGCAGTTAGGGCTCCTCAGCTGTGGAACGACCTGCCCTAGGAACTCCGGCTTGCTTCATCAGTATCTTGTTTTAAATCACGCTTGAAGACTTATTTTTATCAAAAGCCTTTCTCTTCTTCTTTTAATTTTTAGGTTAAGTTTTGTTCTTAAATATTGAGTTACACTGTACTTTATTCTTGACGTTGCACCCAAGTCTTGTACTGCTTTATTTTTTAATATAATATTTATTTTATTATCCTTATTTATTAAAGCACTTAGTAATGCTGGATTTGATAAGTGCTATGCAAATAAATTTTATTATATCATTATTATTTATTAGGCAAACATCTTTGAATTGCTGTTCAAAGCTGTGGGCATAAGCTAAGGTCAAAAACATGAACAGCTACCTTTGGACTTACATATGAACAACGGCTTAACAACAGATTAAAGGCTACGATAATACACTTTCCTAAACTAGGAGTCATCAGGCCTGCCAAAGGCATCTCTGATGATGATGTTTATGAACCCAGAGACAAGAAAGGATGCTGAGAGGTTCCACCAACACGTTGTGATCCAATACTTTGATTATCTTAAAACAGATTGCCCTATTATTGAAAGCTGCAGCCCCAACATATATATTATAAATATCAGATCACTGTCTACCAAAGCCTTACTGATAAATGATTTGATTCTTGAGCATAGCCTGGATATGCCTTGGCTCATGTAAAACATAGCTGAAACTGTTAAATGAAGCTTCCCCACCTGACCATACCAATGCCCATGTTGCTTGGGCTACTAAACAAACCTTCAATCTTGATATTGAATTAAACTCATTTGAGGCTGTTGTTTTAAAACCATCTCCATCCAACCATAAATAGCTTTGTCCAGAGCAACAGACTCAAATTCATAGATATAAAACAGTAGATGTGACTTGTGATAATGACTTGCCATTCCAGGATGGAACCATATCGCAGCCATCTTACCTGGGTCTAGTTTTAGTTGAACTTAATTATGTAAAAACTGTCTTTGGTATTCTGAACGGCTAATATACTACATTAAGCAATATCTTTTATGTAGAAATCCTAAATAGATTCAGTATTATGGCCTATGTTGGCAGGCAATTACAATCAGAAACACAAGAGAGAAACACACCTACTTTAATTAAAGCTGGGGTAGGCAAAATCTGTGTAGCCTAGGCAAAACCTTCCGCCTCTCTCTCTGCTGCCTCATATCACTCCGCTAAGCCCCTCCCACCAAACACACAACTTCGACAGGCAGCAGAAAGAGTGTATATATATATATATATATATATATATATATATATATATATATATATATAATACTAAATCAAAATTTGATGTGAAATATGGAGTACCTCAGGGCTCTGTCCTTGACCCTCTGCTTTTCTCTCTGTATATTTCACCTCTTGGATAAATTATACACAGTCATGGAATTAATTTCCGCTCTTACGCTGATGAAACTCAGCTTTATGTGCCTTGAAGGCAGATGATCATATCCAAATTATGAAATTGGAGGCCTGCTTGTCTGCTGTGAAAAACTGAATATAATAATCCTGCTGCTAAATTCTGAAAAAATAGAAATGGTCATTGGCCCTGCTCGACATGGACACCAGTTTGATCAAGTAACAGTAACAACTGTGTGATTTCGACAGCCAAGAATCTTGGTGTTAGGTTTGATCCTACCCTCTCTTTGGATCAGTACATTAAAGACTGCACCAAGACAACCTTTTTCCACCTACACAACATAGTTAGAAATTAAGTATTTTCTGTAATTGGCTGATGCAGAGATCCTAATTCAAGCCTTTGTTTCATCCAGACTTGATTATTGTAAAATCTTGTTGTCAGGTCTGCCGCGTACTAGTACTAAAGGTTTTCAAATGGTTCAGAATGCTGCAGCTGCTCAGTGAACAACACGTCGCAACACCACTACCTATCGTGAAGGCCTACTGGATTGCTTCTAAACAACCAAAGCCAGATACACCAAAAACTGTCTTTATTCAACTTCAAAGCATAAGAACCAAGGAAGAAATTCTCCGCTTGAGAAAAAAGTACTTTACTACAACACCACAAAAATCTGTCTTTTCCCAGATCACAGCCCTGAAGTACTGAGCAAAAGAAGAGAATATGATCGTGTGAAACAGAAGAGGGAAAAGGAATAACATACTTCATAATACATTCTGCCAGGCACTACAACAATATTTAACCTGATGAACACTTGTCTGATGTAAATCTACCGGGCAAGTCCTGCTTTGAAATTGAACTGGCCTCTAATTGCCAAAAACAGACAAACAACAGCACATAAGTAAAGTAAAACTGCATAATTGAGAAGCACATTAATTTAATGTTAAGTGCTGCAATGATTTTATGCTGAATGAACGTTTATGGATGAAGCATGATGAAAAGGATTATACTGAATTGTATCTCAGTTCCTAGAAATACGTCTGTGACTATGATGAAGGCCTATGCTGTCAGCCTAACCCAACAATACCTGTTGATAGAAGCAGCACTCTCTCTCTCTAAATATTAATGGCCACAGGGAGGGTAGAGGGGATGTTTCCTTAAGTGTAGCCTGTGTGTGTGCGTGCGTGTGTGTCTGTGTGTGTGTGTTTGTTGTTTAGTTTGTTTGGGCTTTCTGTTACTGGATATCATCTGATTAAAAGAAAACATTTCCTTTTTATAAAACTTAAAAAGTAAAGAGGCCTAATTGTTGAAGGATTAAACTAAAAAATATCTATTTTTTAATTGTTTCTTCTGAAAAAAAGAGAAATGCAATTATTTCTTCATTATTTCTGTTGAGACATTTTGTATTATGAGCCTCTGTTTACAACATTTGTTGAACTGATTTACACCAGAAAATGGGACAAGGCCATGAGCCACAGTGCTCTTGCCTCCTCTGTCCATCCTTTCTACCAGCCCAGGACTTTTATATGTTTCCATTTCCAAGTAGCTGGTCAATATCACTGATCATTATTGATGTACACATCTGCTCTGCTTTTTCTCTCCTGTGTCTACCCCTTCCTTTCTCTCCTACCCCAATAAATCCATTCGCACAAGAAAACGAAACAAGTTTTATTGAATTTTTATGGGGTTTCTTTATTGTCTTATTGAGGTAGTGTATGCATGATGGATACTATTCACCAACAGCATGTATAGGGCAAAAGCATCACCACAGTGTGAGTGAAAACATGTCAATACAAGCTTTATATAATGCATGCTATTTCCAAATGCATTTTAATGGATGAGAGGAGGCATGATTTGTTTCAGATCTCAGTATGCCAAAATGTGAAAAACAGGGTTGATGGCGGGGGAGGTCACGACACATGACATTATACAGTAATCATAATGGCTGTCCATGGACACTCAAAGAGGCTTCACATACCAGTAAGTATTTCCACCTAATCTTAATCCACACATATAAATTAAGACTAGATGTCTGAATTAAATCAATCTCTCAGGTAGTAACACAACACATACAGAGTAAGTACAACAACAACATGTGTTCTGAACAATACTGTAAGAGAGAAAAAGAGGGACAGAGCAAAGGGAAAGATACAAAAATTCATATTTATTCATTTTTTATTTAAAATGGGTCTCCCTTTCAGGTCTGCGTAAGTGTGACATCCTGCAGGCAGTCCCTCAGTCTGCACTGCACAATTCAGCTGTTCTAGTAAAGTCTTCTGAACTGCCACTAGGTAGCGCTGTTCTATTGCACACTGTGTGTACATTATGTCAGCTCTCTACAGTTTACAGTATGCCTGCTTACACTTCAGGGCTGCTAAAGATATGAAAGTTAAAGTAGCCTACCATGTATTGAAATAAATCAACGTATAAGCCATTCATGTAAAGGTATGTATAATGCTTTTGGAAAGTAAGATCATTCTTTAGAATCATTTTAACAAATAAAACATGGAATTGTCTCAGCAGTTATTGAGCATGGCTGGAAATATGTGTTATATGTTTTACAGTAAGTTAATGCAGGAATTGATAAATAGCACAACACATTTCTTCCTCATCAGCTAAGCAAGTACAGGTTTACTAATCTACCTCACCCTTTTTCTTCTTCAAAATGTTGCTGATATGCTAAAACTTAAACACATTTAAAACATCAGTGTACATGAACTCATCTCAGCTACAAACTGATGAGATAAAAAGTGAATCCTACAATGAAACTGGATAATCCCGTACTGTTGTGAAAACCTATGAGGATCTCTGATGTCCCATTTGTTAAGTCAGGCCTTTGCTAGTGAAATGCCTCTCTTTTAAAATGCTGCTTCTTGACTCTGTGAACAGCCCCTTCCTCAGGTTGACCCTCAGATTGCACTGTGGCAGTTCAGGAATTAATAATTTTTAGGCTACTATCATAAAATCAGTGTAATACTCAAAGTCCGTTACAGCATAAACCAAGGACACTTTCCCTAAACTACTATGCAGGATATGGAGACTGACTGCACAACTTGATGGTCATGTTAAGCTCAAATTTAGACCATAATGAAGCTACACACCCCTGAATAAGACGAGACTTCTGTTGCAGGGTCAGCCTGAGACTCTTTGGAAACCCTAGAATCTGACTCCCCACCAGTACTAAACCCCTCTCTGGTGTCCCACTGCACAAAATGGACAACGTATGGCCGTACAACAGTCACTCCACTATCTAACATTTTAAGGGAAATGTAAATTACAGCAGCACATTGTTCTTCAATATTTAACACAGCAAACTGGCAGACAAGTAATTAAAAAATCTAGTTAGGTGTTTTGGGGGAAAAGCCTTTTCCCCAAAACACCTAATTAGCAGTTTAAAAATAACTTTACAATAAACAGAAAATAAATGAATATTGGGGAAATTTAATGTCTGTTCAGTGCAATGTCCTTTAATTGTAAAGCACATACATATAGAAACAGTTCACAAAAGATAACACTCCCTAGATAAATCAATTCTGAATAAAAAAAAAAAGGAACCAGAAAAAGGTTCATATGCAGTTTGCTTATGGCCTTACATACATAGAGGAAAATAGCACATTTATTTTTGTATGAATAATGAAACGTTTCTTGAGTGATCAGGCTCCAGACCTACCTGCCTCAAATTTCCTACCCAGAGCTGATGTGATTCTGCACTGAGAAGAGGAAGACTGAAGACATTTTTTTCTGCGATTGAAAGAGAACTGAAAGACAAATATTTGGTCATGTGTACTCAAAGAAGAGAGAGGTGCTGTAACTAAAAGTCCATAGGTAAAATGGTAAAAACATTTACAGCGCACACATTTTAGCCAGCAAGTAACAGATGAACTAATTGGATAAAAAGGGCAAATATGACAGTGGACAAGTTAATTTTGAAAACCCCTTTTAAAATGAAGCTCAAACAGCTTCCTTCATGTATGGATCTTAACTGAGTTCCCAGAAGAAGCAGCTATTCTCTGAGAGTGCTGACCCTGCTGATGATAATTGATTTGCTTCAGCCAAATGATATATCCTACATCACAGTAAGCCTTAATTGTAGGGTCACTGTGGTAAATGGCGGCCAATTGCAGGGTTCACAGAAATTACGTTTACACTACAGTGCAGACACGGACATAATGGTATAATAGTTCTTCACTTAAAACAGCTTTTTGTTAATTGAATATATGATAACTATATATAATATATGTAGGGTTAGGGTTAGTGTGGAAGTCAGTGGAGGACAGGTGTCCTTTTTCTCTCCATCTGTAAACATGCATGAGATGTAACATGAGGGGTCGTGTTTCTGTGCCCTCCAAGGTCAAGACAGTGCTAATGACCATACACTGTGTCAGCCATCAGCAAATATTTCATCCTGTTTTATACAGAGGTATCTCTCCTGTAAATATCTGGGTTCATTACTGTAGGTCATCAATGACCAGCACTGCTTCATGGATTTTTATATGATTTTTGCCTCAATGTGATGAAGTATCTTGAATGTCAGGTAGGATTAGTCAGAAACAGAAATTGAAAGTTTTATGTGGAAAAAAAAAATTGGTACTGAACACACCCATCACAGGAATACACAGATGACAATGAACATCAATCTAGGCAATTGTTAATTACATAAAAGCAATGAAATAAAAAATAAATTTTAAGAATATCATATAAAAATTGACATAAATAAATACATGTTATTATTTATTATTAATAAAGAAGCAGATCAAGTTTCTCAATTGACTTTACAGAGCATCTACTGTATCACTATACATACATAGATAATGCAGTTTAAAATGTACCCTGACTGGAAAGATACAACTCTGTTAATTATGCTGCCTATTATCATGTAATTATGCTGCAGCTTTACAGTAATAAAATACGTTTAAAAAACCTGTTTTATGGTTTATGGCAAGTGCATTCAAACAATACAAAAAAGAATGATTCATGTAATGAATCTTTTGTTTAACCAATCAATCAATTCATTTGACACAACTCAGAGTGAGGTCTCATCAACTTCATCCGAGCAGTGTATACGCAGACAGTCCTGCGGTGTCTCCTGCCGGCGTTCACACTGACTGTCAGTATTGACGTGTTGTTAGCAGATGGAGCAGGAGGGCTGATCTCTGCCTCCAGAGGTCATTCTCACTACAGTTGCCACTTGTTGCCAAAAGCAGCTCGGGGCTCCACCATTCAACACCAAACACATTACAAGTATTTATTCAGCCAACTACCGAGACCTCCATATCTGGATGTTGAATGCGGAACGTTACCAGGACTGAAAGAAGACTCTTGTGATCTTGTTGATAATATCGGCGCATCTGACAGAGAGAAGCATGGTTGATAACACAAGTATAGCAACTAAATCTGCTTTGGTAAGCGTCCAGGCTTCTTTCTATCGGATTATTAGATTTAACTACTCTACAGTTGATGTTGTCTTCTTTTTCAAATGCATTTAACATTTTACTAATAATGTTACACACTTGGAAACTTTGTATTTGGACACTTTAAACGTGTTTTAGCCACTTTGTGCATGTTTTCATGTTCGCTTACGGTAGCGAATTCGAAATATTTATATTAGGCAGACGCCGAACCTGTCTCAGTGTGTGTAATGAGGCTAATTGGTAGAGCATGTAGCCCATTGTAATCTTTTAAAGTGCTATCATGCTAATCATTACACGACCATCCTCTCGTCCCCTCGCAGCAAGGCTCTTTCTCGTCCGCCAGCAGCCTTCCCCTCCAGGCTCCCTCCGCCTCCTCTCACAGCCCGTTCCCCGGCGCCCAGTCCCACCAGACGGGCAGCGGCGGCATGAAGCTCGAGGCGGTCATGGAGAACCTGCAGCGGCAACAGGCAGCTCGGCTGGCCCTGGAGGAGAAGCTCCGGCAGGCGGAAACAGAGAAAGACCTCCGCTCCATGGTGGAGTCCCAGATACACCAACAAGCTCTGGCTTTCCGCCACTACCAGGCGGCGATGCGAGGCGCCCTGGCCGCCGGAGTTGCCAACTCGTCCTCCGGAGTGATGCTCCCACATATGGAGGCCCGCAGAGCCGAGGAGGACGGGAACTCCTCCAGACCGGACAGCGACGATAAGGACCGGGACGACGAGGGAGATGACATGAATGACCAGGAGATCATGGGTGAAGAGGAGGAGGGCGAAGACGATGTCGGGTTGAACCACTACCAGCACCTACACTCCTCGCTCCAGGGAGCCTGTCTGCCTCCGAAGAGCGCCCCGATGCATCTCATGGCTAGAGTCCCGGCGTCCTTCGCCCCGGCCCGCCGCGCAGAGTCTCCGTCGGCGCACCCCCAGTCCCAGCACCACGAGTGGACCTATGAGGAGCAGTTCAAACAGGTAAGACAGCGCTGACCCACTCAATACTTCCCCCCTCTGCAAAGCAACTCACTCCAGGGTTTATGGTTCAATGAGTGATATTTGTGAGTTATTTTCACCTCTGAATAACCACGGGAAATTTCTTCATTTAACTTAACAGTCTGTAACTCATTTTAGTTAGTTATGGTCCTGTAAAAACAAGAGTTCCACTTTGAAAGACTTTAATGTAAATGGAAACATTGCTGTCAACATCACTTGATATTGCTGTATTGAACTTCCTGAAGGAAAAAAATATATTCATGAAGGGTATGTCCACTAAAGCTACTCTCCCTGCGTCTTTCCTGTCAGTGAACACACAACAAATGTATTTGCGAGCAGAAGAAGTAGACGAGTTGTAGAGTTTTAATTAAATTGATCTCATGAAGTTGCTGCTGTGAAAAGTTGAAAATTGGACTGAGACTGGAACTTAGGTACAAGTTAGAAGGAGGCTTTCTAACAAGGCAGCATTTATAAAGGAGTATAAGCTGTGACTAATAGCTTTAATAATGGATAATAAGTAATTTACTAAGGCTTTATAGATTCTACGATTAATAAGAACAACTTTTAAATTAAGCCAGCTTGTGAAAAATCCCTTTGACAGATTGGCCAATACAACCACTTACCTTCCGTAATAAGAGCACATTTCGGGTTACCAGGTTTTTAAAAGGCTTCGGCTTGAGTCTATTCTTTCTATTTGGTAATAATACAGTTAAAAATGGTGGTAAACCATAAATAAATTCTAATGCATAAATGATTAATAAATGGATTTTTGTTCAAACCCTTTTCCAGAAGTAAGCGGTCATACATTCCTGTCAAAGGGATATTTACAACCCGGTGACCAAAAGTTGTTCTAATTAATGGCTTATGACTGATCTAGAAAGCTTTAGTTAATTATTTGTTAATCATTATTAAAGTCATTATAAACCCTTTATAAAAGGTTCCTTATTTGTAATGTCTTTAGTGTGTATGTGACCCATTGTATTGACCACATATTGCAGGCATTTCTCCTAAACATCTCTTGTTTTGTTAGCAGCTAGTTAGTTATTTGATTGATATACAGTTGTCTGTATGTTTCCAGCCTGCAGCAGGCAGATCTATACTCTCTGAGTGATTGTGGATGCTCCATGTCATCTTTTATTTATGATGGGTCATTTACAGACTTCCCTAAATGTGATGTGTACATTAGCGACTGCATTAGCACTGCACATTAAAGCGACTCAATGCATGGAAATGCAATTTAAATAGAGGCTGAAACCAGGAGGTTCAGTATAGAGACAATTATGTGTGGAGATGAGCCTGTGCAGAGAACGCTCACCATCCGATTCTTTGTTTTCTCTTCACATCTATCATTAATAATGCTGTATTTAGAATTATTCTTGTTATGGGTTATGTGTATCAGCTTCATAGGCATTTGAGTGGATAGCTTGGTTCACAAAATGCGATCACATGCGATGATCGCATGATGTAAGGGTTCCTTGCTCAAGCTATTAGATCTTATGAACAACAGAAACGCTTCTGCAGATGGATTAAAAATCTATACACCTATTGTTGACAGCATAAAGCCTTTACTTTTTGCAGAAAACTATTTTATTTTCATCAAGACAAGTTTCCTGTTGGCTGTGCATGCATGCACCATGTAAAGTCAGGCTATACGCTTCAAAGATTCCTCAGGATGTGCAGTTATTGTGGGGGTCATTTGTATGTAGCCATTCAGTGTAATGGTCATGGGACAATAAAAGGATGCTTATGGCTGCTAGGCAGACAGAGTGGAGCCAGCATACTAAGCATGCTCAAAGCTGCAAAACAAAACCACATTTGAAGGCAGTAAATGCATCTTTGCAAATAGGAACAAGATGTGGGCTAAATATAAAAAGGCCCCACTGAGGCGGTGAACTTTTAATCTGATCTGATCCAAAAGGGACCAGCCAGTGTTTACAGTAGCTCCTAAATCACTTCTGTAGACCTTAGAAAGAACATGGGAGTCAATGCTATATACACACACACACACACACACACACACACACACACATATTTATAACAAAAAAACCCTTTAATTTCATGACATTTGTATTGCTTTTTTTAAATTTACATACCATTTTACATTCTTAATAGAATTAAAATGACCCAAATACTTTGTGCAAAGAATGGTGACAGGCAGCTGGTAAAACTTATTTTAGTTTTTAATGACCCAGCAGGAGATGAGACTGTAAAACAATAAATTCCTGGCAGTGACAGAAAAAGATGCTTAGCGGAGACGACAAAAAGACCTGAGGCAGAGAGAGAGAGAGACGTGTGCGTTCTGGCAGCGGCTCAGGAAATGCAGGAAACTGGACCTGGTGGTATTCCAGCCTGGCTCACACTCAAAAATGCTGGGATCTCCCTGTCTGGCAGTGTGTGTGTGTGTGTGTGTGTGTGTGGCTGGGAGTTGGCTCGGTGCCAAACTATTACAAAACAGAAACAAAATTGCGTGCTGTTACACACTCGGCCATGCTTCCTCTCTGATACACACACACACGCACACATTATTTACAATCGTGTTGGCACAGTATGTGAGCCTGACATAACACAATAGTATAAGATATAATAGTAAAGTGGAAGAGAGTAAACTCTAGTACTCAGTACTGTTTCATATGAATCTCCACTCAAAAAGCTGGATTTTTGAGTTAACCCCCTCAAAATAACCAATGACAGAAGACCAACATAACTCATAAGTGGATATTATCTTTGGCTGCTGATCATCTGTAGTGAGGTTTTCTTCACATTTACAGCCTGTCAGTCTGCTGTTTAAAGGCCACTATAGAATATACTTTGAACTTGCTTTTAGTGTTGTCAAAGTTCTATAGCTGAATGTGCAGGTAGATCTGAAAAGTCCACACTGCTCTAGCACAGAACAATAATGTAACTCCAATTAAAGCATACGTGATGTTCACTATGGTGAATTACTGTCAAGTCTCTGCAAGTTGCTTCTAGACTGCCAAAACATATACAGGACAAAATCAAAATCGAAATCCAAACCAAAACACATAAAAAAGTGAAATCAAACTAAACAAATCAAAAAATGCCTCAAAAAGCAGCCCCTAAATTAAACTAAATTCCCTGGAGTACCTGAATTAGGATTTTCATGCCACTCCATACCACTGGATGAGGGCATGACTTTCCTCTGTAAAATTCTTTTAAAGCACATTTCTCTGAATGTTCACGCTTTGAACTTTTTGTTGAAATGTTTTGTTACTTGCTACATTTTCTTTTCACCTTTGTGTTCTCACATGTGTTTGCATTTTAGTATTTGGTGCAGTTTTTGGATTTGGAGAGCATTTTTCATAATGTTTGTGTTTCACTTTTGTTTGTGTTATACTATTTGGTTCGGTTTATTGACAACATTATAATGTATTTAATATGTGTGTACACATTCTGATAGACAACCCTAGGATATATGTGCATGAAAAAACTTGAAAATGTCATCACATGCCCTAACTTGTAAAGTTAGGAAATCCTTTACAACAAAAGTAAATCACTTGTTCCCTAACTGTCTTAACTTTCCGCCACATTTCATTAGCAGCTTATCACATTATTTGGAGACATGTTGCTAACAAACAAACAGTGGGACTGAAGACATAGCCTCAGTGGTAGAGGTAACAACGTGAGCTCTGACTGAAGTGAAAGCAAGTTAACAGTGTGTGTGTGTGTGTGTGTGACAGTGTGTTCGGTTGTGTTGTTCTTGGTGATGATTGGGGTTCAGGACTGTACTATTTGGGCAATCTCTTTCTTTGTACTGGACTTTCATCTGCAGAATCTCTAGCTACACTGCAAAAAATCTCCACCTGGACAAGTCATTATTGAACCTTAGTATTATTTTCCATTAAACAAGTAAAGATTCCAGTTTTCAATACAAATGAACTTGCTTTAAGTGTAATTTCCTTAATTATAGTTCAGTGTTCTTATCCTGTGTTGTTTCAAGATACAGACATTTCATTTCTAGAAGCTTCCTGAAATAATGGTTGAGGGCTGAACATGAGACTAAATGACTTGTCAAGAGAGGTGTTTTTGCAGCATGTTGAAAATTAGCTCTTGAAACACTGAAAGTCAAAGCAGTTCCCTGGTTTGAATGATTGCTAAAACAGCACACTGATTGTGAAGCATTAGGCATGCCATTTCACTGGGAGAATAATGTCATGTAATGAACATGTTAGTATACGGGTTTGTGTTTGGGGAGCCACTCCTTTTTGTGGATTGTACCTCTTCCAGCTTGTTTTTCCAACAACCATCGAAAAGTGGTGGTGGAGGAGGGAGCTCCAGCTGTACTGGTGTATGATTTCACTCCCCTCCCCCTGCCATTCAAATCATCCACACAGCAAAAGTATCCATCTTCACATGTCATGTGGTATACTACTAAGTCCTTTAAGGAACATTTTCTTAAAACAAGCAAAGAGGCAAAGCAATATGACAACTCTAAATGTTTTTAGAATCGTGTAATGATATTTTAATTATAATATAATTCTTGGCAAATGTGAATATAAATCTTACCAATGTGGCAGATCTATTCAGCTGTTTCGATAAAAACAGATTTGAAGTCAATAACAGACAAAATGTCTGGTTAAGATATTTTTTGCAGTGTGGCTCATTTTTTTCCAATTCTGCACCAAATCAAATAGCTGTCTTAAACTGTCCGTATGAGAGGCAATTTCCTCTTTGTCCCTCTTTACTGATGAGACTGTACCCTAAGCTTTTGTATAGGATTGACAGCTGGAATGGAATGGCAGTGAGAGAACAAATGCAACATAAGATGGCTTTCATGACAACTCTTTAAAGGACCATGCCAGTGTTTTTGCATGTTTTAACTCCTAAACTACAAATGTATGCTTACGTGACATTTCTGCTGACAATTTGCAAAATGCATGCCGTGCAGTTCAGTGTTGTTGGGTGATCTGTCCTTCTGTTCCAATTGAGCATTGAGCCAGATACTATGAGTGATGTATTTTAAAAATAACTAACAATATTTTTTCTTTACTTTGCTTCATTTTTGAACACATAACATAAACAAACATTTTTGATAAGGATCCCTTACATGTGGTCATTATAGAACTGTGAGCTGGATATGTAATGTGTAAATGCAGAATGTAAAAGTAAACTTGTCACTCCTCTCTGGTGGACAAACGCTGTTTCTAAACAACCTCAAACGTATCTTTGGCATTTCTCTATTGACATTTCTTGCTACTTATTGGCCGACATAACCGTGATTACTGACTGATATATCAGCTCCGGACAATTCATTGGTCAGGCTCTTGTTCCAAGAAGTTGTTGGTTTCATCACCCTAAAGCAATAGCACATAGTGTTTGAACCAAAATTACAATGCGGAAATGCAGGGTTAGGGTTAGGGGTTAGGTTAAAATCTGTGTACATATATTTTGCATGTTAAAAGGTCATTCTGGTATTTTTAAACCTGGGCCCTGTTATTATTATTCAATTCAATTCAATTCAGTTTTTTTACATATTTTGGGGTCTGAATGACTAAAAGGTACAAAAAGTTTTGGAATTGATCCAGTAGATCGCCTCAGCCGGTATCAAAAGGGCTGCAATGGCTGCAATGTAATCCATGCTGGCAACTGCGCCTGTGAAAAGTCTGTCCACTAAAAGTAATTGTTTTTGCCACTGACAGGCTCAGACTGTCTGACAACATTATGGGAAGGATCCCTACAGAGACAGACCTTTTTAGACTCCAAAATATGTAAAAAATAGGGCCTAGGTTTAAAAATACCAGAATTACCCTTTAACAATGCACACCAAGCCAAAATTGTACACTTCTGTTTTCTTTTCATACATCTGGTCAGCACTGGAGTCTCCAAGCTCTAGCAGCAATTCTAACATTTTCATACCTCTTAAAAGAAAAAGAAAGTATTGAGTTCCCTCAATATTGGAGGGGATGGTAAATTTGACCAACTGGGAGTGTGTTTGAGAATGGATCTTGTATATGAGTGAAAAGAAGATGTTTTCCTGTTTCTGTCATTCATCTTGATCTGACAGCTTCTGAGAGCCTGGACGAATAATCCGAGCTAGTTCCAGGCAGCTATTGGTTTCCATTCATTCTCTGTATGGTTTGAAAATCAATTAGCACACTCTTGAAACTTGCTTGAGTTGTGTAATTCATCACAGTGAACATCAAGTCTGCATTTAGCAAGTTTGAAGATTCTGCTGCAGGTGTTTCATATCATACGGAAGTGAAGCAAATGTTGAAGCAAATGGATCCCTGGAATGTTAGACAAAGTACGTTCACATTTCCACACCAGACATTGTTTGCAACATGGTTAACTGCATCTGTATCAGCCCTCCAATCTGACCTTTTCTTTTTATCAGGCAGCACAGTCAATAGGCGGAGTGTGTGGGGCCCCAGCCTTCCGCCAGGATCTTTGGCTCCACATATTCATCTAACAGCTGTAGCTCACTTTAAAATGTGCTCCGTCACTGGAAATGCTTTAATGGCATTCCTGGATTCTTTCACTGTATGCCATTACAGTTATATTGTGGGCTGCCTCATGGCCGTGGAGGGGTGGGTTGGGGGGGGTGTCACCGGCATCACTGGGTCTCTGTAAGACCAGGACAAGTCTTCAGTTTCTGTACTAATACCAGAGTTGGATTAACAAGAAAGTTATACTCAAAAGCCTGTGACTCACTCCATGTCTATTGGTTGTTGGCAATTTGGTTAATTGCAACTTCATCACAAATGTTTTATTCAATTCAATTTATTTATATAGTGCCAAATCCTAACAGAAGTTATCTCAGGGCACTTTTCATATAGAGCAGGTCTAGTATAGTATTATTTACAGAGACCCAACAATTCCCCCCATGTTTAATATTTGCACCACTTGACAGCATCAACAAAGCATGGTCCTGATATATTAGTCCTGGTTTGTAGAGGGGTGATGGGACAGAATCTATTCTATTTTAAGACCTTAAAGATTTTTATTTGTTTTGTGCTCACACAGTCCAAATTCCTGAATGCAGATCCAGGGCCCCAGACAAATAAATCAAGCCATGACTGATACAAAAACAATACACTTTTTGAAACCTTAGTTTGGGGAATATAAACGTGTTTTTAGGCTTGTCTTTATTTAACATATGCTAAACTGCTTGATGCATCAGTATTGAATAAAGAACCTTGTCCTTATCACCTGATAAATTACATTTCCCATTAGAGCTTCATTTAATTATTTTCTTTGTTTTATCAGCAAAACCCAAAGCACTGAGTTAACAACATAGAAAAAAATTGAGGAAGCTAGAACTCAGTGACATGAATGATTAATTGATTATCAAGATCAAGTCATTGATTCATTTTCAGTGAAACTATTAATCAAGTCATTGTTTTGGCACAGTGGCATTTTAGATTTTAAATTCAGTTCTGGATATGTTCAAAATATGGTTTCTTGGTGTGCTCTGAGATGAAATGAAACCAGTTGTGCATGCAAAAGTTACATTTGCTGCATTTTCAAAATTTCCATTCACAGTATTATTTGAAGGGTCTTGATCCCTTCACTCCCCCTCCCTCTTCACACACACACACACACAGACATCACACATCCACAACCCGATGACAGTATGTTGGGACTGTGTCTTCTCTTTTCATTCTTTATCATTGCGTGAAGGGACCTGGCAGTCGGCATGCAGTAAAAAGTGGGCTTGGCACAATGCGCCATTGAGACGTACTTGTTTTTACTGCAAATGGCTCCTCTCTTTTCATTAAAACAGAGGCAGGGTTAGCTTGTTCAAACAACCTCCCCACCCTCAGTGTGGGTGTTACTTTTAATCGCAGGAGCCTGGAATTTCTGCAGCTGCTTGCAAAGCCCCCCTCTCTGTTTACGAGATCTGACTGTTGGGCAAACATTGCCTCACCGCCGCGTCTCTGACTCGCTTTTTCCATCCTGCCATTGTTGGGGGGCCTTCAGAATTACCATGACGACGTGTTGTCTTTTGATTGAATGCATGATCACTTTTTAGATCTTTGTACATCACGTCGTTCCTGCTAACATTGATAAGGAGAAATGTGGTCTAACGCAGTATAATGGTGCAGTGCTTCTCGTCGTTAGTTATGGGGCCCTGAGAGGCCCTTAAGGGTTGAATTATTAGGTTTGGAGCAGGCTCGCTGTGAGGAGACGATGTCACAAAAATTAAAGGGCAAAAATAAAAGTGATAAAGAGCTTGTGAAGTGAAACCGAGAGTCATGACGTTAGAAAAATGCAATGATACAATGCAATGGTGATTTGGTAACAATTAAAACAAAACCATTTTCATTATCTGTCAACACTGTACTTGTAGTTTAAACAACCAAGTAATGCTGGGAAAATACTGTGATACATTTTCAGTTGACGTGATACATTGAAAGCTGATTGGATCAAAAATAACTTGGTCATTTTTGAATTTTTCTCTATCTCCCCTCATACAATGCTGTCAAAAGGTTTGTCATTTGTAAAGGTGTAGAGGTGTATTCAGATTGAATGTGAAAGAAATTTTCACCTTGTATCATTTGCACCGCTGGAGTGTTATAGCAGTCCCCATTTATTGGCCCCAAACAGTCGATGCCCTTTCCTCCAGACCCTCTGGATTAGAGTCAATGTTTCGCTCAAGCTAAAACATTTTCAACTTGCATGGATGCTTCTACACCTCAATTTGCTCCACCCAGAGTGAATTCACATCTCTTTGCATCCATTTTCGGCTCCGTTTGCAATCACAACACCTCTAAAATGAGCTCTGCGTGTAGTCTGAACACTCCTGTACAAGCCCAAGTTATTACCTTAGAGCTCACTAACCCTAACCCGTACCAGTGGTTTAGCATGGTTTATCCACAAATCATGTATACTTTATAGTAATGCTGAGATTTTTGTGTTTTTGCCAGGCAGCCATTGGGTTCCATTCATTTTAGTACATTATTTTAAAGTCAACTTGCAGAAATGTATTAACTATTTTCTGCATTGGTTGTTGTCAAACTTATGCTCATAGCCCTTACCAAATAATCCCAGGAACTATGGAGTTCAAGAAACAACAACAAGGGAACTAAATGTCACTCAGTCCTGTTTGTGTTTCCACCGCATCTGAAGAACCATAAAGACAAAACAAAACCAGCAGGGATTTATTGGGCCCGGTATCTATGGTCCAGGAACTAAATTTAGACCCTGGTTCTTTTGGTCAAGGTTACTGTTTTCCCGAAAAGGCTCCTGTATCTCTGGAAAAGTTCCTATGGGGAAAGGGCTATGTGTTGCATGGTAAAGTGGTGCAGACTTCACTAATCAATCTGCACTACATAATAACATAATTTGGATGACAGTAATTGTCAGGAAATTAATCAGTGATCATTTTGATAAATATTTAAGTTGAAATACTGAACATTGGCTGTTTTTCTTGTTTTCGTATCACTGACTGTTGGTATGTTGGTTGGAACAAATAAACAGTTTTTCTAATTCCTAGAAAATCCTAAAACAAGATTAATTGTTCTATAAACGCTACAGTCAAATTATCTCTGCAAACTCTCATTCCAGTAGCCAAAGTTTCTCTAGTTAAAAAAAAGTCTTGTAGCCTGAATAATCTGAGGTTAAATGACTTTTTACCATTTTTTAAAGTGAGCAGTTTAAATTTCCCTACAGCAGTGAGCAGGTTGGTACGGCTGTGAAATACATTAATATGCATCAAAATTGTTATTCAGTGGCCATGTCATTTCTCTTTTTTTTTCTCTGACCTACACCATGCACACAGATCAGTCCCCACCGGCAGAGGCTACAGACTACAACAGATTACAAACCCAGGGCAGAAAATTCACTGATTCTTCAATATATGTAACCTTCAGCCTCATTTGCATTTGCTATAATGGCCATTCAGCATTTTTTTTACCCAATGTATGCAATCAAAAGCTGTCCAGTCAATGGCTGGAGATTTGCATGTGCCACCTGGGTAGCTGCTCTGCGCTAACAAGATTGAGTAATCATTGATAGTCAAATGCCAAGCTAGCAGATTAGATTGCTGCCATAAAAGTCTGTGTTTGTGTGTCAAGGTCTCTGTGGTGCACTGAGAAGGATCTGTCGTTGTTGCTGAATCAGTTCTTCTATGATGAGCTCTTTGAGGTGTTCACTTCTGTCCTGTCAGTGTGTCCACAATGGTCAAGCTAACAACCTTAATTATTTCCTTAAATTAGCTTCAACGTTAGCAAAAACACTGTATATTTTATGTCTGTTTGATCTAACTCTGTGTTGAAGTCTATGATAATAATGATTATTTTGTTAGTTGACAAAAAATCAAGTTGTACCGATAAGGCTGTGTGCTTGGTATTCATCATAACTTCTTTGTCCTTTTATATTAAAATGTTCAACTTTAATAATCTCTGCTGTCTTAAAAACATCTACACTGCTTGGCCCTCCCTGTCCATTCTCATAACTCGCCACAAATAACATCAACAAATTTACGACTGGGAAACTCTTGTTTTCTGATAGCTCATACAGTATGGTGCTTATGCCATGTTCACTAAATGTGGAATGCAATGAAGAGATAGGAAAGATTCAGATGTTTATGACACGTGAGTATTCACATCATCAGACAATTCAAAATGGTTGTTTGATTGCAGAGTTGCTCATACAGCAATATATCCACAAAATGTAGGGATTGGTTACCTTAAATGATGGACTGAAGCTGACATGAGGCATCCATGTCGGCTATTTGTTGTCTTTTTCAGCCACTTCTTTATTAAGTGCCAAGTCAGATATACCTGAGCTTTCCGAAACATTTCTGTTGTAGTTACAACTTGGATGTTAAACTCTTAAACTGGTACTTGCTGCAACTCTGACATGACGTTAGTCTCCCGAGTCTTGGGCTTGTTGCAGATGTTTAAATATAGAACTATTACAGTGATCCCTGTCTAGACAAATGGAGTTGAGTAAGGTTATGTAGTAGGGCTGGATTTTTAGCAATCGGTGTTATTACAAATGTCAGTGTGATTTTGAATGAGCAGGACCTGGAAGTTGTGGTTTCACTTTGGCTCCCTGTACTGCTTACATTGGATGAAATGAAATCTGGTCTTGGGTCTGGGTGGCTTTCATTCTTGTTTCTTGGATTGCGCACCTTCCCTGCTCCCCTAGCCCAAACCATGATAGTTACAGTGTTTGCCAGTCACCCTGCAGCCTCCCCTCTCTCACCCCACTCCTCTGATTATTTTACACAGTGCTTCTTGCATCCTGGCAACCAGAGTAGAATAGCATGGAGAGTATTTAAAGAGCAAAAGAAACGT
Organism: Macquaria australasica; assembly: GCA_005408345.1. Taxonomy (NCBI): domain Eukaryota; kingdom Metazoa; phylum Chordata; class Actinopteri; order Centrarchiformes; family Percichthyidae; genus Macquaria; species Macquaria australasica. The sequence goes on along the minus strand of SEMN01000533.1, from coordinate 336,574 downwards.
TGCTTAATGAATATCTGCTTTAGCCCTGGTCCTGGATGGATGGGAGATGTTGGAGGTGAATTTTGGAGAGTTCATTTGAAACCTGGGATGGGTTGAAGCATGTATTTTGGAGGTGGGGATAGACATAAATGCAAAAATGGCAACAAGCTGACGCCACAGAAAGAGATACACACACCAGCTCCATCTGTTGTACCTCCTGTCACAGATTAATGTGTTTGTGCAGGTGTGTGTGCGCATAATGCATGCCATTACATTCCTATTGAAGCCTGAAGGGCCTCTTTGTATTAGTGCTCTCCCATGTACCTTATACATGTCAGATAGTGAAGCAGACGTGTGTGCACATCTTAGCAGCCCGGTCTCAGTGTCTCTGCTGTGGCTCCAGATTAAGGGTAATCTCGACCTGTCTGGTCTGATCTGTCCAGGCCAATGGGCCACAAAGATCAGGTGTAACATAAGTTAATTAACCTCTCTGTTAATCCCACTGGGGACTTTATTTTCATAATGCCTTGTGACACAGCTTGACGTAAGCATGTGGCTATGATGCGGTGGGTAGTGGGAAAATGTGAAAAGAATGAGATGAATCTGAGAGGAACATTGAACATGAGGAGGTAGAGAAAGCATACCTAGATTGGGGAGCGATAGAAAGGAAGGAAAGTGAGGATTTGCAGTCCCTGAAAGAAACACAACCAAATAAATGTTTTGTTCATCATCTTCTTGATGTCAACATATGGCTTCTTTGCATGTGCTTTGCATGGAGTACTTCATAGAGATTTTGCATTCATTTTGTGTTTTAGTACCCTTCTTGTGGTGTGTGTATAGAGCCCCACCCCCTTTTCTCAGCAAACTATTGGCCTACTGTCCAGGCCTTATGGGAGCTGGAGCTGTTGAATGATAAGAAAAATGACAAGATTTCAATTGTTACTGTCATTAGTAGATACTCAGCTATCAGAATATGGAAAGAAACCGTTTTTTTTTTTTAGATTTTCAGAAAGACCGCTGAAAGAAGTAAAGTCATTGAGTTACAGACAGGACCGTAGCCAGGATTTTAGAATGTCTGAGGTCATGAGTCCGAGTTGCCTGAAAGCACCCCCACCCTGTCCAAACATTCTGCCCATACACCAAAAGTAAATACAGTTTTATGATTTGAATTTTTCATATTTTAGTTCATTCAACTGTTCATTTATAGTTTCTGTAACTTTTTCCCCCAAGAAATAGACAAATAAAGTTTCTCTACGTCAGGAATGCAATTCTGATGAGGAAATTGTGAATTCTGTATTCATTTTATTTTGTTACCTAAAAAGTTTCAATATAAAGTCTATACTGGAATCAACCAATTACATACCCACCTTATGTCATTTTTAATTGTTTGATTTTATTTATTTCATAATTTATTTATTTGATTGTAAACTGTCCCTAGGTTGCTGAGTTTCCCAAATCCCTTGACAAAATACAGAGGCCATGACCTCAGTGTCCTCAGATGCTACTGGGACAGCTACAGTAGGACAATTGGTGGACTTTGGCTCTCTTCAGTTTTACAAAGACACCAAATATGTCAGGCTGAATTTTGGGCAAGTGTGTAAAATATTGGAATAGAACATGGAATTTGGATTGAGCGTGATGTAGCACTACTAATGCTAACTCAAGGTTTGTCTGAGAATAAATACAAAAATGAAGTAGTTGTTAGTTGCTTATTTAAAACTGAATCTTTCAGCAGATCATATAATGCAGACTGGTAGCTGTCACAGATTATAAATATTATTTTTGAACCTTTGTAAATTTATCATCATTTTATAATAATCCCCAATGTTTGATTGTCTTCCAGTGCATTTATCTGACATTACAAACAGAACCCAACACCCGTCATTGTTGATTTTGCTGCTGCAGTGTGAGAGCTGCTTCCACTATCAGACCGAGATAATCAAGTGTTTCCTTTAAAATGTCTTCAGTCAGACAGAGGCAGCGGGCTGGCACAGAGGAAGCTGGGAAATTCAAGTGGCGGTGGCAGTTCAGAGCCTCTGATTCAGGAGGTCAGTAACTCCACCCCCCATCACTAATCATTAACCCCCACCCACACACACACACACACACACACACACACACACACACACACACACACAGACCTGCTATCTCAGATGCCCCCCCACCCCACCCCACACACTCACAAACTCATTTGGCTGTGAGTGACAGGGCGACATCAGCCTAACAATACTAACAATAGCTGCTGCTCATGTTTCCTGCCCTCCTCTCCCACCACTGCAGCCCGATGGAAAGACAATACCCTTTCTGGCTGATAGAGAAGTGTGAGGTGACACTCTACTGAGAGAGCTTCCTCTGTCAGTCCACTAATCAAGAGAAGCCATAAAGTGGAGGCAGGAGCATAGCATCAGGTTACGAGTCACTTACAAAGGGACAGGAGCTACACCTACAGTTCTGCATGACATCTCAATGAAAATATATTAGCATTATACTCCCATATATTGTATCTGACTGATATAATAATAGTGAGTCAAGCCAGTACATAAATGCTTTGATAGCATTTAGCAGCTAAAGAGTCAGATATTTCCCTCAGGAGTTGGTGGAGACCAAAACAGAGCTAACAGAGAGGGAATACTGGACTCAGACTCAGACACACTGGACTTCATCAGGTGACACAAACACCACTCCACATGAATGATCATGTAGTTCTGTTTGCTAACACGTTGAAAGGTACTCTCACTCATTTTATTATAAATCCCAAAATGTAATTTAAGGGACATCAGGATGACTATGTGCAATGGAACTATCAACTGTGCAAACTTCAACAGTGAGCTGGGATTGATGATTTGGTGGTGCTATTGATTAATTATAGTGTAGTTAAATATTATATTATGAAACCAGATTTAAATTTAATTGATTTCTGTAGCAAAATTTGAATCAAAGCCAACATAGTTTTATTAAAACTCAGTTTATGAAACATTAAACCTTCATAAATGATAGGCTCAATTGATCTCACAAAAATTACTCCTATGTCACCACAGACCAAAGCTACAAGCTTAAAAGCTAAATAAGCTAAATACTAAATGAACAGCAACCTAGCTTTAAATTATTATATCATGATATCAATGTATGATCATTGTTTGTCATTTGCAATTGAATTCCCACAATGTATTTCTTTTTGACAGTTAACTGCCAGTTATTTGATCTGAAACATTCTTCAATGCACCATGAAGGACAGACTGCTACAATTACAGTGCCATAAGACAAAAATGTAACTAACAAATATACCATGGGTTTCTCAATGTGATAGATAAGCCATATCGAGCAAGATTCATATCTCTGCAAATTGCATTGCATTCATAGCATGCAAGAATGAAAAATGAGAAGAAGCACATGCCTGCTTGAAAGGGAGGAAAACTTCCTTTATTCTTTTAGAACTGGCCTTGGACTAACAGTAAGCACACAACGTCTATCTGTGGCTTCTTTTCTGCTGAAGAAGGACAGGCATGTAGAATATTTAACACTCAATTTGTAGTTAACGTGCAAAAAATGGTGAGCCACTGTGAGGTCCTGTCAGGATCTTCTATGCTAAAGTTAAAGAAACAGTCAAACTCTCTAATGGTCCCCTGTCATCAGTTAAGATGGAGGCAGGGTTGGATGCAGGTTGCAAACTTTCTACTGGCCATTGTGTTATAGAAGCAAATTTATAGGGAAATCAGTTAGAGTTCATTTGCATGATCCTTGAGATCCAATATCTGCACATGGCAACTATGATAAAGTTAATGCTAGGTAACTAAATAGGTTTAGAGAAAGATTGTTATGGTCAAACAGAAAGTCATCCACCAGCCCAACCTAACCTACGCTAAAAGACAAACTTCTTCCTGCATGGGCACTGAGGTGAGGTGTGGAATCATCCAACACTAAGGACGGGATACTGCGCTGTTATACTGACATACAAAGTAAGTGATCACAGAGAAAGTTAGAGCTAACTGAAAGTTTCTTAAACTACACGGCCATCTACAGTGGCCCTGAAAGCTCAATTCACTATAACTTACACTTACACTACGTGTTTAGAATAAATGCTGCAAAGTGAGAAAACACAACCAAATACAAAAATGCTGCAAGTAGCACACGCAACAATGGAAACTGTTTCCAGGGGATACTAAAAGTGATGCACACCTGGGACATGCTTGTTGTTGCCATGGTTTGTGACTCATTCAATTATTGAAGTTGGCTAACCGTAAGTGGGGTTGGAAAATGAGCTAAAAAGTTTCTTGTTGGGACAACAAGCGTGTCCCAGTCGTGTCTGGATGTATTCATCATTATTTAGTGTCTCTTGGAAACAGTTCCCGTTGTCCCGTTGTGTTTTATAAAGAGTCGGTCTAGACCTGCTCTACTCGCAAAAGTGCCCTGAGATAACTTTGTTATGATATGGCGCTATATAAATAAAACTGAATTGAATTGAATTGAATTGTCATGTGTGCATGTGTTTTCTTAAGTGTGTTGAGCTCTCAGGGCCACTGTAAATATCAGCATTTTCCAAAAGCTTTTTTCCCATATACACTGCAAAACAGGCTCAGTGTTAAAGGAGTACTCAAGTGATTTAGTATTGCACTTCCATAAAGTTGGGGGCTCACAAGAGACAGATTCAAAGATGAATGATGAAAACTGAAGCAGCAGAGGACTAGATATCCTGACTTTTAGTCCCTAGTATGGGTCGAGCACCAAAACATTGCATCCTACATTTCCCACAATGCAACCAGTAGCATCATTTTGCTAAACTCTCCCTGAATGGTACATTCCCACATCTAAGTCCACACCTCCAGTTTGTAACACTGAATCCTGGGGGAGGGGCACTGGCGAAGTTAAGCCAATGTCAGGCAAGGCAGGCACATCTGCTATAAAATGCTGCCACTTTAATGCAAGTTCTGTTTTTATTTGTCCATCTCTGTCTCCAGCCCAATACAATGGAAGTGAATTTCCAGACCTCACTGAAGACAGATTTTATATGGGCTATATAAGTTGCTATATCTTAATATTTCCATTGAAACTGTACACAGTTAATTCTGTGGATCATCTATTCATCTCCTCTGTATTGGGCACTGATTGAGGAAAGATGTTGTTGCTGATTCAATTATTTTTTAATGCTGTAAGAACCACAAATTAAATGCCATTCACCTCGTTTGTATTAAAGTTGGGGGCAGAACTATCAGAGACAAATATCTCAAAACCTGGACAAATGAGCTGCATGGATATATGCAACTAGAGGTAAGTGAGACAATAAGATTGTATTTAAGGGGGGAAAAGTTCACGTCCATGAAGCACCGAAAGTCCCAAACACAATAATGCCACACCCAAATAATAAAATACAACTCCTCAAATATGTTGTCAATGGCAGAGAATTAATAGGCTATTTTTTATTAGTTAGTTTATTAGTTTATGATATACAAAACACTGGAATTCCTGTCCATGTGTAATAATCAACCTATCTGTCCAATAAGGCAACTGCTACAGTAACTTATAGTACAGTAATCTTTGTTTTACAAATAAAGCCCCTCTCAATTTGTAGATATCGTTCCTGCTGCTGTGTGATAGCTACAGACATGTAATAAACTCAAATGGAAGAATCCTACACACAGCAGCTGTGGTCAACAAACACAACATGATGTACTGACGTTTCTACAGAACTCTGGACTCCTTAATCAGATCCGTTAAAAACTCTGCCTTAATCACAGAGGAATGAAGAACAGGCAAAATTCAACATACATGAAAGCTTTTGTGATTTTGGAGAGCTCTCTCTCTCTCTCTCTCTCTCTCTCTCTCTCTCTCTCTCTCTGTGTGTGTGTGTGTGCACATCCTCCAACTAAAGCTACACAAACTGCAGCTGTTGCGCAATCTGTGATGTTTATGGGCCGATGTTGGTGCTGAAATGTGGAGAAAAGCGTGGTGTTTTGTGTGGTGTGTGCGGAGGAAACCTGTTATCTTCATAGTATTTTTCATCAAGGAGTGGCATTGTTAGTGAAGTTTGTTTGGGCAGTGTGCAGTGTGAGCAACCCTGCACACTTGGCAACCCTGAAGTCATAGATTTCTTGTAGAAAGTGTACTAGTCAGTGAATCCAACTCTGAACTGTTTGTTTGGAAAGAAAACCTGCAGAGCTTTCGGCATCGATGGCTCCTGGTTGAGAACTGTGCAAAATGAAGTACGGGTGGAATGTGACGGATGCTGAGTAATTAGCCGTAGGTGTTAATGGGAGCCAGCGGTCAATTATCTGCTCTGTTTCAAATGGAGTTTTATCCCAGATGGGCGGGTGGACAGTCAGGCAGGTCGGAGTTGTTGGAACATGCTCTTCATAATAAACAGCTTAAGAATTCGGGACTTCTTATGAGCAGGGAGCCTGTAGTGAATGCCACCAAGTTTTGCAGGTTCAAATTGCTAATGACACATATGACCACATCTCATTCATTTTTGACACAAGCGTGTTGACGAGAGGCTGTTCAACTGTCACAATATCTAATGAATGTGTAACCTGACCTTCATACAACAATGAGCTGAAAGGCAGTGTCGCCGTTGGGAAAGCGGGCTCACAGTGACTTTGCTTGTACAGGTAATCAAAGCAACATTACTCCACAGTGTTCTTCACCTGTACACACTGTGTTGTTTGATTGTGATCATAAAACCATTGCTCTTAGCTGTTTTTGTCCAAACAACAGCAGTCTTTGTGCACTGGGCTCTGTATGTTTTGTTCACTATAATGGCTTCAGGTCATAATGGCATCCTACAAAAAAAAGTTACTAATAGAATTCATTTCTTCAGAAACATTTGATTAAAAGCTTTTTTGAAAAAAATAATTTGTGTTAGCAGTCATTCAGAGTGGCAACAGCTCTGGAAAGTGTGCTTGCACATATTTTATTGGGTGAGCTAACAGTCCTGCTGCTGCCAACTTGGATGAAACTGAGTAAGAAGAGGCTGCTGGACCTGGAGGGGATTTTTGTTATCCAACTTAAAACTGACTTCACTGCAATATTGATTGGCCAATAAAGCACCTTGTCATTGTGTTGCAACAAAAGTTCAGCCTGGTTCAAGTTTTTTGTTGGATGACCCTGCGTTTTTTTCCATTCAAATGGCTCCATTCAAATGAATGAGAGGGCTGCGTTTTTTCATGCACAGCTCAAGTCGGTCTGAAGGTGTATGTTTACTAATCGATTAATTGTAATTTTCCCATCTAAAATGCCATAACTTTACTAGTTACAGCTTCTAAATTGTGAGGTTGCTGCTCCCTTTGTCTTATTTGATAGTAAAATATAAATATAAATAAATAGTAAGATTTTTTTGGTTTTGGAGTGTTCCTTGGGGAAAACAAGCAAACAATTTCATGAAATCATTGAAGTGCTTTAGGAAATTGTTTCACTTTTTTCTGACATTTAATAGACTAAACAATTAGTCAATTAATCGAGGCAATAATCAGCGGATTAATTGATAATGACAATATTTGTAAATTGCAGCCATACAATCCAGGACGGCTGGTTTGAGATCAGATCCATGAATTTGAAGGCTTACTATACACCAAAACACCACACAGCGATTTATGATATTATGGACGGGATTGAAAAACTCTGGACAGTTATTACAGGAGCAATCATTTTAATGTTCATCGAAATGATCGTGAGGTAAACTGAATTAGCCCATTCACATTAGAAAGTAATTTAGCAGGAATATTCTCTAGCATGTGTTTGATTGTTCAACACAGTGTATTGCCAGATGATGTAGCTTTGTGCAAATCAAAATTTGAGCCAGATTTGAGGTTTTATGGTTTTATACGGACAACCCATCGTTTTTTTTCCAGATTTTAGGGTGAAGGGTTCAGGATGCAGGGATCAGAGGCTCGAAAGCAAAGGCAAGAAACAACAAAACAACTATGACAATCTGGCAAAGAGAGAGTGGAAAAGAGCTGGTCAAATACTGTAGGGCTGACGAGGGAGAGTGGAAACAGATGGACAAGGAAGGTCAGGTGACTGGGACTGTAGGGAAAGGGGTTACTGCAGGGCAGGAGGGAGTGGCTGGATGTGGGATGGGGTTACTGGGACAGGAGAAAAAGTCAGAAGGCAATCTGTTGGACACGTAGGGAATGGCAATGAATGGGTTTGGGGAAGTGGGAATGGGTTGGATGGAGAGACAGAAAGGCCAAATATGATAGACTGTACATGTGTGGAACATGTCTCCGTAGGCAGACACCCAAAGTAGAATGTATAGAACTGTGTCCACCGTGTTCATAAGGGATTTCAGCCCCAGTTTGTTTCTCTCATGTGTTATCATCACATTGGAGTCACAGAGCTGAGCCTCTGGTTTTCTGAAAGAGGCAGCCTTGGCAATCATTGACAAATCCACGTCATTTTAAACACATGTAGCATTGTTGTGAAGATATTTCCATAATCCTCAAAGACTCTTTTCAACATCTGGATTAAAACATATTTTGAATCCCGTTCCTGAGTTAATCTAAACAAAGATGGTAGGAAATGACATGTCTCCTTGCTTGTTTTGTGTGATACTAATAAAATGTAAATGCATTATTGAGCATTTAATGGAGACAAATATACCTGCTGGTGAGCAAAATTAAAATTGTCATACAAATCAAGCAAGGAGTTATGTCCTTTCCAGCTACAGTCTCTGTTTGGAGACACAACAGGGGAAACTGATTAAATATCTTTTTTATCGTGCAGCATACAGAATATTTTTTGGTGGGTGACAGCACTATGCATGCCACGTACTGAACACTAGATTATACATCAGTGTGTCCTTTTGTTTATGGAGAGGTCCCAGAAGAATTCCACAGCTTATTAGCGCATGGAAATTGCTTGCAAGCTTCTTTGTCCAGGCTTGCTACAAAAACCTAACACACTGAGTGGCTGGAAAGACAGGGATGAAAGGTGGACAATGGCACGAAAGAAAAGTGACTGCATGGACACTGAGTGATAAATACCACAAAAATACATTTCCCGTGTCATTTTAATTGTGACAAAGAGAAATCCAGCCGAAGAATGTTCTTTGTTCACAGGGTCAGGAAAGCAATCAGTAATTTCAAGCGTAGCTAAAATCAATACAAACTAGATATAGTTTCTAATGTGCTTATGGGTTCCTTAGTGTGAAAAAGGAAACAGTTGTGCTTCCTGTCTTTGTGTCCTTCAGTTGAGATTGCTTGAGAAAACAGGTTCTACAAACAGAGGAAGGCTAGCAGCGCTGCAAGAGGAGCTTTAATTTATGGTGAGCTTGGCAGGGGGCCATGGGGAAATAAGTGGGTCACTTTGATTCCCCCACAACTAGGACGGTAATGAAAATGCCTTATTAATAATATCTGAGATTAATCCAGACACAAGCCACTATTATTCACAGCACTTCTAAAGACAGCCAGCACATTATCCTGTTTTCTCCAGGATGAAACCTAATGATGTTAAAAAGAAGTCTTAATAGGTTTGTTTGCCTTACCAATTTTATCTCCAGTCCCATCCAGGCTCTTAACAAATGTCTCAGCATAGTAAGAAATGGACAGGGAAAGGATTATTCAGCGCTGCTCACATGGGAATGAAAAATCAATATTGACCTTGTTAGAAAAAAGCCAAGGGAGACCTATATAATTTGTGAGGGAGTCAGCAATAGGAAAAAGTGCTCATGTTTTGTAGGAGTCTAGTAAGCACCATATGATTGTGTGTGGACAGAAGCCTTCTTCAGGGAGCCATCTGACTAAGAAGTACTCTGATAAGAAGACGGATACGATTTTCAAATATTAAATGTCATCTTCTTGATGATCTGCCTCATCCTGTCTTGTATCAAGATTCTAATTTCTAGAAACATGCTGAACCAAAAGAACCTGCACTGGAACGATCTCAGCCCATGATGCAGATTTCTTCTTGTGTAAGGCAAAATAAGTCCAAGTGTCTTTGTAAGGTGGACATGTTGACAGATTGTCTGGTGAAAGAAGAGGTGACCTTTATTTGAGTGTGAGAAAAACACAAGTGAATATGTGCCTGTGCTCTCTTCTTGTATGAACACAGTAGGTGTGTGCAGTCATACAAACTCTCTGTTACTTTAAGAATGTCATGTCAGTGCCCTGCCATGTAATGTGATCCTCTTTAATCGGTGTGTACTCCTGTGAAATCTAGCATGAGCTTGCTGACACTTTGTTTCTGTTTGGCATAAGCACTATTTAACGACCTTTGACCTACTTGCGAGCCGCTGCCCATCAGAATGCTGCTTAGCACTCTTACATACCTAAATTGGTCAGAGATCACTAAGTAGATCAACATTAGATTAAAACAACAGATTAGCGATTGAACCAATGAGGATGTGGCCATTTTTGTAAAGGGCGTGGTGGAAATGGACCGTTTGTTTCTCAACATTTTTAAATGAAACAAAAAAAACATCTTCTCCTAAGCTGCAGAAAGATTTATCTTTAGTCTCTGTAGTAGTAGTAGCAGTGTGCATGAAGCCTAGACCTTGTTGTTCATATGGTTATCACCTCATGGCAGCTTATCAGCTTGCCATACTAATCCTACATCCCATTTCAGTGGTGCCAAAGCCCCATAGGTTAGCTTTATATGGAGTGGACATAACATTTCCTGCTCCAGCTCAAGAGAAACTTGCATTGTTTTATTGACCTATAATTCCTACTCCACCATGTGTATTTGCACTGTCTTAACACATGGTATTCCATGTGGGCATGTGACATACGTGACTTTATATTTATAGTGTGCAACCCTGAGCTGATTTATTTTTAGATCTGCTGCCTTGCATCATTTTGGAAACATCTAGGGCTGAAACTATTTTTGCCGAGCATTTTTTCAATTAATGTTTAATTACTTACTTTAATTAAGTCAGAAATGTCATAGTGCCAGTGGCATTGTGTCAGAGCTCATTGTCTCAAAATCTCTTGTTTTGTCTGACAAACCCAAGATATTCAATATACTTGATAAATTATTTAAAGGATTGATCAGAATTGTTGTTGATCATTTCTCTTTTGATTAACCAATCAATTAATCAACTGATCATTTGATTGTGTCCCATGTTCATACTAGATACTAATTTTACAAAATATACACTACATGTACTGGAATGTTGACAATGCACTAGTGTATGTGACAAATCAATGGATTTTGCCAAATTGACCAACAGGAAATGATACATATTAATCAAATGTTGCTTACGCTACTGCGTAAACTTAAAACTTTGGAGAAAAAATGGCAAATGGCTAGTACAAATGTTTTTCCAAGGGTTTAATATTATCTTTGGGTAAGGCTTTATTATACGTGTCTTTCATTTTAGGAAGTTTCCTGGAGAGAACTGTAATTTGGTACTCAGTACAGGAAACATAAAGACTTGAGTGTTCAATTGATACACTTCCAATCAATTGAACAATTACAATTAATTGCTAGACTTACCACAAGAGGTTTTAGTGCACAGAAAGGTCAGTGGAACATGTCAAGATGTGAAATGTGTCTACAGGCCACCAATCAATTTACCATAAAGTTTACAATAATAAATGAAAACCTAGAAAAGTGCCATTTAACTCTAAGGTCTAAGGCTGAGGGAAGTGAAAGTGCTCAGAAGGTTCAGTTGAAGTTCAAGCACTGAAGGAGTTGAACATGTCGACTTGTAGGTGTCAACATATGAAAGAATATTTTCTCCAATAATATATAATAGTGAATGAATACTTACTTGGGTTTTAATGGAGCCATTCTTTAAAGGAAATCAGCAACTCTTCAAAAGCTTAACACAACTAACTCCACTCAAATAACTTTGTACTTTGTATTATAACTTGTATTATGTATTTCTATTCTATAAGCTTGCTAGGAAATTATTAGGAACTAAGAAGAAAACTATTAAGAAATTACAGACCTGTAAATTAAAATACCAAAGGCCACAATAATTTTTTTCCATGCAGCTGTGAGCACCTTTTTCAGTTTTATTCAGTTTTATTTATGTAGCGCCAAATCATAACAAAAGTTATCTCAAGGCACTTTTTAGAGCAGGTCTAAACCGTACTCTTTTTAGCATTATAATATATAGTATACAACATACCCAAAATACGGTTTGATATATTAAATGCAACTGGGACACAGGATGGTGTAGTGTCCATTTCTGCTGGGCTGATCCATGTTGCTGCCATTCATATTATCAAATGACAACTCAAATCAGATTTCCATCAGACCTCCAGATTCAAATCCTGTCTATTGATTGTCAAAAAGAACTCATTTATCTCAATACATGACTGACACAGTCTCATCCAGAACGCGGTGTCTTCATTTCCCTTTGCTGAGCCGTGCAGCAGCTCTTCTGCTGGGGAGATTTTAATTGGATTACCACAACCTAATTCATCTAATAGATGGATGCAAATCAGACCATAAATCAAGTGACACATAACATGAACTACATGGCAGGAAATCGCTGGGCTGAGCCATTATTTTTGAATAACTTTCCCTGCATTACAAAAAAAAGACATTACAAATACAAAACATGCTGTAGCAGGCTGGGAATTGATGAAAACATTCTGGCTTTACATAGTTAATAGAAGAAGAGTCAAGTACAGAATTCAAGGAAGCGTGGAACACTAAATATGAGAGAGAAGGTAAGTGGATGTGAATAAGCAGGATGGGGGATGGGGTGAGCTGACCAGGCGAGGAGGATTTGGGGGCGGGGGGAGGAATGGTAAATTTATGGCTCAAAGTGCCACATCATCACACAGAGCTGGTATTTCCTGCCAGGACTCCATGCAGTTCAGGCCAGCAGATGGCCAAGATACCTACCATTCTGTCTGTACAAAACACACACACACACACACACACACACACACACACAATGATATGATTTTTAGGCCTTTTTCCAACTAAAGCCAGACAGAACCTTGATATATGAAAATATCCAAGTCATGTTTTTTGAATAGGGGTGAGAAACCATTTATGTCTCCACCCCAATACAGTGGAAGCTGATGGAGTTTACAGTCTGTGTCTGATGTCTTTGGACTGTTTCTTTGGTAGAAAGTAGTACCAGTAAAAACAGTTGATGAGATCTGTGGATTACACTACCAAGAGTAACAAGGGCACTGTTTCTGGAAAGATAACTGGCTGTTGAATTGTTTAAATGTTTATAACAATTGTTGTTGATTTTTTTTTCGATTAATCAATCAATTAATTTCAGCACTACAAACACATTCATGATGTCCCAGTGCCATGCTTCATCAGTGCGCTGTAATGACAAATATTATACAACAAATGAATGTATTGTATTCTAATAGGAAATAATATGTATAAGATTAATCTGTAACTCTGGAATGCTACTGCAAAAAAATCCCAATGGCTAACACAAAGCATTTAATACAGGTCCATAGTTCTCTACTGATTTCCTAGGAGGTTTCCTGGAAAGAACTATGTAAGTTGGTACTACGTATAAGAGGCAGTGTTATTTTCAGTACTGTAAATTCCATTCACCTCCATTGTGTTCGGGTGGAGGCAGAAATCTCCCTGGACAAATAAAACCAAAACTATCTTCATAGAGGGAAATGTGAAAATAGTTTTTTTGTGATTCTGGGGGAACTAACCCTGTAAGAACAAACTACATTTTGAACAAAATGGCAAAACTGTTTGTGTAATCATTATCACAGTAGCAATAGGCCTACACTTCCTCAAAAAAGCTTTTTACAGTGAAACTGAAATAACAGCACTGAAGCCAGACATGCTAAATCCGAGCCTATTTCAGAATGTGTATTTTATCACAAAGAGCGTATCAGTGTAATGCGTGTGGCCACAGGGAAATGGTTCCACCCCACTTCTGTTACTGTTGGTCAGATGTGCTGATAAAAACAAATGAGGTCTATTCTGGGTTTCCTCCTTCTCCTCCTATCTGATGGGATGAGCTGTGGTTTCAAATACTCAGAAAGCAGAGAGAAGTAAGTTGCTGAAATCAGTCCGATTTTCAACAACATGATCAACTCTTTCAGATATTTGACTGTTTCATGTCCTTTTAAGGATAAGACTGGTCCACTCCTTTTTCATGCTTAATTCATACAAAATACAATGTAATATTTTGCCACGTAGTTGAACTACAAGCTGCCACTTTACCTTGAAAAGTAAGTGGAAGAAACGGGTGCAGCTGAAAATCTGATCCAGTTATATTTCTGTAGTAAGATCAGACTCAGAGTACGCGCAGGTAGTTTTCCAGGGAAAAGGGAAGAATTACCAGGATCACAATTCCTAGTGTTAAACTCTAATAGGGCCCCTGTTCAAGAGAGGGCCTCAAGATTAGACCATAAAGCAGGGTTAATACCTTTATCATGTCAGTTGATATTGTAATTTAGTGGAGCATATTTTCAAACATATTTCTAATTAAGGTAGCTCAAACCAGTTGATAAGCAGTGAGCCTGGAGCTTTGCTCTGGCTTCTATTTGATGTGTTTTGGTACATTTCTTGTATCATTACCTGCTATTATATATATATATATATATATATATATATATATATATATATATATATATTAATGTCATGATTTCAAACTGCCAAAATAGTGCTTTGTCAACATACTGTGCATATGCACTGTGCATATTTTATAAAACAAATATATGAAGTCACAGTCCTAACAATGTGTGCATAGTAGGATTAGTTTTGGAAAAAGTTAACAACCTCAGTGCCATAAATGTTCATTAAATGCTAGCCAGCGAGGATCGGCTCAGTTGGGCTCAGTTAAAGTGCTGGGGCTCCTGTGTGCTCACCAGGGGTGATGTTTGTTGGCTGCCCTATAAAAACAAAGGTCTCATGGGAATGGCAGCCATTTGGAGTTGGCTTGTCAGGCCCTATAAAAGACCAGCACACACAGGGATGAGCTGATGATTCGGCAAAGCTCCCCTTCTCTACTGCTGAGGTTAATGAGACACACACACACACACACACACACACACACACACACACATCAGCCTCAGTCCACATCCTCCTGATGCAGGAAGGAGGAGGGGGAGAATTGAAACTGTCCTTTATCTAGGCGAGGCTAAGACTTTACTTTGCCCTCAGCTAGCCCTGTGTGTTTGCTAATATTGACCAGAGGCTCTGTGTGTGTGTGTGTGTGTGTGTGTGTGTGTGTGTGTGTGTGTGTGTGTGTGTGTGTGTGTTTCTGTTTATTGCATTCATCTTCTATAGTTCAAATTACAGCACACACCAGTTGATATACAGTAGGTGTATGTACACCAAACGCTTTTTTCTGCGGTGTATATTCAAACATTAATATAGCAATCAAACACGGCCATATTCATTCTGTTTACCACATTGTATAATCACAGCTGAGCCTATAAAGAGTTAGGACACTGGGAATTCTTCAATTCTAGTGTTAAGTTTTTCTAACTCTCACTGTGGCCTGGTGCACGTCGAAATAGCGTTCAGTTTGGATAGATGTCATTTCAGATAGGGTGTACAACACTGTACACAGTTCTCTTAATATCAACCCTTTCCACACCTGATTGGATGATTGGATCACTCGCTGGGCTGTCATCTGTCTTTCCTTTCATTTTCCAAATGGGGAAAACATGATGTTTGTGATGTTTTCATATGCCTCCTAAACTATCCAACAAAAGATGTTTCTCAATAACTTCCATAAGACAAAAGAGAAACACAGCGTGCAGCTGCAGAATCTGTGGAGCATAAATGATCCCCTATTGTTCGTGATATTATTTCATAATAATAATGCAGGACCTGCTTTAAGTCCCTGATCTGTTTAGTTGATATTGTGCTTTGTACAAGTGGTGCATATTCATTAGTAGAATAATTGTTGGGTTTAATAACACCATGGGTTTTTCACTTTTAGTCTTGTTCAATTTAAATTTAACCTGCTGATACACACACACACACACACACACACACACACACACACACACACACACACACAGTCACTTCTGTAACTGCCCGTGTCGTTGATATGCCATCAGCCTACACTGACATGTGTCTCACCACCCCACTGTTTGTCGTGTTGACTGTCTGCCACTTACTGCTGTCATGCTGATTCTTCAGCACCTCCAAAATAAAATGGTGATAATCTCAGATGCACCGCTCACTGCTTTCTGCTCACTGCTAACACTGAACTCCTTTCCACTGTCCATCTAAGATAAGATAAGCCTTTATTGATCCCCAGAAGGCAGATTCAGGTGTTGCAGCAGCACAAGGACAGAAATAAGTTCAGATAAATAGAGAAAAGAAGAAATCAATTATTAGAAGTATATCAAATAAAAGTGAGAATATAAATAAAAATGTATTAGTATAGACATATAATATAGTATATAATGTAATAAAATTGTTTAACATATAAACATAGTATACTATACTATCATACAGTATAATATAGTATGGGATATATGTTACATATATGGTATATCCATTCATCCATCCATTAGCTATACCTGCTTATGCTTTGGAGGGCCGCGGGGGGGCCGGAGCCAATACCAGTTGACATTGGAGTAGAGGCATATTGGACAGGTCACCAGTCAGTCACAGGGCTGAAACGTAGATGAGACGGACAACCATTCAAAACCATCCTAGAAACCCCACGCAGGCTGTTCCCATCCAGCCATGAGCAAACTGTGCTGGCTGTTCACCAAGGCGCCCAATTAATGTGCCTTGTTGGTGAGTGACCTCATATTCCCCATGATTATCTATGGAAGAGAGGGTTTACATTTGTCGCGCCCCTCGATCCTTTCCCTGACCTTCTCACTGGCTCTTCTGCCACCATGTCTCCTCTGGAATATATGCTGAAAGAGCTCCAGCTCCACGCTGGTAATCCAGTAGATCATCGTGGGTGTAAATTGCTAGTTTAGTTGAAAGTTTTTTGTTATAATGTTTTGGGGTTTTATGTTTAATATTATATCAATGGAGTAAAGCTGATTTTATAACGTGAATTGGTGCCCTGAGTTTCTGTCATTTCATTGTTTTGTTGTATTAGTGCTGCAGGTGGTTTGATAAAAATGGCAGATAAAGACAGTAAAAGTGGGTGTACTTGTGAAGTGTGAAACTGTGAAGGGATCAAATACATTTCATGGGCAGATTTCCATGAAATCCAAGTTACTTCCCAACCTTTTATATTGTTGTGTGTAATGTACATTGTATATTGCAGAAGCTACTTGCAGGGGTTTAAAGCTTTAGTCTTGTTTGAGGAGAAGTTAATGCTTCTTTGACAGTATGATTGACTTTTACAGCTGGTCTCTCCTCCTTCACTCATATGTAAAAAGTATGCTGATAGTCAATCCTTTTGCTTTTTGCTGTGTGTCTGCTCTCTATACAGCTGGCTTCAGGCCTCAGGTCCCTCCCTCTGTGTGTGTCCGTACTGTATAGCAGCTTAAGCTATATGCAGAGGCCTGCATTTTAAGGTGGTGAAGGAGCTCAGTGGTGCCTTGGGGAAGGGAAGCAGCAGCGCGGATCCTCGTGGCGTGCTGTACTCTTGTACTCCTTTGCATGCTCCAGCTCCTGTACGGCTGCCAGTGCCGACGTCACAACACACTTTGTTTGACCCTTCTCACAGCACTTACACCACTGACTTCGTTGCCAGAGCTTGTATTGGCCTGCATCCAGCTGGCTGAGTCCCACACAGATGCCTGAGCATGGGAGAGTGAGATTCAGACACTCAACCATAGGAACGTGCTTCTGTGTTTGTGTACGCATGTGTGTGTCCACGCTTCTGAGGATCAGTTTGAATTTTAGACTTTTTGATTGAGGTTATACATTTATGGTTATTTGGATAAGGTTAGGAGTCTATTTGTGTGCTTTTGATGTCTTTTTGCTTTTCTTCATTTGTCTGAATGTAGTGATTTGTAGAGGATATGGTGAAAGACGTCTGAAGGACTTCACAGACATTATTATTGCGCTGTCAACATCACGATCAGATGATGCAATAGACAAAAATCTAAAAGTCAGTTACAGTATGATTCACCTGTATTCATGACAGTAGTGGTGAAACAGTACAGGTATTCATCATGAGTTCAGTTCATTCATTCAGTACAGTCAGGTGCTGTGAACTCTCTCTGAACATCAGCAGACTTTAATCCTCAACAACTTCTCATTTCTGAGACACGTTCCTCCACATATGAATGCTAATTAAATACATTATATCAACCCAGAAAATACCACATTATGATGAAATTGGTTGTTGTGCTTTTCATAATAATATTTGAATAAAAATGTTATGTAAACGTTTGTAGTATGATGCACTAACCCCACTTAACATCACATTCAGTGTCCACCTTTTCAGGAAAATATTATAATAAGCCTACACATTGTCAACTATAAATTAACATATAGGTTTCCCTAAAAACAGACTGAGGGGGTTGCAGTTGTTTTTTCAGCCTTGAGTGGTGCCTGCAAATATTCTTCTTCAGCTGCATATGACCCTTAGCTCCACCAATCAGAGGGTTAGCTTTCATGTAGCCTGAGAGACAACACCCAGGGAAAGAAATCCAAAAAGCAGTTGCTGCTGGTCATAAAGCTTATTGCTGTGAGCGGACAGTAATAACTGAATGCGACCAAGATGAGAATATCAACATCTTTATCAACTCCTAGCTTCTCACCTGGATCCTAACAGCTGGACAGTCAGAGGACACTGTTTCCAGAGATTTTAGTGAAGACATCAAACTGAAAATGGAAAGGTAGAGGCAAGGGAAGGAAAATATAGGATTTTGAAAAAGTGAAGACATGGCACCCTTGCTCATCCAGGATAAAAACATCTCTAAAGATTAAGTGCCATGTAAAGTGGGTTGAACTGCTCCACCTCCACGTCCAATAGCACCCCTGTTAAAACTTAAGAAATCAGCCATCCCATTCAGGGTTGGGTCATTGGTGGAAAAAGAGTGCCCTCATTATCTCCCCTTCCTCTTATGATGAGGATGAGGTGTCTTTTTCGCTCATTTTGAATGACTCCTTCCTGTTCAGTTGAAGTGCCTTAATGTATTTAAATGACACACAGTGGAAACAGGCTGTGGCTTGTTAACAGGCAGAGTGAGGATGTGTTGGGGGCAGTGGGGATTCTTTTGGATATCAAATCCAGCTCTGCTGATTGATTCTGATTCTTAACAAACCCTGGTTCATATTCTTGTTTGAATAAGAAAAGAAACCAAAGTAAGTTGAAAGCAAAAAGGTATTTTCAACAAAGTTAGGCCGCCATAAACAGAGTTTTGTGATAAATGACAAGAAAAGATAAAAGCAACCTACCGAACTACCCCAGAGCCCCGACCCCTGAAAGTACCAAGTCCACTGTGTTTGTGGTAATTTAATTTGTTTTCCAAATTTTAGAATATCTATTACTGAAACACAGTATGAAGCAACATATCAAGAGCCTCCCTGCATGAAAACATAGCAGAATCATTGTCATGTAAGAATTGAAATCCTGATTTTAATATGATAAACCATGCAGCCCTACTCAGTAGTGCATGCAGTAGTAAAATTCTTCTATAAATCATGTCTGAATGGAACTAGAGGTACATACCCATATACATAAAGTGGAAAGTTTGGAGTTGATCTGTATTTCTGCTACTGAGAGGCAGAAGCAACCCTTTATTTGTTGCCAACATGTTTATTTGTTGCTCTATGTGGAACTGTATTGTGCTGCTGTATGTTCTCTTCCCCCCCCTTCAACCCAACCGGTCGAGGCAGATGACCACCCACCCAGAGCCTGGTTCTGCTCGAGGTTTCTACCTGTTAAAAGGGAGTTTTTCCTTGCCACTGTCACCTAGTGCTGCTCATGGTGGGAATTGTTGGGTCTCTGTAAATATAAAGAGTCGGTCTAGACCTATTCTATATGAAAAAGTGCCCTGAGATAACTTTATTATGATATGGCGCTATATAAATAAAACTGAATTGAATTGAATTGCTGATTTTCTATTACATATTGAATGGGATGAAAGCCACATTGATGGGAGTGGTGGCAATATAAAATGCTTATCTGATGGGAAGAGTGTTGACTAGACAATTAGTAGTTATCCTCCTGTGAGCACTGTGAGATGTCAGTGAAGGGTAACCAGGCATGCGAGGCAAGTTTGTGCAACTCATTGAAGCAGCAGAGGATTTAGGTGTTGGCCTTTCATCTGGCTGTCTGGGTGTGGTTCGGAGGGTGGGGGTTGATGTCGTAGACTTGTCCACATTGGTGGCAGACTCAAGAATAGCACCCACAGTTTATGGCCACACAATTACCCATCCTCTCATTCTAATAGCCTCAGTTTGAGGTAGCTATTTGACTGATGAAGGCAATAACACACTGAGAAACTCTTCCCATAGATCCCAGACCCTTTAATTAGCTTTCCATATCTGTTCCTTTGAAGTGACTTGCTCACTGAAATATTTCCCAAAGTCAAAGGAGAGATTTCAAGCTCTCTATAGTAGGTTGAAATTTGACTAACGTGACTTAAAGCTAAGGATAGAATCAGGTTGAAGCTGACTTTTCTGGATTCTTGAAGGGTAGCCTCATCAATGGCTAATTACCCCCTCACCATACATGCCTCTGCTTGTCACATGACCAGGAGGCATGCTCAAATCTGAACAAAAGCACAAGATTCACAGTGTGCATCCACATTTCACATCCACATCCACACAGACCTACTGCATGCCAAGTTTCCTTAAGATGTCTCTTTTTGCTGCCTTCAGTCCATCCAATCTCATCTAACTTGTGAACACAACATTTTTATTACAGTGTGTCAGTTCTGTTGACCAAAAGAAAAGTAAAATGACCAAATCCAAAAAACCCAAGCAGTATAAAGAAATGACTTGCAGGCTGAGCATGGCCTGGTTCCTTGTCCATTACTGGGACACACATTCCAGTGTTGACAGAGTCACATCAACTGGTTTCCATCTCCTACACAACAGCAGAAGCATTATCTGCTGCCAGGATGATTATGTTCTGGGTACTCCATAGCCAAATGGTACACAATTGAAGAACAGTTGAATGAATGGCTCTGGTAACATATTGTAGCAGCATGTTTCATTTTCATTTGATTACATGAAATGGAATCATGCCATAAATATCCACTGGGTGCTCAGAAAATATTTATATTGTGTTGAATGTCATAGTTTTTGTCTCCATGTATAATAAACTGAGAGATGAGTGCAGTTGTGATAATCTGTTTAAGGTGGTCAATGGTGAAGGTGTACAAAGTAAAGTGGTTGTACAAGTAGGCTGCACAAAAATGCTGTGTAGAAACAGGCATTTGGACATGACTGGGACACATTAGCAGATTGTCACTTTTGACTATACACAGTACATTTCGTTGAAGGGTGAAAATAAAAAAAACACAACCCTTCACAGTACTAACAAAAGTTGAAGGTATTGGTTTGTACACATCCTATTGGTACTAAATGGCTTCTGCAGACCTACAGCTTCTATCGTTTTATAGGGTTACTCAGAAAACTCTTGATATCAAATACCCAGAGCTGGTGAGCCATGGTGAGTTCATGGAACTGGGCCTCCATTCCCAACCCCAGTTACTGTGGGGAAGTAAGAGACATTGTGGCAGGGTACAATGAATCCAGAGGACCATATCCTGAAAAAGACATTTGCAATGTTTGATTTGCATTATAAAAAGATTTTGGTGCATTTTTGCTTTCAAGGAAGGATATACCCCCGCTCTACGACACACACACACACACACAGTTACCCAGTAGACACCTGGTTGGTTTCCTCCAATCTGTCATTAGGCTGAACGATGTCCAGTCAATTAGATTAAAGGGCAGGGGGGCGTACTGAGGGTCAGTCTGATGTCCTTCCTGGGAACAAAAGCTAGTATATCAGTGGCAAAACTACGCCGAACATTTCTGAACTAATATTTTAGCTTATATCATTACTTACAATGTCAGTGTCTGGCTTGGAACCCAGAGCAATATTGTGTGCGTATCTTCTCCCTCTGTGCCATAGAGCTCCATTGTTGTCCAAAAACTATTATAAACACATCAGTGAGCCACACTGTTGCACTGGATGACATGTTCCTTCATTACCATGAACACACACTGTAGTTTATTTTGACTCAATCCCAGCAAGGAATTTACCAACCAGGCAATTCAGGCAAATGCCCCCAGACCTTCAAGGGGCTAAAAGGCCCCTCGTTCACTCTGTGGCAGTTAGATTGTTGTAGTAATTTCATAAATTGTAAATTGGTTTGGTAATATTTTGTATTATATAAGCTTAAGAAAATTATTTGTTGAATTGGTAATAAATACATTAATAAATAACTACATAACTCAATCTAAAAAGAACTAGAAAGATACACAATACTGTATGCACCACTAAAGCACAATATGAATTGAAATGATTATTATATTATTATTCATATGATTATTTGGACAATTATTACATTTAGTTTTTATTATTTCAGTTTATGTGGTGCTTACATTGTGGATAGTCCTAAATAAATATGTGGTTAGTCAAATGACCAAAAACTAAATAATAACTAACTACTAACTAACAATGCAGAGAATGGGAGAAATGGTGGGATCAGTGCAGGCACCATAGCAGGTTAATCTGCTTGGAGCTGGGAACCACCGACAGGGGAGGAGAGTATTAAGTGACGGACTAACACATCAGACCCTTTTCATCTTTTTTTTTGACAATAAGAAACATCAAGAACAAGACTTATCTTTTAGCAGGCCTATCAAACATCCACAGGTATAAATAAATTGTATGTAAAAGAGATGGAGCAAATGTCCACAATGATAGGTTAGCTATCTACAGCACATTTCTAACCTTTTCATAGTGTTCTGAAATGAACTGAAACTAATGGTTGCCTGGAAGTCAGACTGAGAATTTACGGGATGCTTTGGAGAATACCCAAATGAACACAGACATTAGCTGGTAAGATTAAACCACCACAAATCAGAGCCAGTTTGTGTTTCTCTTTTAACCGTTTCAACAAACCCTGATGCTCAATTCTAATTCTTATTCTGCCTCCACTTATACTGTGCTCCAGATGGCCACCCTGTTGACCCACCCAGGCCCTCAGGCCTGCTGCAGCTCCACTAAACCAATCCAAAGCACTGGACCTGCAGGCTTTTAATCACACTTGCGTCTGTGTCATTAAAGCTGGAGTTCATGTCTGAATGGACATATGAGTTAATCACAGAGGTCAACACGGCCTCAGTCAGGCAGGAGAGCGAGGCCGGAGTGTATCCACAGGAGGTTGTTAATTAAAAGTAGAAGAAGTAATGTTTTATCACTGTACATTAAACCAAGCCTTTCACAGTTAAACATTACACAATTAATGGCTCCATGTAGAGACACAAAGACTTTCCCTTCTTTTACTGATTTCTAATTTAGAGAACACACACACACACACACACACACACACACACACAGGGACATGCAGACCAGTGTGCGCTTCAATGTAAGACCATCAAAATTCCTCCCTTAAATATACATAGTAGTAATTGAGGAGGCTACCCTTCAAGGTAACAAATACGTTGTTCCTTAAGAGGGACACATTTATGATTTCTAAACTGAGCACTTAAAGCCTGAGAGGGTGGAATAAAGAACTAGATTTGAGGCCAATTTTTCAGTGGATTGCATTTGTTCTCCAAAGAACATTGTATTTTATTTGATGTGAAAAAACCAAAACCATTACTTTTTGAGAATAATGTGAATTTTAGATGAGGGAGTGTGATGTGGTAAAGTAGAAAGAGGCCTGCTTCTCCTTCCTCCACTTTTGTGCCTTTTCCTGGCTGTGGGGAGGTACTGCATGCATCTTCTCAGTGCTCACATGATTTGCATACTGTGTATCATGGAGCACAGGAAGCAACAGCAGGCTCTGACACATCACTGTTCTTTGCTCACCCGAGTCAGCAGGTCCTCCTTGGCATTGACATACACTTATCTATTAAACCAGTCTTTAGTTACATCACCTTTTCTCTGTAAATGTATTCAACAAAAGTATGCTAACAGCTCTGCTCTAAGTTCTCAGGACTCATCAACAGTTCTCAAAGCTAGCACGGAGTTAGGTAAAAGAGCTTTTATCTAGCTGCTCTCTGGCTGCCTGGAACCGTCTGCAATTAGAGCTAAAGTTTCAAAGTTTGGTCTGTCGGTGAATTTAAATAATTGCTGCAGAAACTGTGTGCTGATGTTTTGGGGTGTTTAAGAGTCAAGATGTGTTAGTCTCATTTAGTTATGTAATCATACTAATGTAATGTTATTACCGTAAGTTTCATTATTATATAACGAGCCAAATAAAGTATA
Source organism: Macquaria australasica (assembly GCA_005408345.1). Taxonomy (NCBI): domain Eukaryota; kingdom Metazoa; phylum Chordata; class Actinopteri; order Centrarchiformes; family Percichthyidae; genus Macquaria; species Macquaria australasica. Next base: position 312,378 of record SEMN01000533.1, on the reverse strand, counting down.
ATCATGGTTATAAGATAAGATAAGATAAGCCTTTATTGTCCCACAGCGGGGAAATTTTAGCGTTGCAGCAGCCAGCAAAAGTGTCATATATAGAAATACAATAAAAATAAATAGAAAAATAGTCCTATACACAGTATAGACAGAAATAAATAATAGAGTGACTGAGTGCAGTTGTAAGTATGAACAAATAGATAAGATAAAAATATTGCACATATATAATATACATGTATATGAAAAATATTTCACAGCAACATATGAAGTTGATAACATCATGAATACAATATATGTATGAAGATAATGCACAGCAGCAGATGAAGTATAGTAGCGAATAGTCTGCACACTGACAGTCAAGTGTAGATTACCGGGAGTTGTACTGATTATAGAGTCTGACAGCAGCAGGCAGGAAGGACCTACGGTACCTCTCCTTCAGACACCGTGGGTGTATGCAATATGCAATTATGATTAAATAAAGACTTGTCTATTTTATACTGAAAACGAAGATTGAACATTTTTACCTTAATGAGTTTAGATGAAATACTATATTATTACAGTATATAAAACTCTAAACTATTAAACTATATACTGTATTGCGTTTTGTAAAGTTGGTTTTAAAGTTTGTATGTTTTGTATTTATTGTTATAAAGTACAGTGGACTGAAGTTTTGTGGTGTGTTATTAAAAAGAAATCTTAATTTGTCACACAGTGGTTTTAAATATAAACACAGCTAGTCTGCTTATGTTGTGATGAATAACCATCAGTCAAAGAGTCATTTATGCTAATATTCTACCTGGAAGACTTATGTTAAAAGATGAACAACGGTGTGGTGGATAAAATAATATCCTTTTTTTTTATGGGTTTAGCTGACACGGTGCTTTCTTTTTTTGGATTTTCTCTCAATCTGTCTGATGAGTAGCAATGACATGATTCTGTTCTTTTGTGATCACTGACATCATTTTGGACTATTAACTATTTTGAGGTAGCTATACTGATGCAGAACTGAGGTTGTTCTCTAAATGTCCTGTAGCTGTTCCAGAAACACTTCTTCTGATGGTTACACAAAGTCTTGCAATCATTGCAGAATTCATTTAAAGGTTAAGCCTGGGTTTATAAAGATGTTGTTAAAGGTGACTCAGCATGATGGATCTGCCTCTGTATCCACAAGCTATAGAGCAGATAGCATACGCCTTTGTGACCCATTACAAAACTATTCTGTTGAGCAACATTTCACGGCGGCTTAGTGAGTTTCAGGTGGTGAAACAGCTATGACACATTATCAAACTATAAGAGGACAAATGGTAAATATTAGCTCAATCCGGAGTGTGCAGTGTTTCTAGGTCACATATTAATATTTCTCCATCTAATCTGCCTAACACTTTGTGTTATTTATGTCATTATTTATGTCTGTATGATTGGAAAACAAAATGTGTGTCCGCAACATACAAAGCATATATTCATGGAACCGTTGTTCAGCATTCTTTCATACTATCATACTATATTATCATTTTTCGTACAGAAACTGGAACAACTGGTTTGTGTAAAAGTGGTTTGACACTCTGATCGCAGCTTTGTGCAGTTTCAGCTTGTCAGCAGTACCCACTTGTTTCTTATGTATCCAACTTATCAACTCCAGTGTAATGTGGCATTAAAAGTGATCACTGCAGGACTTCTTCAAATGCCACTTCTTCATTTTTTTTCTCATTTCTGAGTAATGTGAAGTGTTACATTGCAAAAACCAACATGACAGTTGTGGATGTTCTCACGTAAAATGGGGCAGAGTAATGAAAAGTACAAAGTCAGGTGTTGAGATACAACACTCAAAATTCTATCTGTCTTCATTTTTCAGTAAAGTCAATCATACTGTAATAACTACTGTCTAAGCAATTCTCTTTTCTACACATCATGTCTGCAACAGTGTGTCCTTTTTCTCTCTTTCTCATGTTGCATCATGTGTGGTGGCTGCTGGACCTAATGTTCTACACATATTTCTGCTTTGAGTGTTGACCCAAACAGCAATCATCTGTGTCTTCAGCAGACATTCATTAAAATGACTTTACATCAGATTAGAGGATGCTAGATTAGATCAGGTTGATTCTTTCAGGGAAACTGGGTCATTACAGAATAATACCACACAGCAAAGAACTAGAGGCTAGGTTTTTAACCCTCAATTCCAACATTGAAGCTATAAGGCCGACAGGGTGTGGTGACTACGTTTGATACTTTTGCAGCCTGAGGTGTGCGGTGCCACTGTAGCACAGTTGGACAGTTGGAGGGATAAGAGAAATATGTTTGTACATCCTGATTAATGACAGCCAATAAAATCAGCTCCTGACACTTAATGACAAGAATACAGAAACTGGTGTGAAACTGGTATGGCAGTGTAATACTGTATGATTTTACTTTATATCCCAAAGATTCATGCACTGACCACATGTTCGGTAACAATCAAGTATGGCATTATTCTAAACAATAATTATTCACGTGAAAATAAAAAAAATATGTTATAAATATGTGTATTATTATAATCTTGTTTACATAGAGAAGAGAAGCAGATCAAATGTAGCCTTGACAGTCAGTCATGATTCTGTTCTAAAAACAGTTGTTATTGTAATAGCTTTTGGAAAACTGCTGCAAAAATATGCAATACACAGCAGTAGTGGATGGAGAGGTGGAGAGAGGACTATGGTTGATGAAGAGTTAAAAAAGAACGTACTGTCCTGCTGTCCTCCTCATCATTTGCACTGCAAAACATGCTTTACAACAGCCTGGTGCTGACACATAAAAAGGTTGACAGTATAAAGAGGCACACACTGTAAGGTGTAGAGTGTCACATTCACATTAAAATCAATATAGATGCATGCTATACACAAAAGTGACTGATGTCTAGAACTAGAACCATTTCCAGCTAGATTCATTTCACCACAGGTGGAGATCATATGCTCACATGTAGATCTGGTGGATGGAGATTGTTCAGAAATGTTCACAAAGAGTTAACTGACCAGTGTGCGTGGAACATGTTCAGGGCAGAAAATTGGCATTTCTAGCTAATCAGAGGATAATTAGTTGTGCAACAGTAACATAGTCATTCTCAAGATTATTGTCTGACCTTAATCACTTCACTGGTCACCTAAATATGACTTCAAATGAGACACAAATTGTATTTGTGTTTGTTTATTTGTCTATAAAAAGGTTTGAAGTGACACTTTTTAATGATAAATGTATCTCTTTGAGATATTCTTCAACCAGCCCAGGTAGTAGATATCATCTCAGCTGGACTTTGTGACCAGTGCTGCTCTTTGAATCCTAAACTAGAATTAACATCAGCTAAGGTTTCAATGACCTACAGAATCACATGCTTCTTGTTTAGCTTTAACTTTTTTAAGAGCACTAACTTCTGGCGAGTATTAAATGAAACCATCCTGAAAAAGAAAAACAGGTCTATAAACAGAACATTAAGCAGCATCAGAGGTCTAATGGCTGCACCCCGGCTCTGGGGAGCATTCCATCTTCTTCAACAGGTCTATTTTGTCGCACTGGGAAGAGGATGGGCTCTGTTGTAACTCTGGAAATAGTGTCAGACAAGAGATCAGTGCCTGTGTGTGTCTGAATGGTGCCAGCTGTAACGTGAGATGGGTCACAAAAGGCGTTCTAGTTCAGGGATTCCTGCGCCACTAAAACTGAGCTGAATGAATGAAAACACAGTATCTTAATTACATTACAAAGAATGTGGATTTAATCTGCTTAATAAGGCAAGGCCCAGTACCAATCTGGCAGATTGGATTGTGAGCATGTTAACATGCTGAAGTTAGCATTTAGCTCGAACAACCACTGTCCAAGTTCAGCCTCACAGAGCTGCTAGCATGGCTGTGCACTCTTACTCTTGTTGATGCTTTGTCTCATTAGTTTCCATAACACCTTGGTTATTCAACCTATACCAGGTCCAGAAAGCATTTGTATTTGCTGCAAATAATATCCAGGGTCAGGTGCATCAGGTACAGAAATTGTCTGAGACACAGGAAGTGATGCATTTTACATTCCTAGTTTGTTTGGAATGAACAGAACATAAAATAGCCTGGGGGTTGTGCAGTGGGCAGTTTGCAGCATGGTGAAGTGGTGGAGCTAAGGGCTGGGTGGTGCGCTGATGGAGAGGGATGAGCCACTGATTAGAGATCCAGTGAATTGTGCGTGACCTCAATGTGTCAGCAGATCGTGTAACACAGAGCAGCTTCCAGCCGGCCTGTGTTGTATTGTGTTGGACATACTGCCTGCTGCTCATTGACTGTTCATGCTGAGCCTGCAGTTACACTCTGTTCGTGGAGGGAGGGGGACGATTCTTTGAAATGTCTGGCTTTCATTGTGATCTTCTTTATCCCCACTACAACCGTCGTTGTTTAGTTTGGCTCTTTGATGACAATAAAATGGGATGGGATCTTGGGTCAGTCCTTTTTAGTCATGGTTTGTTTCCATCTAAATGCTGTGCAAATTTTAAGCAACTTTCCAAAAAGTCAGAAAAGAAAATGTGAATGAGTGTGTTTCCTTCAACAAAGATCAATTCTCAAGTTTGCTGTTAATGCAAACGCACCACTTCCTCCATGTTTACCTGCTGTCTTGATGAATTCAGTGTGACGTCCACTTGCACAGCATTAATACATCAGTACAACAACAGAGTCATGTCACACTCGCCACACTGCTGCTCTCACTTTCTTTCACTAATTATTTCCAGTTGCTTCTACCTTGCTGTTTCTTTGACAGATGTTAAGCTACTGTCAATGAAATTCAATACTTCCTGCACAGATGTTTCACATTAAATTCCAATAGTTTCCTTTCCTGGTAGGCTTTAAATGTGATCAGCAGGAAGTGTTGAGTTTCATTGACAGGACCTGATCAACACTGATCAAAAAACTTGCAGAGTTGAAGTGATTAGTAGTGATGAATCAGTGAGTGAGAACAGTGTTAGTGTAAAAAGGAGAAAGGGAGAGCAGCCAGTATGACATAAGTCTGTTGTTGTGCTGGTGTTTTTATACCCAGCCTTTATAAGCAACTGCCCTTCATGTGTTCACGCTGGCCTTTATTTGAGCCTAGGCTTTTATTTGTTTTACAGCATGCTAAGTGTTTCTAAAAGGGCCCTGTCACTGCCCGATTGGTACAGAAAACCTGATTTGTTCTGCGCATGTGCTAAAATGCAGCAACTTCTTGTCTCCACTTTTATACAGAAGTTTGTTAAGGAAAGCTTCAATTGAAGTCCCACTTTATATTGATAAGTGGAACGTATCTTTAGAAATACATATTGATCAAATATGTTTAATGTGACTTCACACTACACACTACCAAAATCTAATGGTCCACCTAAATTTGATTTTTTAAAAAGTAACTTAGGTTCAAATTGATCATAATAAATATACATGAATATATATTTAATTATGTTATATATTTAATTTGTCATAATTGAATTAATCTAATGAAAGCATATTAACAGCTTTTTGTTAATGAATGACGAAATTAGCTCCATATATATACAACAAAAACATGCATTCATTTAATAAGACTGCGGCCAAGAGGAGAAAGTTTCTTTGCGATATTCAGGTGTTTTTGGAAGTTCTGGCATGTTCATTCAGGATTCTGCACATTAAAACATGTGCATAGCTGTTCATTATCCCATCTCTCTGGTTGAAGCATTTAAGCTTTGAGCTGCACAGGACTGACCCACTGACCCCAGCATTAAGATGGAAATACAGTATAGTCAGTGTTTTATTAGGGAGGATTGTGTTCTAATTGGGGTAGATTTGAGTGGAGGCTGGGAGACGTACGGGCTCAGTAATGGGGCACTGAGCTGTGAAATGGAACAGGAAGGGGCTGAGGTGGTGGTGAAGGATTTGTTTGGAGGGGGAAAAAAGTTAACGAATGTAGCACACCTGTTTTGGGACTTTGGCTATTAAATCTATTTTAATGACAATGCAGGACATGGTGGTTTTCATGTGGGGATAATTAGAACAGCAGCCTTGAGAGCTCAAGTATAAACACACAATCACTGTGGGACAGGGTTCAGGCAGACACAAAGGAGAGGAAAAGGGCTGCTGATGGGTTGGGCTGGGAAACTGACCTGTGGTGGGACTGGTCCAGGTCTGTATGGGAGCAGATTTGCAACATCAACTATATTATTCATAAATAAATATTATTATAAACAGAATTACTTTCAAAAAAAGTTCTGTTCTCAAGTAGGTATTTTTGAACCCATATGAATACCTTCGGCATATGTAGTCGTGTCTGTAAATTCCTTGGATATCATGGTTGTGAGGTCATCACTTGAGTGTCAGTGTGCTGTATGTGTGTGCGTGTGTGTGTGTTAGTGGGCTTAAGGTTGGTCAGTGTTTGTGCACAGCTGTTTTTCTCATGTATTAATCTAATGGACCATTTCACAGATTTTACAGGACTTCAAAGAACGCGTCGTGACTGCAATGTGGCTTTTACGTTCCGATGTTTATGGTTATATTATCCAAAAATGGATGTGGTCTTGGACAGTGGGCACACACATGCACATGTTTTGGTTTATAATACATTGGGTGTCTACATAAATGGATGTTTTCACACATTTGTCGGTGCAGACATGGGCAGTTGACGAAATTTACATTCACATGGACCCTTGCTTCCGGAAAGATACAGAAAGTATCATTTGGGCTTTAGTTCTTGATGTAGTTCCTGAGTTTAGTTCTTGTGGCTCATAAGTTTGGAACTCTTATGTCAAAAAGGGCTATATGGCATCACTCTTGTCTTCAGAAATCCGTAAACCATTCAGTCAAATGCCACAAGCAAGTTCACCACACAAACAATCTCTTGCAAAATAGGGAATTTTATTAGGGATGTTCCTTCAGTATATACAGTGTACAATATTCAGCAAAGTACAAATTATTATTATTCTTTGTTCTGGCCGATTTTTATTTTCAGTACAATTTTAACTGGAAAGACTGTGAGTCAACCACACCACTGAAAATCACCTTTTCTACAAGTAACCACTTCTTTTGTATACATGCTCTGTGTAAAAAAGGGTAGTACACTGTGAAGTATGTTTCTTCTAGGTGAATTCAGCCATGGAGGTAGAGATGGTAAGCCATCATAGTGAATGGATCTGGAGAGAGGCACTGCACACAATGAGCGAAGGTGGATGAGGTGAAAAGAAGACTATGAATTTTACAGCTTGTTGCCATTAAAATCTGTTCAGCAGCCAGCTGTTGCTTTGCTGCAGTATATGTTATTACTATAAGAACTGACTGAAAAACAAATGTGAACACTCCCAATATGAAGGCCTGTTATTTCTGTAGACTCACTCAATTCAATAGGCTTTATTGGCATGACATTGTCATGTGTGTGTGTGTTGCCAAAGCACAATTACAAATATGAAAGAACAAAATTAAGAAATAAGATTAACACAAATAATGTGAATAACAATATTACTTAACAGAATAAAACTCACTCAAGTATGAAATATTGTTGACAGATCATTCATACATACCTTTCCAGTTGCCACCCTCAAGACAGAGTTTCCATTGTTAGCCACACTGTAAGGCTTTACAAATAGAAAAATCATCAATACATTGAGATTATTCCATCCAACACAACAACACATGTTCATTATTAAGCGATTCAGACTCCATCAGCACTGCTTTAGAGCAGAACTTACTAATAATAGTAAAGTCCTCTTCTTTTACCACTTCACCCTGACTTTGATGTCCACACAAATGTACGTTCAAGTGATTCATATCCTCAGAGGTAACATTTATTATCAGGTATCATTTTAATGCTTGAAGGCTTTTGATCTCTTTCTTAATGAATTCGAGCAGCACACTCATATTATAAATAATTTAACTCAACTCCCCATTTAGCTTCAACCTGTACAAAACGGAGCTGTGGGCCCCTGTTGACCCTGCTGTTTCTCCCACTGTCTGTGCATTGTATGTATCAGGTAGTAATTAGTTATTCATTTGTAACTTGATCAAGGACAAATTCATATAGGAATATGAAAACCCTAATAATGCAAGTGTCACCTCAAGGCCCCTATTTTATCAGTCCATATTGTGATTTAATTGTGCGTTCTGTACTAAACACATTTGCACGGTGGAAAAACACACCTTTATTGTGGCCATGTATTTTTCCCAGAAACCAGATGCACTGTTGCATATTAATATTACAGCAGCAGAGTAGATCAGGAGGAGGAGCCTCTGAGGATGAAAGGATGGGAGGGATTTGGTGTCTGCAGTGATTTACCGTGTCTTGTATCTGTTTTTTTGGCTGGAGGCCATGTTGGCCTTTGAAGTGGTCCAGATGAAGGAGAGCAGTGTGCTCTGAGACATGTGAAAGCTGCTTAAAATGGCTGTGGTCATTGTGTTAGAGCACAGAAGTGGACATGTCAGCTCCTTTACCTTCACCTCTGCAACCGCAGGTGTTCCTCGCACACAGCCTTTATCGATGAACGATGAGGAACACCGACACGTACTGGGTTATGGTCTAATTTTGTGTACAACTAAAGACATTTTAGTCTAGTTTTCCTCAGTGAAATTTCTTTCATGCGTATTTCATTTTATGTTAATTTTAGTGTCATGCTTGTCTATCATGAGGTTAGTGGAAAAGGCACTGTTTACTTGTTTAAACCAGACTGTAATAGTTCACACACACACACACGTCTCTCTGCTCTGCAGTAATAGAATAGAACAGATGGAGTCTCCTCGCTAAAGCCAGTCATTATTCCCAAACTGCAGCTGTTTGAACATGTTGTTTATTAATGCAGCTACCTGTGATCTCCATGGCAGAGCAGCTGATCATTCAGAAGCTGGACTCACTCTGCTGCTGTTCACAGTCTGCTGGCTGAAGTTGAGAGGAGAAGCTACAACATCAGATAACTCTGACAGCCGATCTTATTCCTGCACTCATCTACTCTAAACACCAAAAGTAGGCGACTGAAAGTAATGTTAACCTTACACAATGCTTGACAAGATGATGCTACATTAACATAAGTTTACCTTTTATACGTGTCGGCATGCTGGCCTGACTGGTTTGTCTCAGCTGTGTTGTTGCTGCTTCTTGTCTTCGGATTGCAGTAGAATTCTGTTAGGAATACTCCACCTGCAGAACTAATGGTAATGCTTTATATTATGGCCCACAACGTACAGCATAATTCTCCCAAATTTAATGATCTACCAGTACGTTACGTACGTGTAGATACAAGAGAAGGGAAGTTGAAGGAAATAAGGAGGTAAAAAGAATTTATACTGTAGGTATTTCTGAAATGGTATTTTCAAACCATCTGGCTGAAAATGCGAGGTCCTGAGGTGTCTCTCCTAACAGACAAAGACAGTAGTGCAAACCACATCAGCTACCACCAGTACTCTTGTCATTTTGAAGGAGATTTGAGTGTCCTCAGTGTTGAAGGCTCTATTTCAAACATGGATTTCCTTGGTGGAGGACAGACCTCAGGATTAATCTTGTGATGCCTCTTTCCTCAAGTGATTGACGGCAGGGAATAAGGGGGAGCAATCATGAGAATCCTCTGGGCCAGTTTATCTCAATGTACTAAATCTGCTGCTTTGTCATTTATATGATTTCAGCCCCCAGTTTATTGGGATCTTGTAGTCTAGCCTGCACAGGAAGCGGAGAAGGTGGTAAAACATTGTCTGACTTGTGAAGATTTACCTTGAATCCTATGCAAGTTTATCAACACAATGACTGAGCTATTACAACATAAATGAGCTTTAGTCAAGCTTTAAGTCCAGTTTTGAGAGCACACAGGGACCAATTTATAAAATCAGTCTGGAGCTCAAAAGCCTCAGGCTGAAATCTGCTCTCCCTGTTTTCTACAGCTGTTCTTGCAGTGGACACATTTGGAATACACCCATTTGAGTCACAACGTTTTCAGTCATGTTTGGGACTGCCTTGGATGATTTACGCTTTATCAGAAGTGTTTTTATTTTCAGTTTTGGTGAGTACGTAGTGGTTAGTTTGGCATTTTTACAGCAGTTCCACTTACCATTCTGCCTTAACTTGCTCTGTTAACCTGCCTAACATTTGTCCTCACCCAGCTTTTGTTGTTAATAAATTGTCATGCCTTGCTGGTTTCTTTCTTGAGGTTTTTAGCACGGCTCTCTGTAGTGTCTCTTCCCTTTTGTTTACTGTGCTGTATCAAGTAATAGTGAGTTTGTGCGTGTGTGTGTGTGTGTCCTGCAGTGTCTATGAAATAGTCTTTCTCAGCAGCCCATGGTAAAATAACACTTAGAGCTGCCAATATGTGGTCAGCCTGTTGCCATTTAATCTTGTAGAGGCACAAAATGCCTCTTCATATTAACTTCCACATCTTCTATTAGTTCTCTCTCTCTCTCTCTCTCTCTGTGTGTGTGTGTGTGTGTGTGTGTGTGTGTGTGTGTGTGTGTGTGTGTGTGTGTGTGTGTGTGTGTGTGTGTGTGTGTGTGTGTGACAGAGAGAGAGAAAGGAAACCACTAGCAGAGTGCTGTTACTTGTGGCACTTAGCCAACTGGAAGGTTGCCAGCATAACCAGGCAGTAGCATTGTTCTCTGATTAACTCACACACGCACACTCAATGTTGTCACTTACACATACACACTTGCATCTTTTCACACAAACATTTTCACACTTACAGAAGCCTGCTGCAGCCAAGAAAAATATATAAATGATATTGTATGTCACAAATCTGGCTTCATGTCTTTTTGAGATACGGCATGCTTTGAATTTCATTAATATGACTTTCATCAAAATGATGGCTTAGTGTGTCATAAATAGTTACAATCATGATACTATTTGTGGTGACCATGTTTCAGTTATATCATGTAATATCTCATAATTCTGACTTTGTAAATCAAAATCATGAGATTGTGTCTTCTAATTCTGACTTTGTATCTCATGAGTTTGACTGCTACATCATAATTATGACATTCACTTGTTCAACATTCATGATTCATTGTCTTTTTATTTATTTTCCAGGTGAAAATGTGCCTCTCTACAGTACATTTTAACATTACAAAACTTCCTATTGTTGCATATTGTTGCTACCATGCATCTCACTTATTGGTTTGTCTTGCACTGTGTTTGAGTAGAATATATTCATATGGAATATACAACATGCACTCACTAAAAGCTTCATTGAGGACTAATCACATCTAAATCTAAACAGAATTTCACTTTTCTTCTGTCCATGTTTTTCAAATGATTCTTTCATTTTTTTTCATTGCTTTGAACTGTTTAGTTGTCAGTGTTGGACTTTAAAGTGCAAATAAACGAGAAAGACACCTTGAAATAACTACAGCAACTTTCACTCTGTGTACGTAGACTGAGTTACAGGCCAGGAGGCATTTCCAAGTTCATTGTCAGCAGACTCCCGTCAGCTGACCCTAGTGACTGACAGCCTGAGAGCAACCTGAGAGCCTCCAGGTTCAGCTGAACCCAGTGTCCTTCAGTCTGCCTCAGCCTGTCTGCCTCTGCATTACTTCAGACACAGAGGGGGAAAACAAAAACAAATGGGCTATCAAGTCCAAGGAATGCTGCCCGCCTGCTGACTTTTTTCTCCCACTCAACTGCTTTCTCTTTGCTTTTTATCTGGCAGCAGGAAAACTTCATAAAGGAAACTGTGTATATAAATAATTATAGTACGATATAACTGAGATACCTGAGAAACCTGAGATAACTTTGTTATGATATGGCGCTATATAAATAAAACTGAATTGAATTGAATTGATATAACAGAATAAATGTTATTGTTAATGTCAATTTCATAGATGTTCAGTATGTGCAGGCCGTCTATGAAGAATATGACCATATGAAAAAAGAAATTCAATTCAATTCAGTTTCATTTATATAGCGCCATATCATAACAAAGTTATCTCAGGGCACTTTTCTAATAGAGCAGGTCTAGACCAACTCTTTATATTTACAGAGACCCAACAATTCCCACCATGAGCAGCACTAGGCGACAGTGGCAAGGAAAAACTCCCTTTTAACAGGTAGAAACCTCGAGCAGAAGCAGGTGGGCGGTCATCTGCCTCAGCCGGTTGGGTTGAAGGGGGAGGGGGGGAGTGGGAGAGAGAGATCAGGAGGAAATCAGTCCTTCTGTGCAGGAAGCCAGTCAGAGAGTGAATGAGTAATACATGCATGTTTACCTGGCTGCTAAAGAAACAATCTGATATTTTGGTGAATCCTCTTATTTTCATCCCTGTGCATCCAGTAGAGATGCATTTAGCTACTCAGCTCTGAAACACATGCTTTACTACTGTCATTTTAATGTAGACCATAGGTCGGGGTGATGTTGTTGATGACATCTCCAAGCAGAAGTTGATGGTAGTTTGAATGAAGTTAAATGAAACAAAAAAACGTATTTGTCTGAGCAGACAATTTGACACCTCAGTGGCAATGAACCTGAAACAATTGGTTCAATTGTTTCAGGTTCTTGCAATAATCATATACTGTGTGTGTGTGTGTATATATATATATACATATGTACATATATATGTACATTGTATGTACATGCATGTACATATATATGTATGTATGTACATTATGACCACCTGCCTAATATTGTGTAGGTCCCCCTTTTGCCGCCAAAACAGCACTGACCCGTCGAGGCATGAACTCCACTAGACCTCTGAAGGTGTGATAAGATAAGATAAGCCTTTAATTGTCCCACAGCTGGGAAATTTTCAGCATTACAACACCCAGAAAAAGTGTCATATATAGAAATACAATAATAAAATATAATAAAATACAATAAAAATAAATAGAAAATAGTCCTGTACACAGTAAAGACAGTAATAATAATAGTGTGACTGAGTGCATTTGTAAGTATGAACAATAGATAAGATAAAAATAAAAATATTGCACATATATAATATACATGTACATGAAAGTATTACACAGCAACAGATGAAGTAATAACATCATGAATAAAAAAAAAATGTATTAAGATAATGCACAGCATCAGATGAAGTAAAGTAGTGAACAGTCTGCTTATTGACAGTCAATGTAGATTACCGGGAGTTGTACTGATTATAGAGTCTGACAGCAGCAGGCAGGAAGGACCTACGGTACCTCTCCCTCAGACACCGCGGGTGGAGCAGCCGGTCGCTGAAGGAGCTGCCCAGTGCTGATAGAGTGACATGTAGGGGGTGGGAAGTGTTCTCCAGTAGTGATGATAGCTTGGCCACCATTCTCCTGCCACCCACCACCTCCACTGGGTCCAGAGGGCATCCAAGGACAGAGCTGGCCTTCTTAATCAGTCTGTCCAGTCTCTTCCTATCCCTGGAAGAGATGCCACTGGCCCAACATGCCACCCCATACAATACGGCTGATGCCACCACAGAGTCATAGAAGGTCCTCAGGAGCGCACCCTGCACTCCAAAAGACCTTAGTCTCATGAGCAAAAAGAGATGGCTCTGTCCCTTCTTGAACAGAGCATCCGTATTGTCTGACCAGTCCAGTTTGTTGTTCAAGTGAACACCCAGATACAGTCATCTAACCATCACAATTTGGCCCTTGTCAAAGTCGCTCACATCCTTACGCTTGCCCATTTTTTCTGCTTCCAACACATCAGCTTCAAGGACAAAATGTTCATTTGCTGCCTAATATATCCTACCCACTGACAGGTGCTATTGTAACAAGATAATCAATGTTCTTCACTTCATCTGTCAGTGGTCATAATGTTATGGCTGATGTGTGTGTGTGTGTGTGTGTGTGTGTGTGTGTATATATATATATATATATATATATATATATATACACACACACACTGTATATATATATATATTCTTGTTGTTACAATGAAGGAAAAAATGGAACTATTAAACTATTAACAAACTGTTCAGCTTTAGTTGCAAAGTCATGAAAGATGGATTTTAGCAGTCCAAGCTCCAACACAAATTCTCATAATTTTATACCAACGTTACAATTCTGCTTTATTATAATCTGTATTAGTAAAAAACCCAAGGGATAGCTTTATATCCTAATTATTCCTGTAATAGCGTATTTTTAAATTCCACAAAATACTCTCAGGATTTTATAATTGATTTCCTCTTTGGGAAATACATCGCGACTTAATGTGAGGTCATAATCACAATGTAAAACTGATGAAACTCAGCAAACCTAGTTGCACCTTGTTTAAGAAGTTAAAACGCTGGTTAAAAACAGTGTTAGTCCAGATAACCACTACCATTAGATGCATACATGTTAACAAATGAATGCAGGTGGTTTCATGCTTCCATGCCTTATGTACTGAAAGCAACTGTCAACATCTCTGAAGAATTAAGGCTGTCAATTCTAAAAATAAGCATTTTAGATTCATTTTACGGAATGTACTTCTTTGTGCTGGTTGGTGTGTGTTTGTGTGCATGTATTGCCTCTATGAGCACATGCTCATCATTGTCTCTGCATGTATGCCTTTGCACTCCATGGGCCTCACAATTGATTCTGTGGCATTGTCATGCGCTGTGCATTTGTGCACTTAACATTTTTGCAATCGCTTGCTGTTCCTTTACCTTTCAATATTCCCTCCACCATGGACCGCCTGCAGTGCAGCACTCACAATGCACTGACAACCTCCCCTCCCCCAACACACAACACAAACACACACCTCCTACCTCCGGAACCCTCCCCTTAACGAACCCCCCCACCCCCCTATGGTTTCCTCCTGAGTGCTGACCTGCACTGGTCCTTTAATATTGGTGACAGCTAATACACTTCTAAATGATCAGTTATTATCTCTGGGGCCTCGTCCACAGGGCCCCACTGATTCCAAAGGTCATCCCTCTGTCTTCCAGTATTGATTAAGTGGGCCTGTTAACGTGGCTCTGGGCCTTACTGAAAGTGAACATTGCCACTAACATATTTCCATCAGCTGTATCTGGCTGGAGAGGCCCATTTAAAAGCCTCTTTGACTCTGTCACTGCCCCAGTGAATAGGGCAGGATGAGGAGCATAATGGATATGCCAATAAGGAAACTAGTGCTACTAAAATATACTGAGGGCCACAGGCAAGACAGACACTAGGAGATATCCTGCTGAGATATTATAGGTTTGTATTTTCAGTCTTTACAGTTACCTTCTTTTTTTTTTCAAATCAACGAAATATGATGGTGGCCAAAAGAGCTCAACACACAGCAACTTAAGATAGTGAATGAAGAAAGGATCTTTACCTCTTTGACAACACATTTATTATTGCATTCCATAAGAAATATACATAGTTATAATGCAAAGTTACAGCACTCCGATGGTAATGGAGCAGAGAAAAAGAAAAACCAAATAACAAAAAAACGCAGAAAATAGGTTAACAATGAAAATAGTGTAGAATAATGATCACATGAATAATTTTTAATAATTTTATTGTACATATATGTATTCACATTTACATATATAAACTTGTACATACATTTTTATTTACACACATATACCTACAAGTACATGCAGGGCTAGAGCCAGGGCAAATCTTTAACAGAGGTTTAGCGACAGCTGTTGAGGTTGTGGAGAGATTCTTTTCAATTTGCTGCAGTCCAGTAGCTAACAGCTTTTCTTAAACGCATATTTAATCTGTCTGATTCTCTGTTGTCTGTATATATATTCCACTGTCTCTGCATCTTCTTTCCCTTCTCTCAGTCTAAGGTGACTCTGTCACACCAAAGGTCTTTGGGCAGAGAAGGTGTTTTTTTCTTTTGTTCTACTCCCTCAGATGCTTCTACTAATAATAAAGTCAAGTACTAGCTAAATCACAGTAAATTGTAATAAATGTATTGCAGTTTTTTACAATTGCCAACTCACATTCCTCTATACCGAGTTCATATTTTCAAAACTATTTGCACAGTCCACTCAGTGTGGACTAAACTGTGGATCACTTTGACACAAGATGCATTCAATGACCACATCGTTCAAAATTCATGAACTGTTTTCTCGCTCAGACTCAACCACCAACAAAACCTCTGTGTATTTACATTCGATTTTACATGTGTTTACATACTATTGTAAAAACTGTTCAAAACCTAATGTAACACTCAATTACTGTAAATTAGACTGTAATTTGCTACATTCTGCTACATGTACATTTAATAAAACCCCACTCCATAGTGGAATTCTTCTCTTCATGGAGGTAGAAAGTTTATGACCAGATGTCCCTCTGTGACACAGTGGATGCTGGATTCAATTCAATTCAGTTTTATTTATATAGCGCCATATCATAACAAAGTTATCTCAGGGCACTTTTTCGAATAGAGCAGGTCTAGACCGACTCTTTATATTTACAGAGACCCAACAGTTCCCACCATGAGCAAGCACTATGCGACAGTGGCAAGGAAAAACTCCCTTTTAACAGGTAGAAACCTCGAGCAGAACCAGGCTCAAGGTGGGCGGTCATCTGCCTCGACCGGTTGGGTTGAAGGGGGAGGGGGGGAGCGGGAGAGAGAGAGCAGGAGGAAAGAGAACATACAGCAGCACAATACAGTTCCACATAGGGATGTAAGGCAATAGATATGGTAATGGCATTGATGTTAACACCAACAGAAACAACACTAAGAGCAACACCATAACAGCAACACCAATAACAAGAGCAACAACAGCAATAGCAGCAGCGGGTGCAGAGCAGGAGCACGGGGGCAGCAGGCGGCAGCAACCACAGATCCAGACTCCACAGCTCCGGAGGCAGAAACACCTGCAGAAAGCAACAGAAGGGGAGAGAGAGAGACGAGAGAAAGCACACAACTACGGGAAGAAGTTGAATTAATAACAAGCATTGATGGGGTATGAGGGCGTACAGATGGAGAGGAAGAGGAGGAGAAAGGAGCTCAGTGCATCATAGGAAGTCCCCGGCAGTCTAGGCCTATAGCAGCATAACTAAGGGGGGGCTCAGGGGTCACCTGAGTCAGCCCTACTATAAGCTTTATCAAAGAGGAAAGTCTTAAGCCTACTCTTAAATGTGAGGAGGTTGTCCGCCTCCCGTACACAAACTGGGATCTGGTTCCACAGGAGAGGAGCTTGATAGCTGAAGGCTCTGGCTCCCATTCTACTTTTAGAGACTCTAGGAACCACAAGGAACCCTGCATTCTGGGAGCGCAGTGCTCTAGTGGGGTAATAGGGTACTATGAGCTCTTTGAGATATGATGGTGCCTGACCATTTAGGGCACTGAATGTGAGGAGAAGGATTTTAAATTCTATTCTGGATTTTATAGGGAGCCAGTGTAGAGAAGCTAATATTGGAGAAATATTTTCTCTTTTTCTGGTTCTTGTCAGTAAACGTGCCGCAGCATTCTGAATCAGCTGGAGAGTCTTAAGGGATTTATTGGGGCAGCCTGATAATAGAGAGTTGCAGTAGTCCAGCCTAGACGTAACAAAAGCATGGACTAGTTTTTCTGCATCTTTTTGAGATAGGATGTGCCTGATTTTTGCAATGTTACGTAAATGAAAAAAGGCAGTTCTTGAAGTTTGTTTTATTTGGGAGTTAAAGGACATATCCCGATCAAAGATAACTCCAAGATTCCTTACGGTTTCGCTGGAGGCCAGGGCAATGCCATCTAGAGAAACTATATCTTTAGATAATGTGTTTCGAAGGTGTTCGGGGCCAAGTACAATAACTTCGGTTTTGTCTGAGTTTAACATCAGAAAATTGCAGGTCATCCAGGTTTTTATGTCCTTAAGGCATGCTTGAAGTGTAGCTAATTGATTGGTTTCATCTGGCTTGATCGATAAATATAATTGGGTATCATCTGCATAACAATGAAAATTTATGGAGTGCTTCCTAATAATATTGCCTAAAGGAAGCATATACAAGGTAAATAGCTGTCTGGACATATCTGCAGCAGATTGCTGTATGAAGAAGTAGTAGAATTATGTGTAGTTAACATGTAGAGTTTTATATTGCATTACAGTAATTACTGTAGTTTCATTTTGTGCACTTGGAATGACTATGCAAAAAAAATAAAGTCTATTAAAGCGATGTTGCAACATTTGCACTGTGAGGCAGCACAATCCATGCAACAAAGAAGTGAGCTTTTTGTTGTAGTGAAATCTTGGTTTATGCTATATAAATAAATAGATAAAAGATACTTCAAAGAAAGTAGTGACACTGCTGTCTGTTGTCAGTGTTTTTAGGTTATTGTGTTCTGAGTGACAAAGTGTTACTGTTGTCAGACAAATGTTGTCAGTGTTCTGGTACCAGAGTTGAATCTGTACGAAGTGTTTTGGTTGCTTTAGTGCATTTTGCATGTTACATTGACTGTTGTGTTGAGCTGCATGTCGGTAAAGATAAGTGTCTGAATTCAACTTGTATAACATTGGATTAAAAAGGTTTTGACTACTTCAGTATAAGCAGGGGTGCAATATTATTAGATTACTGAATGTGTGATGTGACAGTACGGGGGGATCTCATTGTGTTTTTGGGTTCAAAGCAGTTTAAAATTGAATTCTATGGTCTCTGTGATCATACAAATTCAAATGATGATATGGGTAACCTTAGATAACAGTCGACACTACAGCCGATGTGAGTCACTTTGTTTCCTCACGTTCTGTACGGTGACTTGGTTCATTGCAGTTTGTTATCATGACTACTAATCCCTGGGGAAAATGCTGTTATCCTACATATTTGTATACACTATGCAGGCCTTCAACAGTTTACATTGCAATATTGTCATTAATAGGTGATTGCACCACCACAGAAGTGACACATAATGTAATACCGGCGCAGCACTTCAGCACTTCGAAACAGCAACAGTAGTCACCATACTGTGATGTGACGGATGATGGAAAATTAGCTTACAATGTTAATTTTAGTTTTAACCTCCTTTACTCTTATATAACAGGAGATATCAGCAATACACCTAATGCCAGACTTTAGGTAATTACTGCAACTAGCATTGTTAGATAGATATTCTATTAGATAAAAATGTAGCTGCTATGTTTACTTTTTTATTTTGTTTTTTCATCTTTTGGGGTTTTGCATACTGTATGTTGATTGGAGCCAACAGGTATCAGTGTATAAACATGTTGTGGGGTTTGAGACATGCAATGAGTGATAAAAACAAGTAGAAAAGTGGATTTAATCAGGGGATGCCCATGAGCAGACCCATTGATGGACTGAAATCTCGCTCATCATAGGAAGGATACAAATTTGCACTTGTGTTTATGCTTGTGGCTAATTTTAGGAAAACAGAGTCTGTTATGATCACTGTTGATTCAGCTGGTCATCTATGAAGCAGCAGTTTTTAGTGGTGTTGCCTTGATTTCATTATATTTGAAAGGTGTTTCTAATATTTTATCCCCCTGCATATAAAAAGGGGTGGACAAAATATTACCTACCTAACATCCCTCTCTAAGGCGCCCAGATGTGAAAAAGCTATTCATGACCAAAAAGCATTTTCCTGATATTGTTCAAGCACCAGTGTGGCACTGTGTGTCTTTGTGTTGAAGGTATGTGTCAGGCCTCTGTGCTGCTGATCAGTAGTTGCTGTGTACATTCACTGTACTCAAGGTTACTCAGAGATTGTCTTGAAGGAACCGATTGTTCTTGCCTGTATTGGCCACAATCCTAAACAAACCTCACTATTCAGGAAACTCGAAGGCCTCCCCACCTACAATTGATGAAGCATGTTCTTGATTTTCCTTGGTGAAAATGTTTAATACATTATTAATTGATTTCTTTCTTTCTTTTTCAGTTGTATGAATTGGATGATGATGAAAAGCGCAAAGAGTTTCTTGATGACCTTTTCAGTTTCATGCAGAAACGGGGTAAGTGATTTCCACTTTAGTAAGTAGTAAGATGACACTTCTTCTATTACAAAACCTCTTGTTCAGACTCCTACCTTAAAACAGTTTTTTCCCCAGTATCCCTTAATATGTCCATCAATCCTATCTGTTGATAACAATTTACCACATTACATGCCCATGGACTCTAGTGTTTCCAAAAGTTGGGAATATAATTTGGTGTTTGACTCAAATATATAAGAAGGGTTCCCTGTCATGTCACAGATTTTTGTGACCATAGTTTATATCTAAGGCTAACGAAAAAAATACATCTGAGCTAATTTTACAAACTGTGCAGGGACTTCAGACCAGATCTCCAGATGCTCCAAATTTTATTCTGGGTGACTTTAATCAATGTTTACTAGAGAAAACCCTGAGGAGCTTTTACCAGTATGTGTCTTGTCCCACCAGGAAAGAAAAGACACTTGACCGGTGTTATGGTTCAATTAAAAACGCTTACAAATTACTTCCACTCCCCCCACTGGGCTCTGCAGATCACAATGGTGTGCATCTGGTTCCACTATACCATACCTGTCTTCAAAGAGGGAAAGTGGCCACTAAAAAAATCAAAATGTGGACAGAGGATGCCATTGGGGCACTGCAAGGCTGTCTGGACTGCACGGACTGGGAGGAATTTATGGAATCCTCTGGCGACATTGATGAACTTACTTGTGGTCAGTTCCTGGGTTTTATACTGTGAGAACATTGTAATCCCTGTAAAGACAGTTAAGATATACCCCAACAATAAACCATGGGTTAGCAGACACCTTAAAGTGCTACTAAACAAGAAGAAACAGGCTTTTAAAAGGGGAAATTCTGCTGAGCTCATGTCTGTTCAAAAGGAGATCAAACAGGAAATTAGGAGGGCTAAATTATGTTACAAACGAAAAGTTGAAGACCAGATAAGAAATAATAATCTGGGCTCGGCCTGGGACAGTATCAGGACTATGGTTGGCCATGTGGACAGCGCTCATAGAAAGGTGACACTTGAGGGGTTTCCTTCGGATCAAGTTCTGGCAAAAGAGCTAAACAGTTTTTTTTCCAGATTTGATGTACATGATTTTAGCAATGAAACAGCAACTTTAAAAACTACACTATCTATATCTAGTCACCTGGCCACACCTTTTAATGTTCACACTGTGGTGAATACTTTTAGACGTTGTAAATCTAAAACAAGCCCTGGCCCAGATAACATTGGCAGTCGAATGCTCATCCATTGTGCAGAGCAGATAGGCCCAGTGCATTTTTAATCTTTCTCTTTCTCTGCAGAGGGTCCCCAAACTCTGGAAACAATCCACTATAGTCCCTGTTGCCAAAACTAAATATCCTAAGTCCTTAAATGATTTCAGACCTATAGCCTTGACTTCGTTAGTAATGAAGTCTTTTGAAAAGTTGATCAAAAAAGAACTTTTGTACAGGTCAGAACATCTGCTTGATCCACTGCAATTTGCATATAGAGCCGAGAGGGGGGTTCAGAATGCCGTACTGATTTTGCTCAACTACATATACTAAGCACCTGGACAGTAAAAACAATCATGCAAGATTATTGTTTGTGGACTTTTCATCAGCCTTCAATACCATACAACCACATCTGCTGGTCCAAAAGCTCACAGACGAGTTTGGTCTGGATAGTGGTATTGCTGGCTGGATTTTAGATTTCCTCACCTGTAGGTCACAAAGAGTAAAAGTAAATGGTCATTTTTCTGAGTTGTCTGTAACATCTACTGGCTCCCCCCAGGGATGCATCCTCTCTCCTCTATTGTTCATATTGTACACAAATGACTGCTGTAGCATGTATGAAAACCATCACATTCTAAAGTTTGCTGATGATACAGTCATAGTTAGCCTGCTTAACAATGAGGAAACTTCTCATGGTCCTATTGTTGATTTCTTTTTAAGCTGGTGTTAAAAATCATTTTTAGAATTAAATGTGTCAAAAACTGTCCATGACCATGTGCATTGATTTTAGACGTTCACACCCCCCTCCTGACAGTACAGTTATTGATGGCCAAAATATAGAAATAGTAGAATCATACAAATATTTGGGAACCATGCTAGACAACAAACTGTCATTTGAGATAAATACTGACATGGTGTACAAGAAAAGTCAACAGCATCTTTTATGTCTCAGGAAACTGTCAAAATTCCAGGTTGACAGGACCTTGATGACAATGTTTTTATCATTCTTTTATTGAGTCTGTTCTTACGTTCTCACTTATCTGCTGGTTTCAATCTCTCAAGGTCAAACAGAAAAACTTAATAAATAAGGTGGTAAATGTCTGCTGCAAAATAACAGGCACTGCACTGGAATCTCTGCATGATCTTTATAACAAACAGGTACATAAGAAAGCAGAATCCATACAGTCAGATTGTTCCCACCTTCTACATCAACAGTTTCAGTGTATGCCATCTGGTTCCCTCCTCAGACTCCCCTTAGCTAAGACAAACAGATTTAAACACTCTTTTATACCCTCTGCCATCTCCAAATAAAGTGATTGATTCATGTCCTTCACAGTTACAATGTTCCAGGATATATAAAATGCCAATCTCTGAATCTATCAGCTGTCATCTGATGATGATTTAGTCTGTGGTGGTAACGGCCAATGTTTCAGGGCTTCCGGTGTAGCCAGTATTTGGATAACGGGTATCCGGGCCAAGACTTCATCTTCTGTGCGCTGGTCAATATTTACAGTACGAACAGCAATCTTGGAACCCATTGGCTATCATCTGTCAACAATTTGAATGCAGATACATTTAAAGAAAGCCAATAAAAAGCTAATCTCTAGAGTTCAGAGATTGATAAAAAGCGAAATCGTCGTCAGACGATAGCCCATGGGTTCCCAGATTGCATGTCAGCCAATGCGTTCCACCTCTTTTGCTCTCCACACGGACTGTTTACCTGCATGCAAACAAAGCCCGCTCAAACGTGATTGGTCAATACTACTCAGACTACAAACAGAAATCAATACCGAATCCTTGTACCTTGCCTACAGATTCCCGTCCATATCAGAGCTCACTTGGTATTTTGATTTTACTTGGTTTATCAAAAACAAGGTTCAAGGTCCATTAGTATGTAAAATCCTGTGGTTTCAGTCAGTTTTCTGAAATACTACACATGTAGAAGCTACATTATATCATTTCACTGACAGCCTAAAACATTATGTTACTCCCCCTGCACCTGCTATTAAAATGACTCTCAGTAAAATGCAGGCTTAGCTTTGACTTTCAAAAATGAATACAAATGGGCAAATGTGGCTGCCAAAATATTCTATACATGGAAAACAGTGCACTCAATAGTAAAGCTTCCCAGTGTCCCCATGACCCATATGCCAGCAATAAAGCTAGTGAGTTAAATGTTAGTTTATATGAAAATAACAAACTAAATCAATTTTTAAAAACATCTTATAAACAAGGTTGTTAGAACAGAAAACCATTCTGTTAGCACAGTTGGACTGCAATGAGCCAAACAAAGGTTCATGACTGCAGTGCAACAACATGTCACCATAGAAGAATAATCATCTGTTTTATTTAATCTGTCTTTGTCTACATGTCATTATGTTGATCAGCCCACACATCATACTCTATATATACAGTACATACACTGAGCATACAATATTCTTACATTAACACATTTCTACCATTATCAAACCATATCCATAGCCATTTCTGCAATAAGTAAAAGCCATAAATGCCCCCACCCCTTCCAGTCATTCCAGTCATTCCAGTCACTCCAGTCACAAACAAACAAACCCATAAACCCATAAAAGGTCAATATCAATAACAGCATCTCACAGTCTTCATCAAAAAATACGGTTTGCTCAGTTGTCATGATGTAACCTCAATATGGAACTTCACTTATGTCTCTATGACCAATGAGCTAACTCCATCTGTTGAGGAAGACTTAGCCTCCAGAAATCTGTATTTTTTATTTTGCTTGCCTTAGACAGGACCTTGTATTTCCCCTTGCACCATTCACTTGAGCTATATAGTTCCAGAGATATATGAAGTTTATCACCTTTTTAAAGATCAGTGAAATAGTTAAATCTCTGTGATCTGCTGGAATAAGATAAGAACAAATACCTGTACTGTTCCTTTAACTTCAGTTTAAAGTAAGTAAGATATGGCTGTGTGAGGATTCTGCTGGCAGCCGCTGGTTTTGTTTGGGAAATAGATGTGTGATTAGACCCTTCCATAATGTGAGGAAGTTATCCGCCCAGCAGAGAATAAAAGGCACTACCAGTTACAATGACTGTCTATTTTAAGAGCACAAGGCTAACGTGCCATATTTTTGTTATTTTGAATTCCTTGTTCTGTACACAATGTTTTACATGTCTGCAGAACATTTGTTTTATGTCCTCATCTGCCTGTCCTTGACTTACAATGCAATGACTTGGAATTAGGGAAAAACTGATTTCTTATTTTCCATTCTATGACATCATCTGAATTGTTAAAACAAGAATAACCAATAATTGCTGTCATTTTGGAATATTTTTACTGCTGTTTGTTTTCCTGTGCAATGTAAAGAAAGAATGCTCCTATAAATATAGCCAATATAACAATAGATAGTCAATCATTTTGCTCACAGAAATTTTAACGTACATAAAATGAGAATTCCATCCATCCATCCATTTTCTTCCGCTTCTCCGGGGCCGGGTCGCGGTGGCAGCAGGTTAAGCAGGGTTGTCCAGACGTCCCTCTCCCCGGCAACGCTTTCCAGCTCCTCCTGGGGGACCCCAAGGCGTTCCCAGGCCAGATGAGATATATAATCCCTCCAGTGTGTTCTGGGTCTGCCCCCGGGCCTCCTACCAGTTGGACGTGCCGGGAAAACCTCTAAAGGTGGTTCGGGCATCCTAATCAGATGCCCGAACCACCTCAACTGGCTCCTTTCGATGCAAAGGAGCAGCGGCTCTACTCCGAGCTCCCTCCGGATGTCCGAGCTCCTTTCCCTATCTCTAAGGGTGAGCCCAGCCACCCTGCGGAGGAAACTCATTTCAGCCGCTTGTATCCGCGATCTCATTCTTTCAGTCACTACCCAAAGCTCATGACCATAGGTGAGGGTTGGAACGTAGATCGACTGGTAAATCGAGAGCTTTGCCTTCCGGCTCAGCTCCCTCTTCACCACCACAGTCCGGTACAACGCCCGCATTACTGCTGATGCTGCACCGATCCGCCTGTCCATCTCACGCTCCATCTTACCATCACTCGTGAACAAGACCCCGAGATACTTGAACTCCCCCGTCTGGGGCAGTAACTCACCTCCAACCCAAAGGGGGCAGTCCACCGTTTTCCGGTTGAGAACCATGGCCTCGGACTTGGAGGTGCTGACTCTCATCCCAGCCACTTCACACTCGGCTGCAAACCGCCCCAGTGCATGCTGAAGGTCACAGCCCGATGAAGCCAACAGAACCACATCATCTGCAAAGAGCAGAGATACTATTCTGAGGCCACTAATCCGGACACTCTCCTCCCCCCGGCTGCGCCTTGAAATCCTGTCCATGAATATCACAAACAGAATTGGTGACAAGGGGCAGCCCTGGCGGAGTCCAACACCCACTTGGAGCGTGTTTGACTTTGTGCCGAGAATGCGGACACAGCACTCACTTCGGTTATATAGGGACCGGATGGCTTGTAGCAGCGACCCCGGTACCCCATACTCCCGCAGTACCCCCCACAGTACCCCCCAGGGGACACGGTCGAAAGCCTTCTCCAAGTCAAGAAAACACATGTAGACTGGATGGGCAAACTCCCATGAACCCCCAGCAGCCCTGCAAGAGTAAAGAGCTGGTCCACTGTGCCACGGCCAGGACGGAATCCACATTGCTCCTCCTGGATCCGAGGTTCGACAATCGGTCGTAGTCTCCTTTCCAACACCCTGGAATAACCTTTCCCGGGGAGGCTGAGCAGTGTGATACCACGGTAATTGGAGCACACCCTCCGGTCCCCCTTTTTGAAGACGGGAACCACCACCCCGGTCTGCCACTCCACAGGCACTGTCCCCGACCTCCATGTGACACTGAAGAGGCGTGTCAGCCAAGACAGCCCAACAATGTCCAGAGCCTTCAGCATCTCAGGGCAAATCTCATCCACGCCTGGCGCCTTGCCACCAAGAAACTCTTTGACTACCTTAGAGACTTCTGCCAGGGATATGGGTGAGTCTTCCCCCGAGTCTTCAAACTCTGCCTCCTCCACTGAGGACATGTTGGTCGGGTTGAGGAGTTCCTCAGAGTGCTCTTTCCACCGCTCGACAACATCCCCAGTCCGGGTTAGCAGCTCTCCTCCCCTGCTGAACACGGCCTGGGCCAAGCCCCGCTTTCCCTTCCTGAGTCATCTAACGGTTTGCCAGAACTTCCTTGAGGCCAAACGAAAGTCCTTCTCCATAGCCTCCCTGATCTCCTCCCACACCCGGGTTTTTGCTTTGGTGACCACTAAGGCTGCCGTCCTTCTGGCCTCCCGGTACCTGTCCGCTGCTTCAGGAGACCTCTGGGCTAGCCAAGCCCGAAAAGCCTCCTTCTTCCGCTTAATGGCTTCCTTCACCGCCAGTGTCCACCAGCGGGTTCAAAGGTTGCCGCCTCGACAGGCACCGACGACCTTCTGACCACAGCTCCTAGCGGCCGCCTCAGCAATGGAGGCTTTGAACATGGCCCACTCTGTTTCCATGTCCCCAACCTCCCCCGGGATGCGCGAGAAGTTCTTCCGGAGGTGGGAGTTGAAGATCTCGCGGACAGGGCCCTCCGCCAGACGTTCCCAGTTCACCCTCACTACACGTTTAGGTTTGCCAGGTCTGTCCGGCAGCCGTCCCTGCCATCTTATCCAACTCACCACCAAGTGGTGATCAGTTGACAGCTCTGCCCCTCTCTTCACTCAAGTGTCCAAGACATACGGCTGCAGATCTGACGATACGACCACAAAGTCGATTATCGACCTGCGGCCTAAGGTGTTCTGGTACCAAGTACACTTATGAACCACCCTATGCTCAAACATGGTGTTTGTTATGGCCAGTCCATGGCTAGCACAGAAGTCCAACAACAAAGCACCACTCGGGTTCAGATTGGGGAGGCCATTCCTCCCAATCACCCCCCTCCAGGTTTCATTCCCTCCATGAATCGCCACCTTAATGTGGTGGAGGGGTTTGTGTGCCCCTGTGACCCTGGGAGCTGTGTTGTCCGGGGCACTGGCCCCTGGTAGGGTCTGCCAAGGCAAATTGGTCCCAGGGGAGGGGACAGACTAAGAGCGATTCACAAACCCACGATGAATCGGACCATGCAGAGCTGGAGCACCTCGCCTGGAGGAGGGATACCGGGGCCCCCCCCTGGAGCCAGACCCAGGAGGGGAGCACGATGGCGAGCGTCTGGTGACCGGGCCCGGTCGGGCACAGCCCGAAAAATCAACATGGAGCCGCCACCCTGTGGGCCCACCACCTGCAGGGATAGGCATCGGGGTTGGGTGCAGTGTAAGCCGGGCTGCAGGCAAGGGCAGGGACCTGGGCGTGCCGACCTTCGGCGTCGCAGACTGGTTTTAGGGATAAAATGAGAATAGAACAACTGAAATCCAGTTCTGTATCCCCAGTATTTGGATCCACAAACATTCCATTATTACCCCCTGATGCTGTCAAATTTATAATGCAATAAAGATTGAAGTTTGTAGATAAAACTCAAGTGAAACACAAACCATTGTCATGGCCAAATTTTACACCCTCACTCAAACTTCATTTTGTAGCTTTAAAGTGATTTAAAGTTTGGATCTTTGGACATATGATCACATGAGTTACTCACTAGAAGTTAAATCCACACATGGATATTAGTTTTCTGATACTGATACCACTAGTATTTTTTTCAGAATGAACATTTGTAATAACTGTAATAGACAAACCTACCAATATACAGTATATTGTCTTTTATTTTTTTATTTTAGAAATTAACATATATTTTTACACTGTAAAGAGGGAACCACTAATGATGAAAAAAAGAAAACACCAAATAAGATTTTTTCCAGACTTCACTTAATTATTTGATTAATTAGTTAATTTCATTAGAATTTTCATTTTTTCATCTTTTTTAATGGCCATAGTGTACAGTATGCTAGTTTTGTATTTTCCTTTACTTACATGTATTTGAACATAAAATGTTATACTACCACCTGCAGTATACACTGTATTTATTGTAACTGATGTTTCAGTTTTAAAAGAAGAATATATTTATGACACACAAATGGATGTTTTAGATGTTTTAGGTTGTGGGAATATCCCAAAAAAGTCTCATTTGACCAGTCCAGCTGTGTGCCGTGACAGCTGCAGGAAAGCACACGTTGATGAAGTAATGATATAGTTGGGTGGTCACTTGGGTTTAGAGACAGTATGGATTGTTGTTGGAGCATTCAATTAGAGATTGATTTTGGACTTAGTGTAGGGAGACATTGTCAGTGCAAAGCAGATCAGGAGCAGCCTCCACTGTTAGCCTCTGACAACTGTGATCAGAGTGGACTGCTCCAAATATCCCAATCAATGTTTCTTGAAAACATCACTGTCATTCTACACTGACAAAGAAATGTCAGCCATCCTAGTTTGCTAACCAGAGATCCGAGTGAAAAGTGTCAAACATGCAGTGTTCCTTTAATATAGTTGATTTATTGGCTGGCTTAATCCAGACCACAATAATACAAGAGGTTTGGGTCATGTCAATTTACATCAGGCCATGGTGGCAACCAGCTCAGTGTGCATACATGGTCTATGTTAACCCATTCTGTTATATACATGTAATATACAACTTATTTTGCATTGCCAAATGGGTTGGAGGAATTTCTGCCTGATTAACATTCACTAACAGCATTTCCTCCGTGTACAAGAAGTGTGATGTTCTTATACCTCAGCAAAGGTACCAGAGTGTCCTAGCGCAGTTATCTGTTTCAAATGTCTGCAATTGAGATATATGAGAATTTTCGGTAGCTCAGGCTGAAAGACTGAGATTGAGATTTTTTACATTTTTTATGTGAATATGTGATGGCAGTTACCATGGCTACATCTGTGCATGGTGATGTCACATGAATATCATCTTCAGGTTGGAACAGGTCATGCAATTGGTCTAAACTTGTCTGACCTTCTAGCCACGAGTGAAGTTCAGTTAGTCCAAATTAGGCTGCACATTGACAGATCATTGATCACTGGTCATACTGTCATACTGAGTGTAGCTTTCACTTGAATAAGATAATCTGTTTGCATGTTAGTTGCTGTAATTAGAATATAAGCGTTGAACACAGTTCAATTGCCTTCAGGCTTCAGGGCATACATGTGAGGGTTATAAATCATTATGTACAGTCTTTTCAGAGATGTGTTGACAGTGTTGCAGCCTCGGGTCAGTCCTTTATACATGATGCGCAACTTGTGTGTCATGTGTTTATAGAATGATTAGAAACCCTGATAGACTGAATAGATGAAAAGGAGATCTGCTCCCCTCCATGTAATTTGGGTGCGAGGGTGTGTGCAGGTATATTTATCCTGATGTGGGAACCTGCTGAGTATCAGGATTAAGTTACTTGGAACGCGTTTCATCAGAGGAAACAATATACACACCTCTTTCATAATGGATAATGAGACATTTATTCCTTTTGATTGATGTGCTTTTATACATCACTACATCCTTGAACCTTAAACAGTATGTTTGTGGACAAACACATAACCATGGCCATACCTTGGACCTTGTTTTCACCCTGGGTGTGAAGTTCCCGCCATGGAATTAGTAGCATACCTGCTTTTTGGCGAAATTCGCCTTTTTGACTGAAAATATTTCATTCACGGGGGTCAAGTGGCCAGCACAATTTCCCATAGACTGGAGTGAGAACAGAGATGTTTCAGAAAGCTGTTGTCACGTCTAGCCAATTCAGCAAAGGTACTAGACATGTGCGCCAGACTGTCTGACCCAAGCTAAATTCCCCTTAAGTAAGCCTTTTTCTTTTTATTCCCATGTTCATCACTCATATCCGCGAATAGACTTCTTTTTTGTAGACAGCAGATTAATTTAAAACATAACCACTTGTGAATATCACAGCATTGCCATTTTGGACCATGCTCCTGCCTCTATGGACATTAGTCTTAATCATCCTACTCCTTCCCTCAAGCAATGGCGTTTCACTTCCTCTTTACTGGCCAAGGACTCATTTAGACAGTTTTTGAACTCACAAATATCGTTCTTTTTAGAGACCAATGACACGTCCAAACCCTCTGGGAAGCTTTTAAAGCCTATATACAGGGCCAGTCTATTTCATCATCTCTAATAGCAAATAAGGCCAGGTGAGTGGAGATACTTCAGGATCTCCGCTGCCTGGAAAGTTCAGTTCATTTCAGTTCAGTTTCAGTTTGTTCACAAAACAGTTAAAATACAGGTACAATCATATAAGACATAATGTATGTGAAATGGGACACCCTGACAAGCTATCTGAAGCTTAAGAATAGGGGCCCAGACACTAAGCAGATAGTATTTAAAATATATGTTGACTAACATGTTGTCTAAATTGACAAAGTGCATGTATTATACAGTAACATTTACAGCCAACAAAACACTTAAGACTAACAAAAGACCCTAACGCTGACCTAAAAAACTACTAAATGGTCCCAAGACATTTATTCCATCAGTTCAAACATTGGGTTAATAGGTAAGATACAATAATTAGAGACATGGCATGTGAACATAACAGTACAATGTAAATGGATTTCAGAGTAGAGTAATTAGCTTAGTCCCCAGCTGTTTAGAGTAGTCAGGCTTTAACATATTTTAGTAGTGACTGCTGCCTTAAGTTCTTTTTGAAAACAGACACAGATAAGGACATTTTTATGTTGTTATCATTCCACAACTGTGGACCTCTGCACACCACACTAAAGCTTGTACATTTAAGTTTACATTTTTTACCCTTTATAAGATGCTTTTTCCTAGTCTTATATGTATGCGAGGGAAAGTAAATCGGAATAAGGTCACAAAGTCTGTTGTTGATTATTTTACAAGCTTGTGAAAGATATTACATTCAATAAGGTTCAGAAGATTGTAGCTGTGGAAAAGATGGTCAGTGGTAGCATTTACCTTGAACCATGATATGGCACGTATAACTTTCTTCTGTAAAATGTGTAATTTTTAAAGATAACTAGGGAAAGTATTGCACCATATAACATTACAATAATTCATATGAGGCTCAAATAAAGACTGATAGAAGGTTAGAAGTGCTTTAAGTGGAAGAAAATGCCCCAACTTGAAAAGTAAGCCAACATATTTGGACAATTGTTTTGTCAGTTCATCAATGTGGCCCTTAAAGTTTAAAAATTCATCAATATGTACCCCCAGGAATTTGGTGGGCTTCACTCTCTCATTAACCCAATCGTTTATTTTGATACAAACATGTTCAACATTATTTCAATTTATATTGGAGTGAGAAACAATGAAGTTTGTCCTGCTTATTTTTAAGGATAATTTATTGCATCTAAACCATGTATCCACCTAAATCTGTTCCTCATTTAGATTATTTTGCAGATCACGTTTGTGTGATAAGAATACATTTTATCATCAGCAAATAATACTTCATATAGTCAGTATGCAGTTACTCCCAACCCTGAATTATATTAAAAAAAAACACTTTCAGCTCCATGCCAAACTTGACCTCCTAACTACGCGTAAAACAGAACTTAAATGACTTAAATCCAAGCCGCTTTTTCTTGAAATGGGTGACAAGGCAGGTAAAATCTTGACCCTTCAAGCCAGAGCCGCTGTAGCTTCAAGATTAATCCAGATAATTAAATCTTCTTCAGGAGAAGTTCTCTCAGATCCAGTTAATATCAATGACAGGTTTGCCGCATTCTATTCTGAGCTAAACACCTGAGACCTCCCCTCGATTTCTGAGGAGGGGGACGGGCCTCCTAATTGGATGAAATTTCCAAAACTGAGGAACTTGTACACTCATCCTTCCCTTTCAGGTGGGTGGATGACAAGTTTAAATACATCCTAAAAGACATTTTTGCCCCAAATTTACTACTAAAATAATATACGGCTGATGCAGTGGTGGTCTAGTTTGCCCCTATAGGCACGCAGGTCACGTAGGTCTGGTCAAGATGATCATCTTACCTAAGTTTTTATATGTCTTCCAGCACATTCCAGTTCTCCTTAAGAAAAAGGTTTGTTGCTGATTGGCTGTGGGCACTACTAGTTGGGATGTACATTTTGTTGTGTATGTTTATAAACCTGTGCAAAAATTTGGAAGATTTGGAGATTTGGAAAAAATATAAAGAATCATAGCAGCTACATTTTCACAGGTTTCAATACACCCTCTTTATAAAGCTACTGTACTGTATGTGTCAGATAGTGTGTTCAGGATTCTTTAAAATAAGTTGTACTCTGTTTTCCCCTACAAGAAGTACAGATGTGCTGTCTTAATTTCTGTTCCATTCCCTCTGTGATAGCGATGCAGACATATTTTCTCTTGTCAGAGGAACCTTGAATCATGCAGCAGATGGTCAGAATAACTTTGTGTTGGTTTTTCAGTCATGGAGGCAGAGGCATGGAGTCCTCATTGAGAGATTCAATCAAAAGTAGAGCAGACAAAGGCCGTGATGGCTTCCTTTGTGTGTTGATAAATACCCAGGGTGATTTACTGTTGCCCCGGGGCTGTGGTTATTAATTGATTATTATCTCTGAGGACTACCATCAGCACTTTTTCTCAAATAAGTCAACTTTTGTCCCCCACCTAATTGCTTAAGAATGCTATGTGGCAGAAGAAAAGGCTACTTGAGAGTTACCTTAAAAAATGGCTGAGTCTTCGATCGCTGTGACACTAAATATTCCTCTTTACTTTGCTGCGGCATCCTGCTTTCACCTTTAAGTTGACTTCTCCTGTTCTTCTGTTTTTCTCCTCACACAGCTATCACAGGGAAAACAAAGTTGTGTAGGTTCTGCAACTGCAGAGACCTGCATTTTCTGTCATAATTATTTATTTAAGTAAATAATTAAGTATTTGAAGTGTCCACAGTTTTAGACTGTATTTTACTTAGGCAGTGTTCTCTACAACTGCTTGTGTTTAAATAACAATCAACATTTGATAACTTCAAATAAACCAAAGGGTTTTGTATAAATGTAATATTTATTATTGTGTTTCACTGATTTTAATTGTTGCTTATTTTTGTTCTGCTCATTTGCACGTCAGTCAGTCTTTAAACTGTTAACCAATTGTTGTTTGTAGCTAAAACGTCAAAATGGCTACCAAGCATAAATGTCTTGCATTCTAATTTTCTCTTCAACACATTCCTAATGCCACTGTGTTGTCTTTCAGCTTCACATAATATTTAGGAGAACTGTAAGAACAATCATTTACAATTTACATGTCCTATTTAACACATTTTATCTAGGTCAAAATTTAAATGTGTCAAATACTTTGGTTTATGACCAAATACCTGCAAAAGTAATCATCAGCCTCAGCTGTACTTTGTGTTAAGCGCTAATTAGCCAATGTTAGCATGCTAACATATGGTGAACATGGTAAACATTATAGCTGCTCAACCACCATGTTTTTTTTGCTTCTCCAAAAGTGCTAAGGATCAAAAAATGAATTCTGCACTTCAACTTAGTCCATCTCTAAATACTTTCTGAGTCTGTGGCTCTCAGCCCCAAGCCCATTGGTTCCTTCTTTAAAATCAGCTCACAAATATATTGTTTCATTTATTAAAAAGGCTCAGTAGTTTCCTAAAATAGCTGGCCACTAGTTTTTAACAAACGTTACTCATCAGGAAGAAATAGTGCATTTGTTGGGGACTAATTTCAGCTGCCGATTGATCCACATTTGGTGCTCGAGTGAGTATTTGGGGCAGCAGGATGGTGGGACTGAGTCCAAATAAACTACAGTGAGTATGTTCATGGTAATGAAGGAACATGTCACCCAGTGCAACAGTGTGTTTTAATAGTTTTTGGACAACAATGGAGCTATCTGGCAAAGAGGAAGGAGATTTATCTGGCTGTGATACACACATAATATCACACAATATCACCAGACCTATACTATAGGGCTTGGGGCCAATTAAATTCTGCTTAGGTTCCCAAAACATGACTGTCTGTGCGCTCCACCCTCCTCCTCGTCTTCATTTAGGGTGATGAACAGATGTAGATAAACAGTTGGTTTTCCCTGTGACGCTGCATTAATCGTTATTTCATGGGTTAAAAGAGCAAAGTCGATGAGGAGGAGAAATTCTCATTCCATTATCGGCTCGGAGATGCAAAGTGAACGCATCAGCGATGAAGCCAAGCATAAAGATGATTACTGCACTACTAGAGCCCCTGATGATCCACATTGTTCCAATTACAAACTTCTCTTCTCTTAACAGCTGAGGGATTAACTGCAGACAACTATTAGACTTTGTGCAAAGTGGATTTCTTCCACCTTGTCCACCATTGCTCATTGTCATAATGATACATGGCCTGATGAGATAGTTTGTGCTGACAAAAGGCCTCCATCTTCAGTCTTTTATTCCTTGTATCTCTTTCAGGGAATCAGAGAGACAAATACATCACCCTCCGTATTGAAAGCACATAAATCTTGTTTTAAGAGGCTTGTCTCTCCTCAGATTCTGTCAGACAAAGGCAGAGGTTTTTATTTATTACCTCAATCCTTGTTTGGTTGGCTATTGTGTCTTCACCAAAATAATAGTTTTATAGATCAGCACGGATACACATTATAATCAGTGGTAATAAAGATAAAGCTGTACGGGGAGGATGGGGGCAGAGGATCGCTAGTGCTGGTTTTGTTTTGTGTCACACTCTTTTACTGTAGAACTCAATTCTCCCAGCCATTAACTGCAGTTCATACATATCCTATGAAAACCACAAATGTGTTTTTTATACCACATGAAAAGTGTATGCCCTCATTTTCTCAATTTTACAAGCAAGCACTACAAATATCCATTTTAATTACAATTCATGCTTCATGATCTGGTTAAAGTTTGGTTAAATCAGTCAGGGTAAATTCTGTTAGTGTAGGTTAAGTTAAAGATGCACTCATTGCTTTTGTTGCAACACCACATCACTGGCCTTGTTTTTCAAGGATTTTTATTCTTTATATGCACAATACAAGATGTGCAGTGAAATGTAAAGCGCAGTGGACATCAAAATCTAAATGTGCAATATAAAGACAACAAAGGATGTGCCCATGGAGAATGGTCTATACTGCAGCCCTCTTCTTGCTAACTCTTGATTTTACTGTTACCTTAAATTAAACTTACTTTGCTGATAAGCAGTCTAAACCCATTTGCAAAAGAAGGACATAATAAATACTAGATAGAAAGAATATGTACATCAAGTGTGTGAGGGAGTAGGGGAGCTAAGGTGGTATGTAGGTTCCCTAGCTTGGGGCCTTTGCAGGATCAGAGTTCACAATTCTAATGGTGTGGGGAAAGAGACTTTTCAGAGTCTTTGTATGTTGTTTTTTTATACAGGGGAGATGTTTGCCTCTTGGCAGCCGCTGAGTCCACTGAGAATCCATTGCAGGTGTGGTAAGAGTCCTTCAGAATCAGATGTGCTCTGGCTCTGTGCCACTTTGTGTCCAGGTCCAGGAGAGTAGTGAGTGCTGCACTGATGGTGCGCTCAGCTGATTGCACTACTCTCTGCAGGGCTTTGTGGTCCTGCTGACCAGTGCTGTTGTATTACTGGGCAGTGATTATCCCTGCCAGGAAACTTTCAACCGCACCACTCTAGACATCCTAAGTTCTCAACTGTTTGAGGTGATATAGGTGCTGCATAGTCTTCCTCTGCAGGCTGTCTGTATGCACAGATCATGACCAACTGTCCAGGTCAGTGTTGTTCGTTTTCAAACTGACCAAAGTTCATAATTTTGAAAAATCAGCAATTAGCTGAGAGGACATGTGGGCCTCTGTGGAGCTATAATTCGTGTTATGTATCTTTAAGGTTTTTGTCAGGGTTTCACATTGACTTTTCACATTTTCCACTCAGTTAACATTTACTGTACACATAGTGACACAAAGATTGCAATCATAAGTCAAAATTTCACCTAACATCAGATTTGTCACGCTGAGCTTTGTCCTCCTTTGAATTGCATTCATTTCTTTAGACCAACTCATAAACCTCATGCCTGTTGTGAAAGTTTATTCGTTACCTGCTGAAATCATTTTTGGTCTAAATCAAGCCTCTCTTGCACTTTCTTTTCCAAAGAGTGATGTTGAGGCACTGCAGCTTCAGACTTACTGCTGGTATTGTCTTGTGAGGAGAGAGGGACATCAATCTTTTGTTTTAATAGTGTCTCATTCGTTCACATGCCAGCACCGCGCAATGAAGCCATAATTACTGGCTGTAATTGATGTGGTTTTACCACCTCAGACGATACTTCAGCGCTCTCCTCCCCCCTCACTGTATAGGCCCCACTGCTGTTGTTTGCACTATATATCTGCAGCTATTGATCGCTATTATGGTAAATCCGATGGGCACAATGGAACTCTATCAGCAAAATGCAGGTTAATTATCTCAGGGTCAACCACTTTGGAATCTTCACAAAGAGCTGGCCGTTCTCTCCTTATGGCCTAACATTAAATTGCAAATACAAATTATCTGAGCCCCATTATTTTGCTAATAAGTGGACAGGTTGGCAGTCATTAATAGAAGATGACCTCCTATTTTCCAGATTGTATTTGTGAAGTTTTAAACAAGTCAAGTGGTTCTGTTCTTTTCCCATGTTAATTACTTTTTCTTAAATTTCATGCCTAATATATTTTTTGAACTGTGCATTAGAAGCAGCTTTTAAATGTGCTGTCTTACATAATTAAATGAGATTAGAGTTTTGTCACTACATATTTGCACAAAGTTCACCTCAAGAGATGATTCCATCATGTCATAGAAATACTACATATATAATTAATGAAGCAGTTTCCAGTGGATGCACAGCTAAGACATTAGAAACTGTTTTTAAAGTTATATTTCCTGCTGTTAACAGAGCTGTCAGACATTTGACTAGCTCAAGATAAATTGGCCTTATAAGCAGGTGCAGAAGCCTATTGATGGGAGGAACCAAAGTTAATGGAATTGATTGTGGATATTGTGTTTGCGTTCTGCAGGGACTCCAGTGAATCGGATTCCTATCATGGCCAAGCAGGTGTTGGATCTCTACATGCTCTACAAGCTCGTCACAGAAAAAGGCGGCTTGGTGGAAGTCATCAATAAGAAAATATGGCGTGAGATCACCAAAGGCCTTAACCTCCCTACCTCCATTACCAGTGCAGCTTTCACTCTCCGAACACAGTGAGTACGAGCCAGGCCAACCACAAGTGTGTGTCCAAGATGAATGAGATTCTTGGGATTTTTTGCTTTAATTCATCTGCTATGATTAAAATATGGCCATCTCTTTTCTTTAAATGCCTATCATAGGCTTATTTGATTACATGTGTCCAGGCAGGTGAAAAGCACAGTCATCTTCATTTCCTGCAGCAGTGGTATGTGTGGTCTATACCTGCCAATCCTGGCTGTGATTCACAGTAATTAAAGTATTCTAGATGGCTTGGCATTTAATCTGCATTCTCAGTGTTGTTGGGTTGCTCTGTTTGCACATGATTCCTCACCTCACAATCCCATCTTTTAACAGTAAAGTAGAAAACATTATTATTAATCATTATTATTTAATGAAATATTTGTCTGTAGGTTAAACTGTTTTATCCTTGCAAAAGCTTCTGGAACTAAAGAAAACAGTGTTGTTAGACCTGAAAGATAATGCATTTTTTGGGAATAGCTGAAGGGGTTTTATATGCCCAAAGGACTGAAAAATGGTTTAAACCCCTGGGGGAGCCATTACAATCATTTAAAAGCAAGATAATTACCAAAGTTGAAGATGTATGTTTTTTTGCCAGACATCCATTATTGTTAACGCAGGATATTTTTTATGACTCCAGTGACTGTATTTGTCTTAGAAGCTCCTTACACATACTCTTCTACACTTATATATAAACAAGTGGAAAGAACAACACACTAATCTATATTAAATAAATAAGGTTCTATTAATCTATTGTGCATATACTGTACAGTAGTCAACATGTGATTAAGTTGCCCTCAAAGTATAAAACAACTTTGACTTTTACAGCATTACTTCAAAATCAATCATATGATTTGTAATTGATCTTAACACAACAACGCACAGAACCATATTTTCATGAGTCACAGTGTAGACACACAGGTGTTAGTGGCTCCTCTGACAGTGAACAGACTGTTGGCAGATCATGGCAGAGGAGCACCAGCAGCTGGCAGGAACACGTTATCAACAAGTGTGGTAGCCAATCAGCTCTGCTCCTCCTCGTCCTCCCTTTCAAAGTAATACACTCCCTGCCACGGTGTCCAAATTATCCAGACCGATCCATCAACAGGAAACTGATGTTTTTATACAGGACAAGTGCAAAATGATGCTGCTAAAGGCAGATGGTGCCTGTTTTTAGGTTGAATTCAATTAATGTTTTAAGAAATACTAAAAGCCAATCCACCACGTCTTCCATGTGTAATGAGCATAGAGTGTATAGTAATAATGCACAGCTACAACAGTTACATTTTTGAAGACACAATAACCATTTCCAGTTATGGTTAATTACCATTGGCTGCCTGCAGATGTCTTACGTTAGTAATTATTAGGTCCACAGCAAACACTCAGTGTTATGTGGACCAGCAGATTATGTCCATTTGACTTTCATCAGTTCACACACGCATGGATGTCTTATATAGTGTATATCCAATGTCAGGAAAGGCCATCGAGGCAGATTTGCCACGATAAGCCATCTCGGCAGCGCAGAGAGGACCCAAACGCAGACAGGCGAGGAGGCAGGGAGGCTGAATATGTCCAAAGATTTATTACTTACGAAAGAAAACCACAGGAACAGACACGCAGGGAATCACTAGGGACATGACATCAATAATGGAAACTACATCACACGACCACAGGAACACAATGACGCAACAAAGAACAAAGGGAGAGGACCGGTATATATAGGTAAGGAGACAACGAGGGAAACAGAAACAGGTGAGCACAAGACACAGGTGAACCTAATCAAAACTGGCGGGAAAACAGACAATGACAGGAAGTAAAGGGCACACACGAACACAAGACCAGGGATTTCAAAATAAAAACAGGAAACAAGACAAAACACACAGAGTCCAGACAAGAGTCCTTTGTGGACCATGACATCCAAGACAACATTAAGACCACCTCTGTGATCCAGGATTGTTTGGAACAGGGTCAAAATTTAAATATCTTTTCAAGACTACATTGGAATGTTAAGGATGTTCATGACAGACTCATTATTAAACGTCTGGCCAAGAACATGATTTGGCCAGCATCAAAATGTAGACCTCAAAAGACCTCATTAAGAATCACTGATTGTTTATGACAGACTGATTTTGTTGCTGTGTTAGTGGACGTTCAGTGCAGGGTCAACATTTAGACATCTGGTCAAGACCTCTTCTGAATGAAAATGCCCCTACATTACATATATGTGTATAGGTTTATTAATTGGTCATATTTGGGGGTGTTAACATGCTGAAGCCATAGCAAATCATATCACTTTATAAACTAACAACCAGTGCGTTTACCTAAGTAATGAGGTTACTCAGAGAAAGCAGGTACATGGGTAATCAAAGAACATTTGTACGTGCGCTGCTGTAACCTGGTGACTATAGATCCACGTATACATGCAGCACATCAGTAATCACTTATTTTGGGTGAAGGGGGGGTTTCTTTGTGTTGCTTTCAGTTTCAATCGGACTTTGGGTAAAATCATTTTAAATACAAGAACGCATCACTCCGTGTAATGCTCTCTCCTTTCATCCTCCCACTCCCCTGTTACTCTCCCTGTCTGCAGTCTTTTGTTGTAAAAAGGCGATTAGAAACCCGGTTACCCGTACAAGTGGCAGAGATGTCTGCGTTCTCTAGGAGAAATCTAGCTGGGGATCAGGTTTCTCTAATTCCTTACCCTGATTACAGAAACTGGGTTTTCATGACGTTTAAGAAATCAGCCTAACCTGGTTACGTAAATGCATGTAAACGCACTGACTGCAGCCATCAAACGTTTGATCAAAAGTAACTGCTGTAGATCCTATTTGTGATTAAAGGGAGACATGGCATGCACTCGTTACACTGCTAGAAGCCCTGATGTGGACAGAGGAGCTATCTGAGATAGAGCATTTATTATCATTTGTAAATTGTGTTCAATGCTTGAAACCAAAACAATTAAACTGGAAATTAAGCCATTTCATTTTTTCTGGTAAACACATGAAATGATTTATTAGTAACGGTATGTAGTTTGAATGGACATGGTTTTATTGTGGGACTGTTATTTCAATCCCACTCCCACCCTGCAAAAAAGATTGATTGATGATTGATTGACAACCTGTGACAAAGTGACACAGTGACAAAAATCAGCCACTAAAACAGTGAATAAATCATTGAATTCTTCTTCTTCTTCTCTGCAGGTATATGAAGTACCTCTACCCATATGAATGTGAAAAGCGGGGACTGAGCTCCCCCGGTGAGCTTCAGGCAGCTATCGACAGCAACCGGCGGGAAGGCCGTCGGCAGAGCTACGGCTCTGCTATCTTCAACTACTCGCCTGTGGGCACCCCCACCCTCCTGTCCTCCCCAAAGATACAGATGTCTCACCTATCTATGCCCACTCACAACAGTGGCCATATCTCCCAGGTGCCTGTGATCAAGAAAGGTAACATAAAACAAGACAAGATATAAGACACAAGATTTAAAAGACAATACCACAAAGTCATACTCACCACTCTGCTGCTCTCACTTTCTCTTTTGAACACAAATACCCATTTTGATAATTAATTACAGCTAGTTCTACTTTGCCTTTTTTTCTGAGATTTTTAAGCCACTGTTAAGATAGTGTCTATGAAACACTTCCTGCACAGATGTTTCACATTATAAGCCTTTAAGTGGTTCCATTGGTATAATACCTCGTTCGTGCTAGGATTTAATTTTAAATTTCACTGACACTATCTTAACAGCAATAAAAAAACTGCAAAGAAGAAGCAATTGGAAATAATTAGTAGTAGTAGTAGATCTGTTAAAAAGAAAACATGATGAGTATGACATGACTCTGTAATAGAATAATGCTGTATACATTTTCATTGTACTGAATTTACCATGCCATTATTTGCCAATTTTTAAAAACTGGCATTTATTTTAGAATATGACAAGACAACATATGACAAGAATGGCTGGATACTACTAAAGGAAATTAATTAAACAAAATATGTATTTTTGAAACTTGCAACATTTTTTGTGAGGTTTGAATTACAAACAAAAATCTGGCACACAAGCATGCAGTTGGTCTGATGAAACATAGTCGGGTGGAGGAGAATAATAATAGGTAAGAGTTCATTCTGGTCATGATGCAATCAGCAGGCCAGATCCTAAATAAACAAATTCTTTTTCTGTCACTCTGAAGGATGATTCATTTCCTCCTTATGAGTACTTTGTCTAAGAAAAAATTGCACATGATGTATTACACAGATCACAACATCTTTTGAGAAACTGTTGCATGATTACCCGGCCACTTAAGAAGAAGTCAGTGTGTTTGCATGTCAGAAATTGATTTCACAATAGTTGCCCCATTTCTCATACTCATGCAACTTGTGGGCAGTATGGTCATTCCCCCAAAGAGGAAACATCTTGCAGGACTTCCTCATATCAGCACCGCTAATTTCCGAGACACACTAATGCACCACAAAGAGCATGGGAGGTCTTTGATTCCAGGCCCTCAAGGAAAAAAAGTGTCTGACTGAAGTGTGTAGCGTGCCATGGAGACATCAACCAAAGTTATTTTGTTGTTGTTAGTGTAGTTTAACCTGCAAGGTTAAATGATTAAATAAGATCCATTATTTCAATGAGCAAATTGAATAATTGAAATGTGCCAGCATCATGTGGGCCCGGCATGATTTACTGATGGGCTAGCATTTGTGCTTCATCTCATCATCAGCCCATGTCTGCCTTTGTTGGTCGCTATAGGGCCCAAGGTGGACTACACCTGTGGCCCCAGTCAGCAATACCAAAAGAAAGTATTATAGAAATCTACACACTAGCCTATGCTAAACCATATTTACCCCACCTGGTAACCAGCAGATATGGGGCCCATGTTGGCATATTGGCTGGATCTATGATCTGACATTAATGTCCTTCAAAATGACATTATTCACAATGGAGCTACTTACTAACTATAAAGTTAGTGTATTATCTCTAGCAGAGATTTGCAAAAAATGTATTATAGGTTTGGCTGATATGATAAAATCTGAATTGATTTCCCAGATCATTTACAGTATCTCAACATCGTGATATAAAATGACATAAACTGTGACAGAGGATTTTATCCATAATGCCCAGAAGTTTTGTTTAATTGGTATTTCATTAAAAGTCAGATATCAGCAAGAATTGTCAGCCTCATATAATATTTGTTTGATTCTGATACTACTAATATTGAACGCTATAAAAACACTCACATTAAAGATAGAGATCATCCATACAAAATGCTGCCCCCAGCAACTTTATTTTAAAGTGTCAGTGACAGTGTTAGCCTTTAAAAACCACCTTACCAGAAAGCACAAATGTAGGAATGTGTAACATAAATTGATTCTTCTTGACAAGATGTAAGAGAGCAGCGTTGTGTCACCACCAGCAGAAACAAGGAAAAGAATGTGACACGGATTATGAAAGAGATGTAGATTTAAAATATTCATAGGAACTAGTGTATTTCCTGTGAATATTTCATTATCTTTCATAATGCTTTATTGACATGACTTTAATTCAGTTTCAATTCAGTTTATTTATATAGCGCCATATCATAACAAAATTATCTCAGGGCACTTTTTCGAATAGAGCAAGTCTAGACCGACTCTTTATATTTACAGAGACCCAACAGTTCC
This sequence comes from Macquaria australasica, assembly GCA_005408345.1. Lineage (NCBI taxonomy): Eukaryota > Metazoa > Chordata > Actinopteri > Centrarchiformes > Percichthyidae > Macquaria > Macquaria australasica. The sequence continues at coordinate 269,690 of SEMN01000533.1, read as the reverse complement.
CACCATGAGCAAGCACTATGCGACAGTGGCAAGGAAAAACTCCCTTTTAACAGGTAGAAACCTCGAGCAGAACCAGGCTCAAGGTGGGCGGTCATCTGCCTCGACCGGTTGGGTTGAAGGGGGAGGGGGGAGCGGGAGAGAGAGAGCAGGAGGAAAGAGAACATACAGCAGCACAATACAGTTCCACATAGGGATGTAAGGCAATAGATATGGTAATGGCATTGATGTTAACACCAACAGAAACAACACTAAGAGCAACACTATAATAATTCAATTCAATTCAATTCAGTTTTATTTATATAGCGCCATATCATAACAAAGTTATCTCAGGGCACTTATAATAGCAATACTAATAACAAGAGCAACAACAGCAATAGCAGCAGCGGGTGCAGAGCAGGAGCACGGGGGCAGCAGGCGGCAGCAACCACAGACCCAGACTCTACAGCTCCGGAGGCAGAAATACCTGCAGAAAGCAACAGAAGGGGAGAGAGAGAGAGAGAGAGAGAGAGAAGAGAGATGGGATATGAGGGCGTACAGATGGAGAGGAAGAGGAGGAGAGAGGAGCTCAGTGCATCATAGGAAGTCCCCCGGCAGTCTAGGCCTATAGCAGCATAACTAAGGGGGGGCTCAGGGGTCACCTGAGTCAGCCCTACTATAAGCTTTATCAAAGAGGAAAGTCTTAAGCCTACTCTTAAATGTGAGGAGGTTGTCCGCCTCCCGTACACAAACTGGGATCTGGTTCCACAGGAGAGGAGCTTGATAGCTGTTAGACATGTGTGTTTGTTTAGACATGTGTAAGCATGCAGATTTGTCTTTAGAGACAGATATCACTTTCTTAATAGTCTTTTTCTCTCCAGAGGAGCCCATGATGGCCAGCTGCCTGCCCAGCCGGGTGGCCCTCCCTATGTCACCCAGCGGCCAACGCGCAGCAGCCGTGGCCCAGGCAGCAGCAGCTCAGGCAGCAGCGGCTGTCCAGGCGGCAGCCCTGGAGCAGCTCACAGAGAAGTTGGAGAGCGGGCAACCGCCAGAGAAAAAAATGATGATGGTGGCAGAGGAGCAGCAGAGGATCATGCAGCACGCCCTGCAGCAGAACCTGCTGGCAATGGCCACCCAGCTGCCCCTCAACATCAAACTCAACAACAGAGGTGAGACACTCACAGGAGGTTTCTGTAGTATCAAGAGGTGTAGCCAGGATTTTCGACACATTTCTTAATTTAATTTTAAAACCCAATGAGCAATTTGTGTGTAATTGTAGAATGTTAACTTCTCTCTTGGTTGTTAAAACTCTCCCAATAATCTCTATACAGTGACTATTTCCTCATGTTTGACTAACATTTGCTAAAAACTACAGTGGCCAGCTGTTTTAGGAAATTACTGAGCCTTTTAAAAAGGAAACTATGTGTGACCTGTTTTTGAAGATGTACGTCTTCAGTAGGAACCAGTGGGTTTGGGGCCGAGAGCCACAGACAGAGTAGGGATGTCAGAAAGTACTGAGAGACAGACTAACACACTGTTGGTTTGGTTCTTTTCATGGGATTTGTTAAAATCTAGAATAATGCCAGCCTTATTTGATCATTGTAACTCAAGTTAGAAAGTTATCCTTTTATTTAAAAGATTACATTTAGATGTGCATGTAATATAACACAGTGATGTCTAAGATGAAATATACGCATTCAGTATTTGTTGAAACACTCAACAAGTGTAAGCCTGGTTATAATGTATAATTTAAAATCGGGTGTTAGTGTAATGTTGAGTTTGTTAGCTGCCTCCTATCAGACTTAAATGACAGTGTGTCTACCACAGTGGGTGGCGTGTCAGAAGCAGCTAATGGCCCTGCCAGAGAGGCTGTCTGAGATCCAGCTGTGAAACGCCTGAACCACTAATGTGCACATAGTTCATCATTTAACATCATATAATGTGTAATTTGAAGCTCAGCTCCATAGGTGTTATGAAGAAATAGTTCCTCTTGACCACAGGCAAAATCCAGCTTGTCATGAGTAAAAATGCCCGTCTGGCTGAGCTTTGGCTGTAGCCAGCACGGCTCATGACAAGCCATAAGTCGCATATGACTTAATGATAGAGGCTAAAGGAAGAATAAGGGGCCTATCTGCTCAAGTGTGATATCATTTCTGTCTGCATCACTGCCTCTCTCATATTAGTCATAATAGCAGGCTTTGGACTTGATACGTGATGGAAAAATGAGTGAGAATCTTTCCCCGGTTAATTCCCACGCTGGTCGTCTGGCTCTGGCCCTCACATATAAACACTGTCATTTAAAGATTACATCCAAACACTATCATTTGTCTCAACCTAGATGCACTTAGATGGATAAATTTGTGTTTACAGATGGTTTGATATCACAGCAGCTCTCTGAGATTACTCTGTGTGTAGTGTTGGTCCGCTTTCTTAAGACATTTCTGTTATTTTAGAACCAGTCACATTTATTCAGCCAAGTTTTCCAACTTTGTACTGCTATAGAATTCATCCATAACTGACATGTATAAATGGCTGTAACATCTTTTGACAGTTCTTTCTCCCCAGAACTCTTTAATAAAGCTCTCCTTATCCTGTCACTCTCTGAATTATCACCAATACTCCACCAGGGCGCTTCTCTTGCTTCTTCTGTTCCCTTTCTAAATGCTCATATTGAGTTTTTCTCTCTCTCGTTCTCTGCCTCCTCTCTTGACAGATGATAGACAAGAGACCGCATTGAACCTGTCTACCAACGGCATTAGCAGCATCAACATGTCAATAGAAATAAATGGAGTTGTCTACACAGGTAAATAGAGGGGCCGTTTGCTGATGTAATTGCAGGCAGGAAATTCAATAAGTTATAGCAGCACCCTGGTGCTTAGTCCTCTACACAATTTGATGTCTTTGCTATAAAATCCATCGTAATGAAGTGGCAGTCCAATAGAGTTAAAAAAGTTAAATATCTCAAAATTGGGCCTGTGGATTCGAGGTCGATGGGGCTTATTGTCTTATATTCCTGCCTTGTGTGTGTGTGTGTGTGTGTGTGTGTGTGTGTGTGTGTGTGTGTGTGTGTGTGTGTGTGTGTGTGTGTGTAAATGGAGGTTGCTTGTGTCTTGAGGTAATTACTGCCTCTCTGCTTTAACATAGGCCATTCATGTCAGGGTATAAGCCTGGTGGCCGTCACATCATATCTGAGCTCTGTCTCTGAGAGCCAGTGTTCAAAAGCCAGAGAGTTGACTTGATCCAGCTCCACCTGCCACAAGCTGACTCTCACTTTAATCTGTTTTTATGTTTGGGTCTGTAGATGAGTATGCTGAAATACAACAGTTACTGACTGTACTGACTTTTTATTATCTATATAATACTGCATGTCCTTAAAAAGTCTTAAAATATCTGAAATTTAAAGGTAGAAAAGTAATTTACTGCTTTTTCTTTATTTGTCTTTTTGTCAGAATTACTCAGTTTCTTTAGCATCAGAATCAGAACTTTTTACAATTGATTGTTAAACTTACAAAACCAACATAGTCATGTCAAGTCAAGTCAGTTTTACTTGTATGGCCATCATCACAAATTTGTCTCAAAGGCTGTTACAGTGTGCACAAAAAAGAGAGAAACCTCAGAAAGGGCAGCAGAAGGGGATCTCTCTTCAAGGACGGACAGATATGCAATAGATGCCAGATATACAGAGCAGACAGTAGTAGCAGTAGTAAAACTAGACAGAATGATGATATTAAGTAAATAAAGTAGATGATATCAAGAGATTCATTGTTACTTTATTTGTCCCTATAGGGAAATTTGTCTCAGACATAAAGGCTGCCACATATAAATACATACAATTATAGTGCAGTATAATATTAAATATATACTGTAATATGTTTTTTCAGCCTGTTCATCTCAGTGTCCCTGGGTCAGATCCATGGGTGAGAGGGTGGGGGTATTTGTTATCTTTCTTGATATTACCACTGGGCAACACCAAAGTGGGACATTTTCTAATCTTAGTGACTTTAAAGAGCAATTTAACACTAAAGCCACTTATTTGAGTTTGTAAATTCTATCTACAGTCACTTTATCATACTTTCAAGGTTGTGTATTCAAGTGAAAACAAGGTGTTAAGTTGCTATTGAAGTACAAATTATTTTGAAAAGTTTTCTTACTACACTGTATTTAATGGAAGACAATGTCTGCTGGGAAGGTATGAAAAAGACAATGGTGGGCAGTATTGTGATAACATTTGTAGTAAACAGGCTAACATACATAAAAACACTGGCATGGTCCTTTAGGAACTGATGCCAGGACAGTGTGGAGTTTGAGGCTGACTTAGACTTGATGTTTACTCCTCAGGTGTCCTGTTTGCTCGGCAGTCAGCCATAGCAGCGATGACAGGACACCGTGGGAGACACAGCAACTGTCAGACTCAGGGAAAGACCAGTCCCACACAGATCCAGCCTTCCTGCTCCTCCTCTTCCTCGTCCTCCTCCTCTTCCTCACTCCACGGGCACAGACACTCCTCCCCCTGAATTTCCTGCCCCTCCTCACCTCCTCTTCCCACCCCAACAGGGAGGAGATCCATTCTCTTCTCAAAGACACCAAGCAGTTGGAGCAGTTATCCCCGCTCCTCCTTCTCTGAATTAGCAGTGTGTTTCCAGGACATTAAACCTTTGTGTGTTACTATTGTCTTTCACGTCTTCAAAGACATCTGTTCAGTGTGGAACAGTTCAAACGCATGGTCTCCCATCAACTGAAGGTGCAACCTGGATGAAGCCAAATGAAGACTCCCTCTTGTGCACCGTTTCAATCAAAAGACGAGGCAGCTGAACAGCTAACCTTCAGCAAGAAATTACAGTTGATGATGATGTTTGCAGGCTTTCTGACAGACCTCAGAAACTCACTGCTTATAGCTGATACCAAAGAAGAAAATGAATCTATGCTAATTCAACATCCAGCATTTACAGTGAGCTTTAGCGCCAATGATCAAACCGAAGATTATAACATGAATACAAACAGAGGAAGCACATCCGAAGTTGAAATCATCATGTGTTCTATAGAAGGCTGTCTAGAGAAGTATCATCAGAGACATAATCTTCCATTGGACAGTTAGTTAATAATGTCTCAACAACAAGGTTAGAAAGAGTGATGTATGTGTACTTCAATGCAGTAACATTATAAGTCAAAGTGAAGAGTCTAATATGTGGATTTCCTTCTGACACAGTAGACTTATCTCGGCTTGACCGAGTCTCTTCTCTTAAACACATTCAGTTCAGTCCACAGAAAATCAGCAGCTAGTCAGCTGGCTAGCAGCTAACTAGCCAGCAGGCCAATGGAACCAAGCAAAAAAATGTTCAAGTTAACACATAGCTCATAACAGTGTGTCCCAATCCCATATTGTATACTAATACTATACATCACATTAATCTGTTAGGGGGCCCCGTGGCAAAAATGGGTTGTCAGCCATATTGCACCCCCGGCACACACATTCCCCCAGCCCATTGAGCCCCAGACCCTGCCCGAGGTTTGCTCCGAGCCAGTTAGTTTGTAATAATTTAATTCAACACATCTGTTGAAGGATATGCACCATGTAAGCATAATATCAACTCAAATATGTATTAAAACTACATTTTGACGCAGGGTCCCTCTACAAGAAGGGAGCCTCAAAATTGAGTAAAAATGCAGGAGCCACCTTAAGGCCCTTAGCATTAAGGTTTTTTTTATTGTATTTTAGTGGTGCACAGTACCAAAAATTATAATTAATCAAATTACTCCAAAATAGTTGCCACATAGATAACCTGGGGCCCCTTAGGGTCTTGGGCCCCAGAGCAGTTGCCAACTCTGCCCAGTTGGTAAACCAGCCCTGTATATTATACACAAATAATGAATGTTGATAGCACACAGTATACAAGAAATTGAAGAAAATGAGGAAATGCACATGAGCTCAGAACACCATTGGAAATTTCAAATTCCAAAATTTCACCAAAGCACCGCCAACCACCATTTTTGCACTTCTTTCCAGACATGGATGTACTTATTATAAGAACTGGATGCCAGGGACCAAGATGGCGACTCTTCAGTCTTAAATTTTACATTCAGACGATGTCACATACACAGGAAAAAAAAAGGTTTTCTATGCTCTGGTTTTACAAAAATTACATTTTCATGGTTTGATTTTTTTCTTAATACGATGTAATAATTGACCTTGTTTGCCAATTGTGGCATCATTTCAACAGTTTACCAGACATCTCTTTTATAATAGTGGTCTATGAGGAAAATGCTTCTTGGGCCACAGGGGGTTTCTTAAAGCAGTACTGAGGCTGGCCACTGGGACAAATTAGCAGCAAGACTTCTTGCCCCATCAGTTTTGTTGCGTATTGCATTCTGGGTCATAAACACCACATTCAAAAAAACACTTTCACAGAGTTAGGATGAGTTTATAATATGTATTTGGGACACAGTTATTAGCTTTTAGTATATTAGCTAGTGTGCTATTCAGATGTAATGTCAACAACTATGATAGTTAGCTGACCAGATCAATAGCTAAACAGATCATTCTTCCCATATATCAGTGATTAAATAATCTGTTCGCGGCCACAAACTGCACAAACTAACCATGTCTGTTCAGTTCTGTTGAGACAGCCATGGTGTACATGTAAACAAGCAAAGAGCTATTCACAGCTCCTCTGTAAGGACCTCCAAAATGGCCACTAGGAGTATTACATCACATGGAAGCCCACTTGATTTTGACATGAGATATGCCTGATCACAAGAAGATGTTGTTTTGATTAAAGAATAAATTATTATTATTATTATTATTATTATAAAACAAGCTTGTTAGTCAAGATCACAGTGTACAGAGACAGTGACAGGTTAAATTGATGTGATGGCAAGCATTGTTCTGGTCCAATGCTTTCCTCATTCATTTGGATAAATATTGCAATCAACATCATTGCTCCACTGGTTGTGGCCAGAAATACTTACAAAATCTGTGCGGTAGACCTGCAGCACATGAGATTGCAATGTTCTTTGAAGAAATCTTCTGCAACACACATTGACTAAAGTCAGGAGCACTACCATGTAGAAAATCATAGTTGATTTTAGTTGACATTGTATGTAAGAAGCACAGAGCTGATGTGATGTTGGTGGGGAAATGTGGCTGACAGAGCCTTGGGAAGAAATTAATCAAGAGAGTCCTCATATGGCATTGAATTCTTAGAGAATGACCGTGACAGGAAAGGGTAGAGCACTTCAGCCTGTAGGTAGCAGGTGAACCAAAATAAAGGAGGTGACAGCAAGACATTGAAAGACATGTAGTCTGTAGGAAACAGTCATCAGTCACACAGTAGTTTTATATTGTGAATAGAACCCAGGTTTCTTTTTTTCAGTAATGCACTTGTGTCATCAGAGAGCTTCTCCCTCTTTCATTTCTCTCTTTCCTTCTTTTTTTCTCAGCTTTCTTAAAGATATAAAATATTTTCGTTATTGTGAAGGGAAATGGGAACCAGTTTGAAGATATATCAGTTTTTATTAAGTCTGTTAAAGCATTTAATTGCAGATTTTATTTATTATGTTTTATATTCAATCCTGTAAACGTTGCATTCAGCTCCACCACTTTGTTTGCAAAAGAGTCTTCTTGAATGCAGATACCTCACGGATGTACCTGTAGATAGTCATAGTAAAGTATGAATACATGATATACCTCATAAATTTCATTTATTTTTACTGTGCAGCCACTTGAAAATCAATGTTTTACTTCAACAGATCACTGGATTTTTTTTTTCTTTTTTCATATTTTGAATGATTACACCAAAGAAGGGAATATTTTATTGACACACATCTACCTCATTTGTTATAGACTGTGCCAACAAGCATGTCCACAATCTTAATTGCCAGTGTATTCATTGTGTTTCATATCCATGTGTTTGTGTGAACACAAAATGCTTTTCAGTTAAAGAAAAAACAACAGATCATACTAGAGTTTGAAGCATACTTTAAAGTTTGACCTTTGAACATGTTCAAAGTGCTTTTTACGTTGGGTGTTGTGCCGGCGCAACAAAACAGCCTTTTGTGAGACACAGTAGGGACACTTGTCAAAGCGAATCCAATCTGCACGAAAACATGAACATAAAGAGGAAGACAGCACCTTGTAACAATGAATGGCAATCCCAGATTTTATATGTATCCTGTCAGCAGTGGGGCCTGAGGAGGGCGGTGTTAGTCTGCCAGTCTTAGGGTGCTTTCAGACAGAATCAGGCGTTGCAGCGATTAGTATGTGGGAGTGTCACATACTAGCCAGCAATCCCAAGCGACTGCACTGTCTTTGTACTCCGTTATCGTCTCTCTTCCATCTTCACAGATGCTCGGTAAACAGTGGAATGCTACCATGCTACATGGTAAACAAAGTTCTTCTTCACCTGGACGCCTGCCGGTCTGATCGCTGACGTGATTGACAACTGCATTGGTTGCGTTTCCCCAAAAGTTGATTCTGTTTTAACTTTTCGCTGTAAGTCGCTGCATTTTTTAAAACCGGTGTTTTCATCGCAGCGCCTGATTCTATGTGAATGCCGCCTTAGGGTTGGAGATTTCTTGACATAACTGAAGTTTGATTTAAAACATAGAACTGCAGATAATTGTCATTATCATAAAAAGGTCTTAACTCCAATCTGATTTCATATACATGATGGTATAAATAAGCACATGTGCTTATGTGGAAATTTCTCCTAAATTTCCTCTTTCACCGATAAGGACTGTGAGATGCAGTTGAAAAGCTAGTATGTGTGTGTTAGTAGCACATACTGTTCGTAAAGTCAAGATTAGAGCCCAACAGACAAATCGATGGGCTGATATGAACTTATAGTCCAATATACCATATCGTATCGATAAGGAACAATGTCAAAGATATCTTTGAGGTAATTTGGAAACAGTGTCTCCATTACATAGTTTGTCCACCAGAGAGCGCTGACAAGTGGATTTTTACACTGGAACATGTCCTGCTCGCTACATATGTTGGTCACTATTCTTTGAGAACCACATTTAATGATCCTTGTTAAAATCAACTCTTAAAAGTACACTATCTGCATGTCTGATTAGGCCACCTGTTGAATTGCTTGCATTACCAAGTTTGCAATCTGCTTCATCCACACAACTGAGCTGTAATCTGCCTTTTTTTTTTAAAGTTAACTAGAAGAAACCGCTAGTGCTAAAAAGTTTGTACTTTAGTTTTTAGCTACAACAGTTGTGTACAGGCCACTCAAATTAAGTTTGGAGTCTTTGTTTAGCATATACGAGTCTTCAGTACACAAACACACAAGTGCATGTGAAAACATCCTGGGATCCCGCAGGTTCGCAGAAATGCTGGAATTGCAACACTTTGTTCCAAATATACAACCACCAGCCAGATTTCCATCAAATTTGCTGTGGATGTTCATGGTCCCCTGAGGGTGATTCTGAGGGATTTTGCTGACCCCCCCGACCTTGACTAGCAACACCATAAGGCTAACATTTCCACTTGCACAAATCATATCAACAGGCAGTTTAACATTCATTTACTGAGCACATCCATGTTCCCCAGCGGATGAACACTTTTGCAATGACACCATGACCTTTTGTGTAACGCCACCCTCAGGAATGTGTAGCTCCACTGCTGATGAAGCTCTAAGAACTGCCTTGTTGTGTGCTTTTTTGGAGTCACTGTCTTCCTCACTGTGCAGGATTTTTCATGCAGATTGTTCACAGATCTTGATTTAAATTGACTATGACTAGTTCAGTTCCATGATGACAGTGAAACGCTCCAGGCTGATTACTGGTGATAAAGCTAATAATATATTGTGTGACTGTATGTATAGATGGTGATGTTGAAATTGTACAAACACAATCATGCAGCAGAGGACAATCCTCAGCCAATAAGATGAGCTGACTCCTCAGCTGCCAGTTGAGCTGTTGAAGGTGGTTGTGCTTTATAATTCTCATGTTTACTTGAAATGTGTTCTTTAGCAATCAGACAATTCTGCAGGTAGATACAGCAAAGGTAAGAAGAAGAAAAGAAAGGCAAGAAAAGAATCATGATATCAGCTCAATGTTAGTGGATACTTTTTCTCAAAGCAGCTGGACTAGACAGACCTCCCTAATCTGGAAAATCTGGAGCGTTGTTTCAGCTATGGTGGTGTGCATATTGTCCTGGCATATAACTTTATTATTATCTGTCTCAGAAGCATACACACACTATCTACCCTTAATAGAGCTGCGAAGTGGGAGAAGTTATTTTAGGCATCCAGGTTCTGGAAGTAAAAGTCCAGTTCATTTTCTCATAGACAATGTTAGGTGACTCACAGCATGGACATGAAACTCTCCTGGATGACCAGTACAAAATATTAACAATTGTGTTAGAACATATCCAGGTTTTTGTTGTTGTTGTTGTTTGTTTTGTTTGGGTTTTTTTTCTTTTTTTTTTTTGTAAAAGTATAACAAGAAAGTGCACTGAATTCTGCTACAGCATTGATCATTCATCAATTGCCTAAAACTAACTATTTCTTTTATGTGGACCCAAAAAGGACCGCTCATGGCCATGTAACTTATATGCGTCTCTCAGGTGCAAAGGCAGTGCTGCAAAACCTCTAACCTCTGAGGGCAGGTGGTTGGGTCAACAAAGCATTTGACACTGTTTGCACCCTGTCTCCGACCAACTGTCAACATTGGCTTTTTTTTTTTACCATGACCACAGTCTTTTCCTAACTCTTACCAACTATTCTTCTTCTGGTTAAAAGAAGAACTACTTGGTAGGAGGCTACTGTAATTCTTTCATAAACAAACAATGACAAATGACGTAATTTGGAAAAACAACTTGTTCAATTTGCACCTCTGACTGGCATCTTTTCCATAGCAGCAGCAGCTGACGCCCAGTGGTATAGCAGTCTTTAGGTCCATCTGCCATACCAAACTGTGAACAAAGAACGTTGACATATTTCAAACTGATGACCATAAAATCTATCTGACGGAACATTCAATTGTCCAGGAGACGCCTGTGTTTCTGTGTTTAGGAACATTGAGGAGATCATTAAAAGAAAACAGAGGATATAAATACTTCCAGAACTAGTTGCTTCTCCCACTTGAGAACATGACATAACTTGACACATGACTGATATCCAGATTCTGGAGGCTTGTCTTAGGTCCAGTCACCCAATTACCATTTGTGATGATGAATTATATTCAAGAATATCCTTGATCCAAGACCATCAGAGTATGTATCACGGTCCTGGATCAAGAACCTGGACATTTCAGTCTCTCAGAGGCTCCGAACAAATCCAAACTCATTGGGTGGTAGGCAATCTTCTTTTGAGGTGGAAAAAAGACTACGTCAGGCAGGTGTAAAGTAACAAAAAAACCCACAATTAATTTCAACAGAGAAAAGTGAACACTTCCATTGGTCAATACAAACAAAAGTTCAGTCAGTGAGTGAGGAAGAAATCTTTGATTTTATATGTGTTTTTGTATGTATTGAGTTTAACGGAAGAGATCTTTCTTTGTTTTTTGTTTGTTTACACGTGCCTGATGTCATTCTTCCTCCTTAAAAGTTGGTGATTGCCTACCTAGTGAGTTTGTATTTTAAACATTCTTCCCATAACTAATTTTAAAAAATCTTAGCGACTGAAATGTCCATGAGATGACTATCGTGATCGTGATGCACAGTATGATGCCCCTGAATCAGGGTTCATTCCAGACAGTGTACATTTTCTACGTCCATAATCCAGGTGCTCTTGATAGGACAGCCCTGTCTCAGATTGTCTCTCTGTAAATGCAGCACAGGCATAGTCTATTCCTCATGACTATCTCTTCCTCAGCCCCTCCTCCTGTACTGTACATACTGCTGAATGATGCCAATCACTGGACACTTCAGATGACTGTGAGGCCACAGCATGGAATCACTGGCATTCTTCTCACCAAAGAGTTTTTCAAGCTGTGACCATGCTCACTTGATTTTTAGGTCATAACCAACAGCAGAGCAGACAAGCAAAGAGAAAACAACAGCTCTGCATGCAGAAAAAAACAATGAATTGACTTATGTAATCATATAACATGTTGTTTACTTTGTATTTTAGCTATGCTATCCTGGTAGTTTTTAGACACTAATCGCTTTATTGGCTGTGTATGAAGCTTTAAATGTTTCTTTTATTTCCCTTTCATTCATCTTGGATGAATCCAGTGCATTATGGGAAAGCTGGATTGTGGTGCTCAGGGGTTAAAATGTACAAAAAAGAGGTTAATGAGATTTTCCTGTTTTGCCATTTGACTTGTAGTGTATTTAGAAATAAAATCATGCTTTTAATTTCAGTGAAATGCCCTCTGTGCCGTTCTTGTTCTTGTAATTATAATACTGTGACTCCTAATAGAAAATACATTCAGTAGTTATAGACCAATTTCCCTCTTAAGTATATTTAACTATACTACAAAATTCTGGCCACTGTAGCAAGCTACAACCCACTTCATTTCAGCAGATCAAACTGGGTTTCTGTTGGGAAGACATTCTTATTACAAAACCAGCCGAATTCTGGATATTCTTAACAGTCCCCAACATATACCTAGGTATTAGTGTCCTTAGATGCCAATAAGGTTTTCGACAAGGAGGAATGAGGATAGCTTTTTAATGTTCTACATAAGTTTGGTTTTAGTGAAAACTTTATTTTGTGGATAAAATTATTATATACTGGGCCAGTGACCTCTGTGCAAACAAATGACATACATTCACCTGCATTTCCACTCTCCTGTGGCACCAGACAGGGCCCCCTGTTGCCCATTCATGATTGTGATTGAGCCCTTAGCCTTCGGGAAGAAGAGGCATTTAAAGTCTAATGTCTAATGTCTAATGATTAGGAGTAACTCACAAAAGGTCACTTTATGCTGATGATTTGCTCCTGTAGCCCTACATCTCAAAATCAGAATCCCCTCTATCTGCAATTCTATGTATTCTTGATGTTTTTGGTAAACTCTCAGGGTACAAACTCTCCACAAAAGTGAATTACTCTGAGCTAATGCTTTGGCCCAAAACCTCCCACATTTTCATTTCCCTTGTAGATGGTCTGACAAAGTTATGAAGTACCTTGCGATATTTGACACAGAGACTCTACCTGATATCTATGCCACAAGCTTCTTCCCACTTTTAAAAAGATTTGAGGCAGACTTTGAAAGATGGGCCAGACTTGGCCTTTCCCTGGCAGGCCGGGTGAGCCTGGTTAAAATGGTGGTTTTACCCCAATTTTTCTCTTTCAGCACATCCCCATCCTTCTTAAGAAAAAAGTTTTCTCTGATCTCGACAACCTATTAAAATATACTATTGGGCTTGTAACATCCAGAAAATTTTACACTGACCATTTATTATTTTCATCCAGATCTTTTTAACCAATTTGGCTTACCTAGCTCATATTTATTTAATTTCATTCATTCATTTCATATATTTTGTTAAAAAGCAGTTCCCTCAATTTCCTAATAGTCCTTCTAAGTCTCGCTAAGGCTGTATTCAGACCAAATCAGGTGCTGCAGCGAAAACGCCAGTCCTCCCATTCATTTGAATGTAGGTAGTGCATTTAGGCTGCAGCGCTGGGGACCGCAGGGGGTGCCGCAAAAAAAACACAGTGGCCCCCTATGGCGAAAAGTTAAAACAGAATCAGCCTGGCAGACGCCCAGGTGAAGAAGAACCTTGTTTACACTCTCACACCACCACTCAACCCTGCGTTAATCACAGCAGAGCCTGATTTTCTCTGAATACAGCCTTAGACAACTTCCTGGAGCTTGAGCTGCAACAAAGGCGTGCAGCCATTTCCGTCATATACAACTCACTTAACTGAGTCCACCCAAGTCCTCTAACCCATGTCAAGAATCTGTGGGAAGAGGACTTGGGCACAAAATAGTCCATTATACTAACGCCAAATTTGCAAAAATGTTTCCTAATCACAAGGATGCTTGTACAGATGCAAGGGCTCACTTCTTGCAAGGGCAAATGAGTTGTATTGGATGTGTGGGTGGGAATAAGTATGTAAATATAGGTTAGTTTCTGTAAATGTTAAAAATGATACAGTCCCCCTACCGTTTAGGTAAGACAATTATCAAAAGACTAAAGTATTTCAGATGATAAAGATGCTTGTCAGAGAAAAGGATTTAGGTCTAATGAACATTTAGTCCATTGGGGACATGGATATTCTTCTCCAGTGGTATCTCTCCATACAGATAGTTTTGGTTTTATTTGTCCAGGTTTGGAGATTTCTGTCTCTGAGTTTTCAGTCTCCACCACGACACAATGGAGGTAAATGGAATTTGAAAATAAAACAATTTTTTAAATTAAAATCAGCGCTATGTCTCTATGGGAAAAGGTGTCCCCAATACTCTGGTTAACCTCTATTGTATTAAAGGTAAAGGTAGAGGTAAAGGTAGAAATCTCAGAGACTGATATAAAAAAACCTGGACTAAGAAAACCAAAGCTATCTGCACTCTCGCAGTTTTTCTTCTTCTTTTTTTTCTTTTCTTTTTGTTACTTGGGTGAATCGACCCCTCAGAAATGGAATGGCCAGCTTCCAGTAGTGTATATCGTTAAACCAACTGGCTCTGTTAACAAACCTTCCGATGGCTCTGTCAATACAAACTCATGTTGTGTAGATGCTCACCATTCTCTCTATCTCACTCTACTGGAGATGCCAAAGATTCCTATGATCTGTCAGACTGAATTTGGAGGAAATGTGTCTAAAATAATGCACAAGATATTTAAAATATGCACAGTTAAACATGGTGTTGCTGGTTTGACAGTTGACTCAGTTTAAATATCAAATAGCTTCAAGAAGTATTAAGACATGCAGATACCAAATATATTGTATATACTACAGCATATGATTTTTTTAATTTTATTTTAATAAACTTGGGGAACGCTGAGATGTGACTGCAGGCTGAAACACAGAACTACAAAGCCTTGATAATCAAGAGTCTTTGGCACTCATTCCAGTGCCAAAGACAATAACATAATAAGATTGTAAAAAACGAAGAGAAGGCATTTTTTAAACACAACTCATAGGATTTAAAGACATTTGCTTTCTTTAAAAGTGACAAGTGGAAAACTGGAAACTCCTATTCAGCAAACGCAGGCAGTTTGGTTGAGTGCAGGATTAAGCAGGTAAAATGGGGTAAAGATTGGTTAATTAAGGCTGATGTAATTAGGAGCAGCAAAGATTAGTGGCTGTCGATGGCCCAACAAGGATTTGCAGGTAATAGACTTATTATTGGGACTGGCTGAATGTTACTTTATACTTCTGAATAAACAAAAACAAATTAGGAGCAGTCGTCCAATAATGGGTTATCTTGTCAAGGGCTGACAGAAATCCATGCCCCTATAACACAGTGTTAATTTTATGCACCACTGACAAGCAAGTGCTAATCAATGACACAACTATAAAATAAGGTGAAGCATCAATCTGAAGTGAAGGTGTTGGATGCAGCTGTGAGCAGATAAAGAGAAAAACTGACTGACACAGCAGGAAGGGAGCAGTGAGAGCTGACTGTCGAGCTGCTGCTTTTTGGCTGCATTGGGAGATCAGCATCATCTTTTTCAATAGACTCCTGTTCTGAAACTGGTATGTAAGAAAGTAATCAGATTACTTTCTCTGCACACATTTCCTAACAGTCATATTACATACACCTTATGGGGTGTCTAAACTATGGTCTGCAGGCCATGTGCGGCCAGCACCTTAATTTATATGGCCCTTGAGTTTTTCAACATTAAAATTATATTTGGCCCACTAACTATATTAAGATGCAGTTCCTATTGTGAATGCTAGCTGCCACTATCACCACATGGGAATATCAGTAACAGGAAGCACTCTGCATCAGAGCTGCCCAGACGGGTAATGTGATGAGTACTGTAGTTAAAACTATTTATCTCATCCAATCAAAAGCGCTTTATCAGTGGGAGTTTGTCTTTCCTGTCAGAAAATGATGCACAATACGGGGACACAATCTACCACTCAGATAGGCACTGGCTTAGTCATGGGACAGTTCTGGAGTGGTTATATAAGCCAGCCTTGTTGAACTGAGCAACCCTGAGTGATTGGCAGACCTAATTTTCTTAGTTGATCTCACTGGCCATCTGAACACTTTAGGCTTGTGTCGCAAATGTATGCACACATGAAATCATTTATTGTGAAGCTTCGACTTTTTGAAAGTCAAATCAGTGACAGCTACGCTTCACACTTCCTAACTCTGCAGAAAATGATATCCAGTTTCCCAAATGCCAACTTTTCTTCACAGATCACAGAATCACCATGGTGATGGTGCAGATGCAGATGCAGCGGCCAGTAGCTCCTTCAAACTTCGCTACATTTTTTATTTAACTTGTTCTGGGTTTTTTGCCTTTATTGCTAAAGCGCGTATTACCTATGACAGAAATACATTGGAAAAGGAAGCGCGGGCATTGGATTAAGTGCAGTGGACTCTGAGACGATCACTGCCCACGGCATCTTGAGGGAAGAGAGCCGGGATAAGAGCTAAGCTAACACAGTTTGGACCTGAGGCTGCTCCACTACCCAACCTATTCCTGGCTAATGTCCGGTCGCAGGAAAATGGAATGACGAAATGGGGCTTAAGCTATCCAGAGAATGTTGTGCTCACATCTTTACAGAGACCTGGCTCCATCACAACATCCTGGATCAAGCTATTGCGTATGTAGCAGACCCTACGTGGACAAAAGGACATAATTCACTGAAACTTGTTTGTAGTGTGGGTTTGGCATGCTGTTCACAGGAAATGTTGACTGACTGCCTTTAAGAGGATGTAGTGTAACCATGGTAATGGCAGGGCCATTTTGTGTTAAAGCAGAAGTTACAATGGTGTTGGTTTTGTTACATGAGTTTGGAGCCAAAACTACACTAACGCCTTGCTCCTTTATTGACCATCTTCAGTATGACAGGTGAAAATTTATGAATGAAATTGTAATAAAAAACAGAAAAGACTTGAATGTCTCTTATGCTAGCATAACAAAGGTACTGTATGATTACAACACAGCTGGCCAATAAATGCTAATGCTAGTCATCAACAGAATTACAAGTAATGATATGCTAACATGGTCATACATTAGCATGTAACGTTATTGTAACTTAGCATCACTGCAACACCAGAATGAATCACTGTTAATGTCAATCTGCACATCAACAAACTAACAATGTGCATAGAAAGTACACCTAGGTCACTACATACATGTTAACTAAGGCATTAAACAATCAAAAAACTTACAGCCATTGCTTTCGAGGACATACGAAAAGCGTAAGACACGAGAGTAGCTTCACCATGCGCACTTCTGTGCTTCACGGACCTGTTTACTACTGGGTTTCCCTGTCACACAATGCACAGCATATTCTTGCAACGTATCAAAATAAAGGTTGATCTATCAAAATAAAGGTCAATCATGAGTTCAATACAAACCAATGTGTCGGTGGGTCTATCTGGATAGTATATTTTAGCATGCATTATGATCAATTACCACAAGCAATGTACATTAACCTTCTTTTACTGACTTAAATCAGAGGGCAGAACATATATACTACACTAGTTTTTTTAAGGTTACTTTTACGTTCATACTATACAACTGTTCTTCCCTCTGCTGATGTGACACTTAAATTTCCGTGCATGGGACCAATAATCTTATTTTTCAATCACCACCTTAATACAGTGGTATGTAACATAGAATACATGTTGAGTAACTGACTGACCTGATGGAAAGTAAAGCAACGTCTAACTGCAGCCTACAGTAGGTATTGCTTTAGGCTTTGTAATGTGTCATAACTCCTTCAGTATTTGAGCTGTCAGACCATCTGTGCCATACTCTTTACCCGTCCCTAAAGGCAGTCAGTTACCTTGTCTACCATGCTTTACAGATGGAAAACAACAGCTCTTATATGTGAACATGTTTGTCAGACATCAACTGCTTCCTGTTTTTGAGTAATAACCCATCAATATCAGAAACACAGAGCTGCAGCCTATCCTATCTGCACTCTCAGTGGCCATTGATTCTGATGTGACCTCTGACCTGGACAGTGGAATCCTCGCTGAATAAAATCCCCTCGTCTGTCAGGGAGGGATTTGCACTAGTGATCTGAAGGACTGGATGCTGCTCCGTCGATACCAATTAGCAACTACTGCACACACCTGCAGATGCACAGCTCCTGACAGATGTCTTAGCCTAGCTTAGCACAATAACTGGAGGCAGGAGGAAACTGTTAGCTATAGCACTGACACTGCAAATATCTAATAGCTATTTGACAAAATTATCTTTAATTTAAGATTCTCTTACTTGCTCATTGTGGAGCTTTCAACTGAATCTCATTATCATTATTAGAGGATAGAGTTTGCTCAGTTGTCACTGAGATGGGTATTCTTCATATCTGCTGATGATGCGTTTGAAAGCACCAGAAAAAGGTAAGTAGTGGACCCTATTAAAATCTCCTGGATGATGTCAATGCAAAGGTAAGGAGCTGGCACGGAACATCATCAACAATATGAGCAACATGAGAACAACATCGCTATCATTTAAGCGCTCACCTGATGCTATTCTCGTTCTAGTTGCAGATTCCAGGTGTGAATGTGTGTAACTGTAGGAGTGTGAACAGGAAAGTAAATGGTGAGGTTAACCTGTCTAAATAAAGATTAAAACATTTTACATATTAATTCAATTCAATTCAATTCAGTTTTTATTTATATATTTATATATAACCTTTATTAAAGGTTGGGTAGCAGTTTTCTTTTGGCGTCATTGGGCAAAAATGCCATATTAACCGTGCAGCATATTGTAATTCAAGTGGTCTGAGAGCAAACCTCTACTTCAGCCCCCCCTCTTGGCTCTGTTTTCAGGCTTCAGAAAATCTATCCCGTGATGGCAGACTTTAACCAATCACAGGTTATTTCAGAGAGACAGTGTGTTTGTATTGGCTAAGCTACAAGAGCAGATGTGTGTACACGTCCCTTCAGACGGTGAAAACCTGATTCAGTGGAGGAAAATCCTGCTGAAAATCCTGAAACATGTGATAAATTTCCAACACCTCCTTTGCCTGTTTGGTGGGAGGGGCTTAGCGGAGTGATACGAGGCAGCAGAGAGAGAGGTGGAAGGTTTTGCCTAGGTTGCACAGATTTTGCCTACGCAGCTTTAAGTCTTTATATGAACATTCTGTCAGATGTACGATGAAAGACATATATTTACATTTCCACATATTCTACATGTAGATGGACAGATTAAAGCCCATGGTTTTGGAATCACATGTTCAACTATAACGTTCAAGTGTCCACATATTTAGATGTACCACTACATATACCAGCATTTGCATCATACACTGCTTTTGCAAAAATAAACTTAAACATAAACTGTAGGAGCTAAGGTTGTGCGATTATTTTAGTCCAGACTAAAATCTTCCAAAAAAATAAGGCCAGTTTGGACAGAGAGAGGGTTGAGAAGAGGTTGCTTGTCCAAGCTGCCCCCTTTCCCTTTCCAAGGATATAATTGGGATTTTAGGAAGACAAAACAAATAGAATATATTCATAGCAGTATGGTGAAAATCTTATTAAGACGATGTGAGGATGAAAGGTAAAGGAATGCTGTCAATTCAGAAGAGTCTGAAGGCCATGACAGACAATCACAAGCAACCTAAACATAATTGTGTCATATAATACACTGACCATTGTGACCAACTGAGTGGAGTGTTTTGCCAATAGCTTTGTCTGATGGGAAATATTGTGAAGAAGTCTTCCTTCTTATCATCCCTTTTTCAACATAGTTCAAAAAGTCAGTTAAGAAGTAGTTTATTGAGACACTAAATGAATACTTCACCAGCAGCTCCTAACAAATCACTGACTGGATTAGTTGCTCAGCAACAGTTCAGCAAAACCACAGTTCAAGAATGCGTTTGAGACGCGTCAGCCAGCCCCATTTGTCAGATCAGGTTTCCTTTAGCTGTTGGTGAGCTGCCCTGGGTGGAGTGTTGAACAAGTCTGAGATCAAATTTGGATGGAGAGATCCAAAAAGCCAAAAGCACAGAACCACTTCAAAGGCAACCTGATAGGCTCATTCATCATCCCTTCACACCAAATCAACTTTCATCCATTCCCAGTTTAGGAGTAATTTTGCCTTGGAGGTGTCCAGAAATGTCTGCCTGCCAGTTATGGTGGATTCAAATGCTAATTAAATGTTTAACATGTTGAATTTGATCAGATAGAAATCACTTTACTAGTCACTGCGGTTTTTAATGGATCATGTGACTATTAAAGCATAGGATAAAGGCATAAATAATAGGCATTAACAATGGGATAAATAGTCATTTGAATCGTTGTTAATAGTCAATAGTCACCTCGTAGTCTGCTTCAAGCTGGTGTATACCTGCAGTGACACCATGTCATTACAGGATACATATCCATAGGACCAACACCTCCATAGTTACATCACACAACACAACTCCTGGAATACAATGTAGGTCAATGACTGAGGTCATGTATAGTCTAAGAAAACCTGCAGATGAATTTTTCCTTCAAAGAAGTTGTCATATCAGCACTGTATTTAACATTCTTATTTCCTACTTTGCATTACAAATCTTAAGATGAGCTCTCACCACAACACCTGATAGATGATTGTTTGAGGACGGACAGAGCTCCTGAATGAAGAGCTCAGTCCTGTATACACCTGCCAGTGTGTCCACTGGACTGAAGGATATGGAACATTTAATATTCAAATATGCTAAAAATACACAAAGAGGCAACAGTGGCATGATGCTGATGACTGTCTCTGCTGACAGCCTAACAAACATAGCTGTGGGTCTGCTTTGCCTGACAAATAAATGGAGACAGAGCCTGGTCATGGTCGCTGCTACACCACAACACAACAAGAGACAAAGAACAATCCAGACTCACTGCTCTGTCTCTCTGCCTGTCCAGTCTCTCTGCTGGGTCTGTAGTTTACTGTAGTGGCTGAGAACAAACACCATCTAAAACAGATAACAGGTATTAACAACTGCAGTTATTTGTTTTATGGGACCAGAGAATGATCAGCTGAATCTGCAGCTTCCCTCAGCTTTACAGAGAGTTTCAGCTCCTTGTTTATCTGTCTGGCTACAGTTTTACTGTTCTGGTTCCCTCTCAGTGCTCTCATAGCATCATTTTCAGGGAAAAGAAACTGTAAAAAGCCACTGTTCACTACCTGCTCAACAGCAAACAGCAGCCAGACACAGTTAAGAGACTAGCTGGTGAACATAGTGGAGCATTTAGCAGATAAAGAGTCCGAAGAGACCAAAAATAGAATATTGGACTTCATCAGGTGACACAAACACCACTCCAAATGAATGGTCATGTCGCTGTGAGGACTAACTATTTGATAAAGCCTTTTCTGTTAAGAAAGATGGACATTCTCTCACACAATGTTTTCTTTATTTAATGTATAGTTCCCAATCAATTGACAAAGACAAAGCATTAGAATTAAGTTTTGTGCCGGTGCTTAAAGAGAAAGCACGCCTCAACAGTAGCCCTTTTATGTGGTGTGTGAGTAGGTGGGTTCTCAGATTTGATTGGATACTGGATGTGTGATAAAAAGACATGTAATTAAGATAAATACTGAATGCTGTACAAGTAATCTGTTTCTTTTGAACAATGTGTACAGTATGTTAACATACTGAAGAATGAATTGAGGCCTTGTTGGTATGAGCAAGCTAAAAAGCGAATGTATATTTGTTGTTAACCTTGTCAGCTCTCCATTCTAGAGTTCTGCCCTGATAGACCAGTTTGAACTGGAAAGGCGGGCTCTCATGCTATATGTGAGTGGAATGGGAGACACTGGTTGCATGTTGTCGTATTTTTATTTATTTTTTATTTTTTTGGAGAGCAGCACCAGAACTGTTTTGAGCTGTGTAAAGAATACAAAGTCTTCTCCTTATTTTTCTTTGTTTCATGTTTTTCAGAGACTGAAAAAGTCTGCCTATTTTTCCAGCACACCTCCCTGCCAGCCTGATGTTTTGTCTTCCTTACGTTCACCATGCTACCCTGCACCTCACTTTACGACAGTCACTTTGTAACTGCTGGATGTATGAATAAGCAACTGAAAAAAAAGAATTTGTCATTTGAACACTAAACGTTTAAATCACTTTGCAGAACATTGTTCATTTAATTTAAGCTGATTTTATAGAGATTTTAGTAAGGTTGCACAGCACACTTATGATTATCACTTCAGTGTCTTATACGTCCATTGGGAACCCCCACCAATCACTCGTAGTCTGACCACATTCACTGCAAACATCTAATGTTTAACAGTGATCATAGTGTGGAAACATTGTAGAGCACAATGTAGAACAAAATGACACCAGCAACAAAGCAGGAACACATAAAAATGAGATTTGTATCCTTTAATCTATTGCCCCAGTGCATCCTGGAAGGGTTCCCAACACATCTACCTGCAATCACATGACCAGCACGCAACCAATCATATGAATGATGATAATGGTTTCAACTCTACTCATTTGCCTTTATTTCAAAATAAGTGCACTGTTATTCAAGACAACTTCATCCAGAATGAAAAAATCAATCCTGCTTTCAAACTGCTTTCAAAGAACCAAATTAGCTGGATGAGAATAAACAGCATGGTACCCTGAATTAGTTAAGCCACATTTGAAGAACAGGGCCCAGATTACTCAGGAACAGACACGCAGGAAATCACCATCCACAACACACGAGGAATCAAACACAGGGAATCACAATGACCCAACAGAGAACAAAAGGAAAAGGACCGGTATATATAGGGGAGGAGACAACGAGGGAAACAGAAACAGGTGAGTAACGAGATACAGGTGAACCTAATCAAAACTGGAGGGAAACAGAACAATGACTGGAAGTAAATAAGGCACACAAAGAAACAACAGGGATTTCAAAATAAAACAGGAAACCAGACAAAACACAAAGTCCAAGCAAGAGTCCTTCGTGGACCATGACATAATTAGCTTTATGTAATTCCTGTATGAAAGACTTCCCCTGGTTGTTTGTGTGCTGCTAACACAACTGCATCAAATAGTTTGGTATGATTCTCATAGTCAGAATCACAGTCTGAATTGATTCTTGTAATGGACACTAGTCTACAAACTGTGTAAGTGCAATTACAGCACAGTACAGAAAACCAGTCAACACATACCTGAGTAAACTTCAATTAAAAAAATATGCAGAGTACAACTACATCAAGCTACATAGTTGAAGTGCTGAGCATAATATTGGCATACTGGTTTCAACTAAATTGTTCATTTAGTAGGGCTATGTGGAGGACAGAGGCTGACGGGGTAACAAGGCTCCCAGACAGATGTGAGAGGAAAGCTCTCAGAGGAGGAGCTCCTCAAGCAGCCGAACACCTAACAAGCCTCCCAGCCACCTCACTGAGAGCATTCCACCAATAATTGGGATCTTGCCTCTGTCTGCCATCCACTGCCAGTCAGAACCACCCCACACTTAATAAAGGCTCGCTGTTCTGGCCTGTATATGTGTGTAACTACTTCTGTCTTTTTGAGAACTTATTACAGTTGTGGAGAGGCTTTTTGTTGTTGTTGTTGTTGTTGTTCAAATTAAGGGCATGTTGGCCAATCCTCCCTTCTTCAAGAGGCTGTTTTAGGATTTGGACTTGGCTAAAGGATTATGGTTAAAACTGGCATCAGGTCAAGGTTAAAGTAAGGGTTTAAGATTAGGGTGGAGGTGTCCACAGGGATAGAATCACATGATATGTGTGTGTGTGTTTGTGTGTGTGTTTGTGTATCTGCATTAATGTTCCTTTCCACTTTATGTTGACGTAACTATGTATTTCTATGTGTTGTGTGGCAGGATAGACTTCAGATGGGGGCCAAATATCAGATATACTCCAAGAGAATACAGTCATGTTGTAATGTAGTGATGCAGTGAACACAAATGTTTAACACATGTAGCTTTAAAAATCTAAGTCCCAGATTTGAAGTCTTAGGTACATTTTATGTGCATTTTCAATTAATACAAAACACAGAGCGGAAATGCCAGAAATTCTAAATAATGCAAAAAAAGGTGTGCACAATTGGTTGAGGTTAAGTAGTTGGAATATTACACACAAGTGCTTTGGATAAAAGCACTATGCAAATGCAGTCCATTTGAAGGTGACAGGGTACATACACAATGTACATAAGTACGGGGTGGGTGTGTGTGTGTGGGCGTGGGTGTGTGTGTGTGTGTGTGTGTGTGTGGGGGGGGGGGGGGTAGTTGGTGCCCACAACTAATTTCTGCCCCTGAGACCACAAGCAGTTCAAGATGGCCATCACAGTAATCACATCTACATGTTAGAAATATACATATTAAAGGCAAATTGTGTCTTTTCACAATTCTTGTTTTTGTAGTGCCTGCTGTTTGACAGCCAACAAACAAACACCTGAGGGTGGCACTGACCTTAACTTAACCTCAACCTTCACTGAGCCCTGTCTGATAGTCGAATCTGATTTCCCAAGTTGACTTTTCCCCCATTTTGCGTCTGCTTTCCCCATATTTCCTCCCCTCGTTGTCATCTGACCTGACATGTTGAGTGTACAATAATTCATTTTGCCTAGTGGCTCCTGACCATTTCACAAAGCTTAAAAACAGCATTTCCCCACAGTTGACAGGAGGTTGTTGTGGGGATACTACAGTGGTACATTTTCTGTCAGATTTGAGGCCTCGCTGAATTCAAGAAAAGCCATGCTGTAGAGCTGAGAATCAGGTTTGCAAGTTTAAAAGTTCTAAGTTGTTGATTATTTTCTTCAAACAAAGAGCTAACTTTTGGGTGGTGAACAAAGTCAGCCCAAGCCTTTTTGGTGCCTCAAGAGGATGGTTTGACGAGCTTGCTGAGGAACCAGGATGACGGGTGGGGGGGGAGTTCAGAAACCATATTGGCTGACAGTGCAATCCAATCTGATAAAGACAAGGGGGTAGTTTGGGAATCTTTAATGATATTTTTGATTGGCAGGCCATTACAAATTTAAAATCTAGTGCTGCGCTGCCTGACCGTTGAAACGTCACTAGTATCACGTAATACACATTGGCGTTTGCAGCTTGTTGGCGGCAGGAATGTCTAACGAGCGAGCAAAGTTAGCAAGCGTTAGCAGCTTGCTTATCCGTAAATGCCTGGGAAGTGCGTTTTTAATAATGTTTGGCTTTCGAATGACAAATATAATACATGGCTCAAGAGAGAGGCAAAATCTGGTAGTCTGCGGCGCAAACACATGCCATCCATACACTTTCCAACATACAGCCAATCATGTAATTGCAGGACCCTGAGCAGATCTGCCAGGTCGAGCATACCTACACTGGATTTTGGATGGGGGGCAGGTGAAAATGTATGTAGGAAATTAACTTTTAGATGCTAACATTTACTTAAGCCAATGCAAAATTTGTAAAAAAAAATAAAAGAATATGGGTGCCATAATAATATTAATAATCTGTGCTACATTTTTGCTACAATCCCTGTCTTAGGGCATAGCACACTGGAGTAAGAGCCTCATTATTGTGGCCTATATCGCTATATATGCCTACTTATTTGATACTACTTAAATAAAGTTATGGAAATGGGGTAAAATATTATGGGAAAGTTATGGAAAAGTTTTGAAAATGTATTGGTAAAAACGTGTGGGAACCCTGTCACATGTCGAAGTGTCCTTGGGCAAGACACTGAACCCTAAATTTCACCCGATGGTGAACTGTGTGAGAGTGTGTGAATGGGTAAAAAAGGCAAAAACCTTGTGAAGCACTTTGGATAAAAGTGTTATATAAATGTAGCTATTTATCATTTAGCATCTGAACAGAGACAGGGGTTACCATCTCCCCCCATATATGACCATCTAATCACCTATCACATGAGCAACGCTCCACACTTGGGTCACGTGATGACACTTGAGCCAGTTCCATTAGCTGATTAGTTTGTGAGATGTGGTTGAAAGCTCCAGAAGCTAGCCTGAATTAGTTAAGACACAGCTGAAGAAGAGTCCAGAGGATTGATTTGTTAATCCTGGATGAAGTTGTCTTGAATAACAGTGCACTCTTATTTTGAAATAAAGGCAAAATGAGTAGAGTTGAAACCATGATCATCATTCATATGATTGGTTGCGTGCTGGTCATGTGATTGCAGGTAGATGTGTTGGGAACCCTTCCAGGATGCACTGGGGCAATAGATTAAAGGATACAAATCTCATTTTTATGTGTTCCTGCTTTGTTGCTGGTGTCATTTTGTTCTACATTGTGCTCTACAATGTTTCCACACTATGATCACTGTTAAACATTAGATGTTTGCAGTGAATGTGGTCAGACTACGAGTGATTGGTGGGGGTTCCCAATGGACGTATAAGACACTGAAGTGATAATCATAAGTGTGCTGTTGTAAAAATGCAACCTTACTAAAATCTCTTTAAAAGCAGCTTAAATTAAATGAACAGTGTTCTGCGAAGTGATTTAAAGTTTTAGTGGTCAAATGACAAATTCTTTTAATGTGGTATTAAATGCCATATGTTCTGGCTCTGTTGGTCTTTTAACAGTAAGAATCTTTGAGTTGAGTCTCACAGAATCTTGAAATTTGGTTTGGTTCTATTTTAGTGCACAAATGTTTTTAATATGTTGTATATTTTATCATGTTTAAGTATAGGGGACTCTTCACTGAAACTTACATTTTGCACATGCCAACAGATCATAGAGATGTCTCAAAAACCTGCATGTTCTCGTCTAAAGTCACAATTACATCAGCACTCTTTTCTTACTACTAAGAACTCGTTAAGAAAGCAAGTCATTTGTATTTGAAATTAGTTAATGTATGTGTTTGTATGTATGCATCTTGGTCCTGTTCCAGCTGTCAATAAGCCTGCAGTTTTGCAGGCTTGGGTTTAAGGACTTGTTGCTCTGACAACAGTAAACTAGCTTCAAAGAACCAAAAGATCCAGAATCATGTCAAATGATAAACAAAAAAATTAAAATAAAGATAAAAAATGAATTTCCCTTTAACAGCTGCATTTGTAACATGTACATGTAATTACTGTCATGGCCAGGTTGAACTGTGTGGAGGCCCAAATGAGTTGTTGGCTCTAATGAATAGAAATCAATGGCTGCCTGGAAGGAAAAACACATTAAAAACCCAAACTATCACTGCATGATATTTCATTAATTATGTTTAGTGTGGGCTTGGCACAAGTATTGGTTAGCTGTGGTCTGTCACTGATTGAGGTTGTACTGCCCTCCTGTGGAAGAGGAGAGGCGTCTTCTTCTCTCCACTCTGGATTTTTTTTCCTGTTTTTATTCCTCTTTAGGCATGGGAAAAAAATGTGAACTTGCATTGCATTTTTCAAGTAATTTTTCAAACGTCCACTCAGGTAGAGATCATGCATTTGAGGTTTCAACTGAAGAAATATGTATCTAACAAACCAATGAATAAAATCATATGTGAAAACTATAAAGTAATATATACTGTATAATATATAATAATGTAATGCTGTTAAAGTGTGTTCCCATATTTTAACATATTATTTACTGTTCAGTGCAATGCAAAAACATTGAACCTGGCTCCTGACTCCTCAGCCTCTCCCCTCTTTCTAATCCTTGCTCCTGTCTCCTTCCTCCCTCATTAAGCTCCTAGCTCTTGACTCCTTATGGAGCTTTTTCCCTCTCTTTAATCAAGAGTGTGGTCTTTCAGTTTGAGAGCATGTTTTATTGATTTCATGTTCAGAGTTTGTAATACTCTCTCAAAACCCTGCTCTCGCTCAAACAGCCCCTGCTTGCGCTTGGATTTGCTCTGCTTCTGCTCAGACTGGATGCTTGCACTCAGATATATTGTTGCTTGCACAGATTTCCTGCTCTCGCACTCAGGCTGCTTCTGTGCGCTCGTGAAACGTCTGATCTCGGATTTCTGCTCTTGGTTTTTTTTGTGCAACATGCCTGTCAAAATTCCCCAACCAATAGAATGCCAGATGTAGTGGTAACCAGGAAATGATCGCTGCCTCGTTGCGGCGCGCTTGCTTTACTTCTTACAGCGTCCCACACGGGAGGTTACTCTTTAACCACTCCCGCCCTCCACGGCTTTATTGTATGTACAGTTAATCAAAGCCCGAGGCATAAGCGAACTAAACGCCTGCTTAGGGCCCTCGTTGTCCCACAAAAACGCATTATGTTAACGAGCTGGCTAGCAAATACTAGTGGTTTAATCCATTCCTGCTGCCTCTGTCAGAGCTGGTGTCACGTTCATGAGCACTGTAAAGGACATTAACTGCATTTTGATGCAGGCACAGTCAGTCAGACAGTCAGTCAGACAGTCCTGTCCTAGTGGATGGAGAAAGCAGCAAAGAAGTAATGTGCAAAAAAGGACAAATCCTTCTGGAGCAGAGCTAGCTATCTGCCAGTTAAAATCAAAATGTGTCCAGCTAGCTAGTTAGCTATCTTGCTATTATACATACATTATACATATTACGCACTGGCTAATGTGTATGTGTATACATACATACACACACACACACACATATATATAAAACAATATATATATATATATATATATATATATATATATTCTTTTTTTACTGGCCATGCCATGAGATCCCCCGATTGTCATGGAGTATTTCGCACACTGACTGTATCATATATGTACTGTATATGGTCTTATAATGATTATGATCAAATTAAACAGCGGTCAGGAATAATTTTGATGTATGATTACTGTATGCATATTAAGCATGGCTGATGTTTGTGCAGGTTGGACAGGGCAATAGTTTATTGGGATGGTGCTGGGGGGGGGGTGTACTTTAATGCGGCCTTGCACATAACTTCTGTCTTAGTGATAGCAACATGTAGATTGCTTTTGTTTGTTCTGTGCTGTTGTAATGGATTAAACAAATACATATTATTTTGTCAGCCTGTAGCTGCTTGCTTAGCTCAATTAGTCTGTCACTCGCACGTTAGCCATGTATTGAAGCCATTGTCACCACCAGTAACATCAATAATACCGTGCCACTACACTTTAAACTGGCTACAAGCTGATACAATAATACAACACATAACAAATATAAGAAACTCAGGTTGGATCGTTGAACACAAATAGTCCTGTTAACTAGTAGCTACAAGCACGGCACCATGTGCGAGTGAATAGCTAATTGAGCTAAGCTAGCAGCTACAGGCTGACAAAATAATATGTATTTGTTTAACCCATTACAACAGCACAGATCGTTAAACAAAAGCAATCTATATGCACCAGCTCAAACATAACATTACTGCTTTCACTAAGACGGAAGTTATGTGTAAAGAAACATAAATGCGTATTGAGTTCAAAACACCCTCTCTCGTTAACTGACTGCGGATGTTGCCAAGCTGTCACTCCGATCGAGACTGGCCAATAGAAACGTGTCTTGCGTCTTCCAGCGTAGGTCCCGCCCACGGAATTCAGCTGAACCGGAAGCAAAACTTTTGGATTCGCAAGCAAAACTAAACCATTTTTGATTGCAGTGCCAATAATTTTGCTCTCGAACCTATTTTTTGATTGCATAATAAAGACACAAAATAAACTCCATAGTGTGCAACTATAGCATCAAAACCCATGCATATACAAGGAAATGGCTTTTGAATAGCTGTCCACTAGTGACCACTATGCATGAAAGGGTTGTGGAGCAGTCCTGTCAGGCCAGATGTGATGTACACTCAAGAAGGGCACCCTGATGATGGCGCTATAACCACATTCTAAAACTTAAAAAAGATTTTGGAAGTAGAGATAGCTGTCGCTTTAATATCTCTGCTTGTAGTATAAATATCTTGTGAGATCAGGTTCCAGTGCCACACCAGACTGAGATTTGAACCCTCTGATCTGACATTTTCAAACTGCTTTTTAAACTGCTAAAAGTGACATTTTGGACTTCAGTGAAAGAAAAGTAAAAATCCTTCACTTTTACTCCAACTTAACAACCGCTATTTATGGCATTTCTTTGAGAGCTTTTTGGGGTCTTAGACGGCTGCAGTACAGAAGCAAATGTTAACACACACCTTCTACTGCATGTTTTGGAATGACTACAGTAGAACAAATACAAGATTAACAATACGTTATCTGAAGGAATATGAATAATTCAGAGTACAGTAGTTTAAGCCCACTATTACAGCTGCTGCTTATCTTCAAAGCTGAAACAGACTTTTATTAGCTGTGACGTTTCAAGCACAGGGCTCTTCCTCAGACTTTTTTTTTTTTTATCTTCGAAAGGATGTTTTTTTAATTCTTCCTGGGTGCAATCCCTTTCCATGCATTTTCATTTTCTGCAATTGCCATTGTGTTACTAAATTCTCCTGATTCTCCTTTCTCTGATGTACCTCATCTACCAGCAGCAGAATTTCTTTCCAGCTCCACTTTGGTTTTCTTTTAAGATAAGATAAGATAAGATAAGATAAGCCTTTATTGTCCCACAGCGGGGAAATTTTTTAGCGTTGCAGCAGCCAGCAAAAGTGTCATATATAGAAATACAATAAAATAAATAGAAAAATAGTCCTATACACAGTATAGACAGAAATAAATAATAGAGTGACTGAGTGCAGTTGTAAGTATGAACAAATAGATAAGATAAAAATATTGCACATATATAATATACATGTATATGAAAATATTTCACAGCAACATATGAAGTAGATAACATCATGAATACAATATATGTATGAAGATAATGCACAGCAGCAGATGAAGTATAGTAGTGAATAGTCTGCACACTGACAGTCAAGTGTAGATTACCGGGAGTTGTACTGATTATAGAGTCTGACAGCAGCAGGCAGGAAGGACCTACGGTACCTCTCCTTCAGACACCGCGGGTGGAGCAGCCGGTCGCTGAAGGAGCTGCCCAGTGCTGAAAGAGTGACATGTAGGGGGTGGGAAGTGTTCTCCAGTAGTGATGATAGCTTGGCCACCATTCTCCTGCCTCCCACCACCTCCACTGGGTCCAGAGGGCATCCAAGGACAGAGCTGGCCTTCTTTACCAGTCTGTCCAGTCTCTTTCTATCCCTGGAAGAGATGCCACTGGCCCAACAGGTCACCCCATACAAGACAGCTGATGCCACCACAGAGTCATAGAAAGTCCTCAGGAGCGCACCCTGCACTCCAAAAGATCTTAGTCTCCTGAGCAAAAAGAGACGGCTCTGGCCCTTTTTAAACAGAGCGTCCGTATTGTCTGACCAGTCCAGTTTGCTGTTCAAGTGAACACCCAGATACTTGTACGATCTCACAATCTCAATGTCCGTTCCCTGGATGTTCACTGGTGTAGGTGGAGGGAGTTTGCGCCTGCTGAAGTCCACCACCAGCTCTTTGGTTTTACTCGCGTTGATCTGGAGGCGGTTCTGCTGACACCAACCCACAAAGCCCTGGGTCAGTTCTCTGTACTCCCCATCATCCCCGTTGGTGATGAGGCCGACGATGGCAGAGTCGTCAGAGAACTTCTGCAGGTGACAGTTCGAAGTGTTATGGGTGAAGTCCGCTGTGTAGAAGGTGAACAGGAAAGGCGCCAGAACGGTTCCCTGTGGAGCCCCTGTGCTGCAGAGAAGTGTGTCAGACACACAGTCCTGTAACCTCACATACTGTGGTCGGTTTGTGAGGTAGTCCAGGATCCATGCTGCCAGGTGATGGTCCACCCCAGCGTGCTCCAACTTGTCCCCCAGAATCCTGGGCTGGATGGTGTTAAAAGCACTGGAGAAATCAAAAAACATGATCCTCACAGTGTTTCCAGCCTTTTCTAGGTGAGAGAGGGATGTGTGAAGTAGGTAAATGACAGCGTCATCCACCCCAATGCGGGGTTGGTAGGCAAACTGCAGAGGGTCCATACATGGGCTCACCAGCGGACGCAGGTGAACAAGGACCAGTTTCTCCAGGGTCTTCATCAGGTGAGAGGTCAATGCCACTGGCCTATAGCCATTGAGGTCCTTGGGGTGTGGGGTCTTCGGCACAGGAACCAGACACGATGTTTTCCACAGTTTTGGCACCCTCCCCAGCTTCAGACTCAGGTTGAACAGGTGCTCAACAATCCCACACAGCTGGTCCGCACAGGACTTCAGAAGTCTGGAGCTGATGCCGTCTGGGCCCGCCGCCTTCCCCACCCTTATCTTCCTCAGTTCGTTTCTCACCTGGGATGTTGTGAGGAACAGCCCGGTTGAGCTTGTAGGGGGCATGAGGGCTGAATGGGGGGTGTTTGCGGGTGTGAAATGGGGAGATGGGCCCAGCCCAGGCTGTGGTGTGGGTGTATTAAGTGGCTGTAAGCTGAGGGCTGTGGGGAGTGATGAGTGGTGAGATGAGGGAGGGGGAGGGCTGCAGGCAGGGAGGGTAGATGGTAATGATGGTTGCAGAGGAGACGGGGCAGGGGGAGGGGTAGATGCCTGATCGAATCTGTTGAAGAATACGTTCAGGTCATCTGCCCACTTCTGATCCCCCGCAGGCCGGGGCTTGGAGTCCATATGGCCCGAGATGGTTTTAAGGCCCTTCCAAACTCCTCTGGTGTTATTTTTCTGCAGTTGACTCTCCAACTTTCTCCTGTAGCTGTTTTTCCCCTCCCTGATCCTCCTCCTTAGCTCTCGCTGGACACTCTTTAACTCCTCCTTGTTACCCGATACAAAAACTCTCTTCTTTTCCTTGAGGAGAGCCTTAATATCAGGAGTAATCCAGGGTTTATTGTTGGCGAAACAACGTACAGTCCTAGTGGGGATGGTGTTTTCCACACAGAAGTTTATGTAATCTGTCAGACAGTCTGTGAGGTTGTCAATATCCTCCCCATGAGCGTCACTAAAAATGTCCCATACAGTAGTGTCAAAACAGTCCTTTAAAGCATCCTCTGCTCCGTTAGACCACTTCTTCTCTGTGCGTGGGACAGCAGGCAGCCTGCGCACAAGAGGTCTGTAGACAGGCCTGAGATGCACAAGGTTGTGATCAGATCTGCCCAGGGGGGGGAGACTCAATGAGATGTATGCGTCCTTGGTGTTGGCATAACATAAGTCCAGTATTCTGTTGTCTCTGGTATGGCACGTAACATACTGAGTGAATGTGGGTAGACAGGAGGACGGAGGGGCATGATTAAAATCACCAGAGATGACGAGGAGGGCATCTGGGTGCTGTGTCTGCAGCCTGCTTACTGCTGAGAGCAGGACATCACAGGCTGCCTCAGCGTTAGCAGAGGGGGGGATGTAAGCTACCATCACGATGGCATGTGAGAATTCCCTCGGTAGATAGTTTGGCCTCATGCTAACAGCTAGCAGTTCAATGTTCTTGTCGCAGGTTTGCTCTTTAACAGTGATGTGCCCAGGGTTACACCATCTGTCATTAACAAACATTGCCAGCCCTCCTCCCTTCCTCTTACCGCTCTCCATCGTCCTGTCCGCCCAAAGTAGTTGGAAGCCATTAACTGAAACGTCCGTATCCGGAGTTAGCGCGGTTAGCCAAGTCTCCGTGAATAGCATGATGCTACACTCCCGGTACTCCCTCTGATGCCGGGTCAGCGCCGCCAGCTCGTCCATCTTGTTGGTGATAGATCTTACATTCCCCATGATAATCGATGGGAGGACGGGTGTATGGCGCGGCGCCAGGAGAAGAAATGGTTTCCATTTCAGCCAATTTTCTGTTATTCATCCCTCTTTATATATTCATAAACCATAAATACATTGAATTGTTCATTTCATTGGAGGTATTAAATATTTCACACAAATAAAATGTACTTAAAATTTAACAATTCAAATCATATTATGCTTTTTCAGAATAACACATCGCAGAGAAAAAGTAAGAACGTTTTAACAGAATGAACGACAGGGCAGATGAAGGTTAAATTCTTGTATCTGATTGGCTATTTATACATGTAATTAATCATGTGATCACTTGAGAGCTGTTCTTAAGTGTTCCTCCTACACCTCACTGAAGTAGACATGAGTTGCTTGATAAATGTGTCTTATTTTTCACTTTTAGTGAGAACCCTGAGGAACCTGAATGAGAGATTACAAACTTTTAACAAAACACAGGAGGAGCTGGATAAATGGTACAATGAGTTTTGTATACTAGTACAATCAGAGTTGAATGATAATTTGGACAAGCCTAAATTTAGGAAATCAAAACAGAATAAACCTTATTGGAATAAGGAGTGATTGAGTGATTTATGGTCGGACATGCACAGCGCTGAACATCTCTTTTTAAAATGTAAAGATCATAGATTAAGAAAGCAACGTGAGACAATTTACAAGCATAAACAATATACTTTTGATAAAAACGACAAACGAAGATATCAGGGAGGACAAATAATACATTTTGAGCAGATACAAGCAAAGAATCCACAACGTTTTTGGAGTGAGATAAATAATCTGGCCCCTAAACGCTTTAAAAAGATCCCTATGCAGGTTTGGTGTGAAGGAAAAAGATCTTCGGACTTGGGTAAGGTATTAAATGAATGGGAGGGAACCTTTTCTGGTCTCTTCTCAAGACAGTGGTTAGAAACAGATTGAAATATAATAAGCCCTGTAGCACCCAAATTTGCACTTAACTGGATTGAAAATGTAATAAAACCCAATAATGTAATAAATTGTCCAGACTGATATTGTAATAACATTTCTACCAACAATGTAATACCTTTCAGGTGGGTCTTTTTGATGTAATAATTTTGATGGATCATGTAATAATGTAAAAAAGTATGCTTTTTGTGTGCAAGTATATAAAATGTATAATACTGTTAGTGTCACGTTAGCCTACTAAAAACACCGACATTTGACACTGATTTCATGTTTGTAGAATTGGAAATTTACAACAGATGGCAAGTGGTACGTTATCGGGCACAGATCCATTCAACTAAAATCCCTATCAATTGGAAATTAATCCGCCCATACCCATGTTAATTGGTCCATTAGACACCATGAGACGATGACAAAAGCTGCAGAAGATGGCTAACATTACAGCTAGCTAAACCAGTCGATTCACTTTCCATGAAATGTTCTGTTTCATCAGAGTCCGCAGTGATTCTCTCCTCTGCCTCGCCTGATCTTTCTGCATTCAAAAAGGCAATATGAATTTGAAATGAAGAAAAAAGTTGACCTTACTACTTATTAGTAATAATATTATTATATTGCTATTAGTATTATATTTATTAATAGTAACATCAGTACCATTACATCTCTATGTAGAACTGTACTGTACTACTGTATGTTCTCTTTCCTCCTGCTTCTCTCTCTCAACCCAACCGGTCGAGGCAGATGACCGCCCACCCAGAGCCTGGTTCTGCTCGAGGTTTCTACCTGTTAAAAGGGAGTTTTTCCTTGCCACTGTCACCTAGTGCTGCTCATGGTGGGAACTGTTGGGTCTCTGTAAATATAAAGAGTCGGTCTAGACCTGCTCTATTCGAAAAAGTGCCCTGAGATAACTTTGTTATGATATGGCGCTATATAAATAAAACTGAATTGAAGTGAACTGAAGTATTGCACCCCCATGAATTATGACGGGGGGTTCCAATCACAGATTTTCTGGTGAGAACCACTGATTTATCTTAAGTCAGGGCATTTTATTACATTATTGGTTAAGTTATTACATTACTGGGTTTTATTACATTTACAGGAAATTATTACATTATTGGGTGCTATGAGCCCACATTTTCTTATTTTATTGGTTTTCAAAAGGTGTTTGATTTTGTCAATCATGATCTCTCCAAATGTAAGCTTTACCAAATAGGGGTTAATGGAAAATTCTATCGAGCTGTTAAAAGAGAATGATTATCCAAGCCCTCTGGTGTTAAACAAGATGAAATTCTATCACCAACATGATTGAAGATGAAAGAATACTGTGAGCTAAATGGAGGGTGAAATTCATTTCATTTTATATGGTCCTTTTTGATATACGACACCTTTTGATAATGTTTTTACATTTGCTGAATCTCTCTCTAAAGCATGGGATAGGAGGAGAAAAGTAACATGATAGATACATCCCTCAGACTCTTGTGTCTTTCCGTCTTGCTTGGATTGGTGGATTGTGTCTTGTGCTTGAGCGTTTGCATATCAGTTGTATTTCTATTGTGGGTTATATCCTGGAGTGTGTGAGAGGTTTATGTCAAGGACGATGTTTGTGCTTATATGTATGTTTGGATAATGTTGATGTATTGTGCTGTTAGATGATGGTGGGCTAACATGCCAGAGTGTTTGGTTTGTTGCTAGTTAATGTGTCTGAATAATCCCATGAGGGATGGGTTATTTAAATGACACGAAAATTAAAATATTAATTCATTCATTTAATGAAGACCTTTTTAACTCCTAAATTGGCTCTTTAGAGCACTCTAAGAGCAGTTCTGAGAAGTTTGTTTGAATACAGGCCAAGACTGAAAATATTTGATCTCAGTACATTTAATCCACTGGCCCCGTGAAGACAACACCCAGGTCACACTGGCCATCATTTCCTGGGAATAATAAAACCTTTTGGACTATTTCCAAGAGCAACCGATTTTAACTGAATAAAAAAGGAACATTTTAATAATAAAAAACACCCACACATGGTACCACAATTCAAAATGCTGCAAGTTTACAGAAACAGGAAAACAAAGACAATTGTGTAATAAACCATCCTGTAATAAACCTAGTGAATTGGAAGCAAACAGAAATTAGTACTTTTCTCTGAGTCTGTTAACATGGTGTCAAATGAGAAACACCCAGGTGATCTGGATTATGTTATGCATGTCCATAAAGTATGAAGAGTACAAAATTAAAAAACAAAACAAAACATGACCTGGAATCCCCTGGAATCCACATCACCAACATCTGCCTGCAGGTGAATAGAGACGGTGTTAAAAGTCTAATCAGTAATTTCACAATGAGATTTATGCAAACACTCCCCACTAATACGTTTTGTGTGTATAGAGGGGCTGTAAAGGTGGGAAATGAATTTGACCTGTTCACTTAAACCAAAACCATCCCTGTAACTAGATACTAGAGCCAAGTGAGGTTTTTGTAATTGGGTGAACATTATGCTAATGAATGCCAACATCATTAGCATAAATGTTTGAATAAAACTGATACACTTGGGCTAATGTAAACTATACATCAGCCTTACTTTTACACTACCACCTGTATTTCAGTTACTGATGCTGACAGTGTTGTTTCTATGTGTTGGTATTTTAATTCACTCAGTCCATCAAGACCAGAAAAGTGGAGTGTATGTCCCTGAGATTGAGCTCCTGATGGCTGGGAGTCCACATACACAGAAAGCAATCCAGATAATACGCAATCTAGATAGTAGATACAGTAGCTGCCCTGTTTATCTTTCCTTGTGTTACTGCTTGCTATCAACTGTGAGCAAGAGGGCTAAAGTGTAGGTGTTAATACTGAGCAAATGTTCGTGTGATGTCCATCCATCGCATACCAACACGCAACATCATCGACATACAACAAAATCCAAAAATAGCTGAAAGGTCAGAGTTCAGAAGGATTACTGATTGGACTTTTAAATGTTAACTGAAGTGAAGATGATCAGACTTTTGGCTGCATGAACTTTACATTAACACAGAAGCAAATAAACTCTTTCATTCACATTATATCAATATCCACTGAACTCTCATGCTCGTCAAAGCTGATGCACACGTCTGTGAGAAAGTTTAAAAGGAACAGTTCAACATTTTGGGAAATACACTTATTGACTTTCTTTCTGAGAGTGAGATGAGAAGGTGAATATCGATCTCATATCTCGGTGTTAGAGTGCAGCTCGGGCTGCATATTTCTGTCCAAACTCGACCCGAGTCTGAGAGTAGTAACTGAGCCCGACCCAAACCCGACAGGCATTGTGTTTTTTTATGTCTGAACCCGACCCAAGCCCGACGCAGTTAATGTAAGCTGAAGCAAATCCAAATGCCTCTGTACTGCCGATTTCCCAGCATGGTTTTCGTGAGTTTTTAAACTTCCCTGATGACATATTTTGTTTGATATCCTCCATCTTTAGATAGGCTACATGAATATTTACCACCTGTGTGTTGAGTTCATATGTTGTCATGTAAAGAGGTGCTTCCACTGAACAGGAAGCACCATGTCAAGTATGCCGTGACTGAACCCAAACATCATTTCAAAATGTTTGTTCCAACCCGTGTCGGGCTCAGGTCGGGTATCCACCCTCTACTCTGTGTTAAGCACAGAGCTGGCTAACCATGTCATAATTAAAGGACTTAAGCTTAGTAAAAAGACTTGAAGCTGGGGGAAACAGCTAGCCTGCAAACGAGATACATGTTAATCAGTGAGCTTAAGAGGCATTGGTAGGTGTATTTTTGGAACATTGGACATAGCCAGGCTAGCTGTTTCCCACTGCTTCCAGTCTTTTACGCACTACGCAAGTATATACGGACATGAGATTGATATTCATCTTCTCATCTCACGAATGAGTGTATTTGCCTACATTTTGAACTATTCCTTTAAGGGTATTTCTCTAACAAAACAAAATCATGTTTACAATTAATATAAGCCAATAAATTGACCATAAACAAATGAAAGGGACTGGATTTGGGAAGCAGAGTGGTATGGCGAGCTTGAATCTTTACTGAGTATCTGAACTACATTTACAACTTTATTTAACCTAACACTAGTTAAATTATTATTGCTCTGACTAAATTACAATGGAACATATTTCATTAGTATGACATGAAAGCTGCCATGTAACAAACCTCATCAAAGTACTGACTGACAGCTGTTAGAACCAATGAAAACATTTGAATTACTGACCTGCCTTCCATATTTCCATTAGTGTGGATGAAAAGCAAAACGTGGCTTTAGATAGCCAGCACAGATACAGTAAAAACAGACGAAAACAGCCCTGTCCACCATGTGTGAGGAGGTCAGACACCTCCAAAGTCAACAATGTGTTTATCAGTCCACAAGTCTTTTTCACAGAGTGGCTTCCTACTTCCGACCATTCATTCACTTGCATGGATGTTGTGTGAAACAACGTCTTGCTGAGAACAGTGAGTCCAAGCTCTTCTTCCATTGATCCTGACTCTGTTCCACGCTAATGAGGCCCACAGTTCAGGTCAGCCAGGCCAGAACAGGCTGAAGTCAGATTTACATGTATGTGCAAGCAAACAAATTGGTATAAATGAAGAGTTCAATGTTCTAAATATTTCCAACACTGGAACAACTGGGGAAAAAAGTACTACATGATATTTATCTTTCTACCAGGAAAACCTCTGCAGAGCTGAGGGTGGAAGGGTTATTAAAAAAGAAAAGAAGAAAAATGAAGTTTGCTAAGCTATATTTTTGATATGAACACTGAGATAAATGACTCTGTAATGTGAAAGCATTGCTAGTTCCACTGATTCCACTGAGTGTATGCTCCCTGCCTGGCACACAATGGCACAGAGCTGAGGTCAGTGAGTGGCTGGTGAAAAAACTGAAACATCTTGCAAGCTAGAGAAAGACAGAGATTCTATATTCAGGGGATATTGGACTAAACCAAGGCTAAAACACCAGGGAATACTGGACTAAACCAAGGCTAAAACACCAGGGAATACTGGACTAAACCAAGACTAAAACACCAGGGAATATTGGACTAATCCAAGGCCAAAACACCTGGGAATATTGGACTAAACCAAGGCTAAAACACTCCCTTTTGTTTTTGATCTTATGTGATCAAGGGTATGACAGCAAACGAGAATATTTCCCAACTGTTGAAGTCAAGACAACTTAAAAAGAAATGACAATTCACTGACACACAATGTCGTCCTTGGCCATCAGACCATTTATCACCCTACCATAGCAGATAGGATGAAAACCCCAATTGCAAATGAAAAACCCAGGGGCAAAAAGAAACATGCCTGGATACAGTTTTTAATATGTTGAAAATGTTCAGGCCATCAAAGTGCTCATGTATACCAATTTAGGTGCTTCTGTGTAAAACTCAAAATGTCATGTACATGTAGTCCAGACTAAAAAGGCCACAGAAAACAGGCCTGAAAAGGTCCAGTGAGATGTGGCTCAGTCTAGTGAAATGATATCTGATATACCACTGTCAGTCCCTCCCCCAGCACCCCCCCCTCCTCCTGTGATGACCCTGGTCTCATGGATGGAGCTGGCAGCGTGGGTGCTGGTGTCATAGTGGCTGCTGGAGGAGGAGACCAGGGCTGAGCTGGTGCTAGCTGCAGCTGCACTTTGCATGCTGCTGGTCAGGTTGTCGAGGAACATCTGTGGCCGGTAGTGCTGAGCAGAAAGAACAGGATCAGGATAACCATCATCAAGTCCACTGAAAAGTCAGAACCCTTTAATATGTGTGAACTGCTACAATACAACTTCTCCTATCCTAGTTCTTTTGGCACTGCTACATTCGCCAATTCAGTTTCTACAATCTTCATGTTGAAACATCATCAGCTATGGGTATATTGGAGTCTAAATTATTTCACCGTTTCAACCCCACAAGAGTCAGGCTTATGAATGAACTGATTGGTGTATCTTGCTGTCAATCTACAAGCAAAATGGGCTATCATGCTTGGTTGTAATCCCTCTTTGCCTGTTGCAATGCCATCCAAACAACACGTGTGCACTAAATTTGGTCTTAGAATACATTATTTTTTACATATTACATTTGATGCCTTAAGATTTCAAATAAATACATCTTGTAACTGGATTTTTGTAGGTGAACATAAACTCTATTAA
The DNA here is from genome assembly GCA_005408345.1 of Macquaria australasica. NCBI lineage: Eukaryota > Metazoa > Chordata > Actinopteri > Centrarchiformes > Percichthyidae > Macquaria > Macquaria australasica. The sequence continues at coordinate 229,085 of SEMN01000533.1, read as the reverse complement.
TATATTTCATCAAAAATCCTGTCTGTTCACGTAAAAAGTTTCTTCATGTTCAAACAGCCCTGGTTATGATGAAAAAAGCACAAAATGAAAGTAGTAGCTTGTGGATATGGAGTGAATAGCTTGTGAAAAATTAAGTGCAATAGTCAGATGGCTACAGCTGTTATTTCAATGTATCAGATACATTTAATCAGCAATTCATATCTTCTGCTGCTCAGCTCATTTTCAGGGTGTATCTCCAGTTTGTGAACATTAATTGGGCTAACACTGAAAACTGTTTTGGCCAACAAAAGGTGATTACAGATCTCTCTTGAATCTTTGAGTTTTAGTTATTCATACATTTTGTCAGATGCAATATTATGAAAACTAAACCTACTCAAATTCAATAAGGGATTCAATAAATCTAAATCAGGTATAAATAAAGCAGTCACACTCCATATCTACCTGGACGTAAGCCTTATGGGCAGTCAGGATCCACATGACTAACCACACTGAACCTGACCTGTGGCTATTTTTGTTTGTGCCCCGCATCCTTTCTAAGTGGAAGTTTCAGCCTACTTGTGATTTAAAGGGAAATTCTGGGTTTTTTCTTTTTAACAACCTGGCTTTCATTTCTGTAGTTTAGGCTAACATTCCTGTAAGTTGTTAGAACTTGACCTTGCCCTTGGAAGGTACACAGTCAGCTGGGAAACCTGGCTGCTGTGACGCTTTATATACGTAAGACACCAGGGAGGACAAATGTACAAAAAACTTAGCTTAAACGTGCCCTGTGGATTTTTCTTATAAACAAAGTCATGTTTACATTCAGTGTCACTCACCAAAACACATAATGTGAATCCTTGAGCTCTAACAAACTTGTTGAATGCATGTCCTTCCTCATAAAACCTTTGCAAAGCTGGCTTTTTCAATATTTTTAATCCAGCATTGTTTACATACCTGAGGATCTGCTTGAATTAAGGAAAACAAATCCAGACCTATAGGTAAGAGATAGAAAAAACAGATTATTAACAGTACCACATAGTGGTAGTGATAGTGCTGACAGTCATCCTATCCAGCTGACTCACTCTGCATGTCTGTGGGGATGGTGGCCAGGGTGGATGGGTGGAAGGGGACTGCATAGTCAGCAAGCGTAGCGGTCAGATACGACGGGTCCAGGGCCTGGACGTTTGGCACGCGCACAGTGGGCTGGTAGGTCAACACTCTGAGAGAAAACAGCCAACTCTGGTAACATGCCTTATGTGGAAAAGTATTAAAAAGCTCTAACTATAACTGCGTGCTCCAGATCTCATTCTTTCAGAAAACAGCAAACATTTAACACTGAAAAAAAGTCTGGTGTCCAGTGTTGTCAAATATGTCACTGCATGGCAACAGCAATAGAAAATCCTGACCAGTATTGTGGATAATGGAGACCACAGTGACCAACACATAAAGATGAGATTAAAATTTGATAGTGTTGGTTGGTTTTGCATTTGGGAACAAAGTTCGAACATGCAGGTCTTTTTAATGGTTCTAGAAAACAACACAGAGAGGCTTGCTCACCCTTTCGCATGCATCTCCTCGTTCTTGGAAATGTAAACACAGCGTTTCTTCAGTGGAGGGTCTGTGTCCTCTTCATCATCAGAGGAGGAGGAGCTTTCCAGAGTCAGATCAATCACATCAGCCTTCTTAGTGGAGCTGGGCTCAGTAGAATGGGGGACCACTGAAGACAGGCGCAAAGGAGCTGAGGCTAAAAGACAAAGATAGGGCTGGTGTTATTCTAGATTTGTCTTATTGTCAACAAATGAAAAGACCAAAACAAACAATGTGTTAGTCTGTCCCTCAGTTCTTTCTGACTTCCCTACCCTGTCTGTAGCACTCAGCCCCAGGCCCCTTGGTTCCTACTGAAGACACAAATCGTCTGAAACAACTCACAAATATATGGTTTCATTTAAAAAAAAAAAAAAAAAGGCTCAGTAATTTCCTAAAACAGCTGCTCACTATAGTTTTTAGCAAACGTTACTCAAACAGGAGGTAATAGTGCATTGGTGCTCTAGTGAGTACTTGGGGCAGCAGTACAGTGTATGTGGGTCCAAATAAACTACAGTGTGTGTGTTCATGGTGATGAAGGAACATGTCGCTCATCAAAACACAGTCTGAATCCTTCAGGTCTAACAAATGTGTTGAATGCATTTCCTTCCTCATAAACCCTTTGCAAAGCTGGTTTAAGTATTATAAAATCCAGTATTGTTTACATCCATGTTTACTAGCAAACAGTCTTCTTCTTCTTTTGTCTTTGCTGACACACTGCAGCATATCTTTGCATATTACAGCCACCTGTAGATCAGTGGAATAGTGTGCAACCATTGCACACTATTCCACTATTGTACAAACACAATACTTGTTAGTAGGATCAATTCAAACCTTGACCAGGTATTACGATGATGTACTTACTCTCAATTTTTGGAATTGACTGAGAGGGGACCTTGACGGCCTCTTTCTTTGGTCTCATGGGACACCAAGTTCCATCCTCCTGGAACTTGATTTCATCCACATCTGAGCAGTCGTTCAGGATCTCCAAGAATAAACTGAAAAAAGAATAAAACACGTAAAACACCAATATACAATTATTGTACACTAACTGGTCACACAAAGCAGATTGACTTTGTTGGTGGGTTTCTCAGCTTCTGATCCATGAACCTGTTTTAGGTCTGTGAAAGTAAAATAGCATGAATCATCAGTTTTATAATTTATTCATTCTGTCCTTTTGTCTCTGTCAGGTCATGTTCTTTCAATGTCGGTAAGCTGAGGCCTCTACATAGAGCTGTGTGTACACATCATGTTAAAGTGTAACCAGATGTGCTTGTTCACATCATGCTAAAGTGTGACTAGGCATCCTTGCTTATGTGTCTAGATTACATTAGCGTATGAACAAGATCGTGCCTTGTTCGTGGCTTCTGTTAATTGGTTGAATGAACTTTAGGCAGAGAACCAATTGCATATTGATTCGTTGCTCTAGAAATACCCTTCAGGTAGACACTTTCCTCTGACTTCTGTAGTAGTATCATCTCCTACTGTATACAAACAATATATATTTTTCTTCAACCTGTCAGTGTTTTGTGTATTCTTTCATCTGTGCATAGAGTGTTTGCAGACCCAAAGTCCCAAAGTTCTCATGAGCCATTAAAGACTTCTCGTGAATTTTAATATGCATGAGCATGAGGAATCTCCAAATTGATTACACTGAATATGAATAAATAACACATTTCAAACCTATTTATCCTTCTGTTCAAATTAGGGATGAAGCACAGGGACAAGTGGATTATTCTGGTGTCATGCTCTCATTTCTTGTAGTAATAGTAATGAGAACATGGCAATCAACCAAAATCTGAATGTACAACTTGTTTAACTAACCCATCAATGATGAGACTCTCATATGCAGCCTTCTTGTCACACACAGGACAGATCCAGGTGGGTTTCTTCTCATTCATCTGCAGGTAGAGGGCAGCGTCGAAACACTGCAGGTGAGAGCAGGTCACCGCCCGGCACGGCACCGTCAGTCGCATCTTACCCAGCTAGAGGACAAAACACAGTCAAAACACATGAAGGAAGAAAATGGTTCCTTGCACAAGCCCGAAGTTGTGCTCAATTCAGAAAGTCTTCCAGACAGGTGCCTTGGATCTAAAATACTCACTTGAAAACAGTATATCACCGGCAGGTACTATGGAAAACTTGTAGCTAATGCCATAACATTATAGATCACCGCTTACTATAGGCAACAATCACTGATGTGATGAATGTTCCTACGGGTAATGGCGAGCATTGAGCGTGCCTTGGACAAAGTTTGACCATTAACGCTAGCTATAAGCCAATGGACATGATGTCAAATGCCACTTTTATTTATTTAATGTAACAAGTGTATGTCACTGGAACATTAATGCAATTGACATACCATTTTCATGTGGCACACAGCAGCGACATACCAACAGCCAGCAACAGCATATGACATAAGCCACTGGGGAGTGGTCTATGACAGTGGAAGAGAAGCGACATATTGTTTTCATGTGCAATATGCTGGTCGAACAGCAGCGACATGCCACTACTCAAAGCGACATACAACTAAGAATCGACATATGACACTGAAAGTGGCACAGCACAGCACAAGTCATACACAGCATCGACATATCACAATAAGGAGTGGCATATGTCAATAAGAATGGGTATACTGTAGGCAGGTGAGAAGTGGTATATGACAGTGACATACAACATACAGCTTATAAGCAGCATAAGACGGTACAACGGCAGCAGCATACCAAAAAGCGACAGCGACATACCACTCAGGATCGACACGTGCCACTAGAGTGGCATACCTGCACACTCACTTTATTTATGACACTCACTGACCTCCAAACAGACCTACATTAGGTAAAATTTAACCTAATGAAGGTCTAAGGACTAGGGATGGTCACCGAAACCCGTTATTAAACGGGCTCCGGGGCTAAATTATTAAAGACCGTAGTATTGATAAGCTCCGATGTTGCTGGTTCTGCTCTCGGTATTGGAGCAATTAAGAATTATATTTCCTATTTATTTAGGCTACATAAATGTTATCTTGCACCTTTTATCTCACCAACTCCGTTTCTAATTTGCATTAAGATTAAGACATTCGTCTATGATTCGCTATTCCTGATCCAGAAGAGAGATCTCTCTCTGAGCCTGTTGTATGTGCGAGGGGCGTGACACACACACACACACGAACAGAACCTGCTCTTAGCGACAATGGCGGAGAGAACTAGACACGCAAAAGTCTAGTTACACTTCACCAGAGTCGATGCTGACGATGCTCGTTGTCACAAGTGGAACAAGTCTTTTCGACTGCCTAGCAAGTTTATCTCTCGTTGCCCCTGTCACTGGTCACTGCCTGGTCTGTACATCCTGCCAGATCGGTACTGTGCATGTGCAACTCTCAACAGAGATGAGAAGGAAGCGAGATGGCTCACTCGTTAGCTACTTCCAGCATCAGCTCCAAAAAAAAAACAATTCAGTTTCAGAATGTTATTGAGACTTTTTAAAAACAACACAACCTCATCAGACTGCATCCAGTAGACGTTAAAACTTGTTTTAAAAAAGTCATAATCAATAACATTCTGAGTTAAACACATTGTTTCTTCTCTTAAAAAATAACAAAAAGAACCGATAAGAGTACCATTAAAGTACCGGATCAATAAGCAGTGTCGGTAAGAGTAGTAGTACCGTTAAAATCTTAATGATCCCCATCCCTGCTAAGGACAGAGTAGTGATCAACAGCATTCTTACACAATTCCATAACAAAACTGTGAAGTTGTTGTATTTCAATAATGGCAATGACAGATGTAATGAACACTGATATCAGTGGCTTGTTTACTTAATAAAAGAATTATGTCATAACAGCCAATAAAAGTGAAACATGAATTCTGGTGTGAGCGCCCAGTTATTCATTTTGGACAAAAGAATGGTCAGTGGTCTCCAGTTTCAGTGCCTTTGGCAACCCCCAGTGGCAGTTTTAAAAGAGAAACTGTGACAGAAAGTAATGCATGCAGCCCTACCCTGATCTGATCCACAGACACAACACATACAGTGCACCAATTTTAAGGGGGATTTCTCATTCCTCTACAAACTATAATTTATGCTGTCAGAATAATTTGAAAGTTGCTGTAATCACATAAACATTTTAAACAGATGCTTCATTTACCGGGCACATAAGTGAGACTCGAAGGCTTGTTGTAGCAATCTCACTGTCTGGATCTGCCGTCAGCTTCTCTTTAACTGGAACACAGAGGGCAGGGGGAGAGTACAGAGGAAGAGAAAAGATTCATTTAAAAAAGGTAGAAAATATGTCAAAACCAAATCTAAAAAGAAACTTTAGTTTTCCAGTTCTATGAACCCAACCCTCTCCACACTGGCTTTCCACAAATGTTATGTGTTTATCCCTACTGGATTTGGATTTGTGACTACCTCAGGGTAAAACTGCTGCTGTATAACTTCTAGAGGGCAACATTCAAGTGTTGTCATAGTGCTTTAATGTATAGTTACTTAGCGCTCTGGAGTGGTCTGGGTTTCTGATACCCTTCATCCTCAGCCTCTGCAGGAGCAGTGGTGATGTCAGCTGCCTCACCAGGTACACAGACATAGAATAGGTCTGAAAAACAATATGATCAAACAACCTTAACAGAGAAGTCACTGTTACTGTCCCCAAACATGATATCCAGCTCTAACACAGGAAAAAAAATTAGGAAAAACTAAAAGCTGAAAAGAGTTTTAGTGAGGTTTACGTTCTCACTTTTCCAATTTCAGGTGCCCATGTCACTGAAATCTGATTGGGTACTGCAGAGGAGAGTCGGACAAGGGAGGTAATGTTTAGAGGTCGCCCTGGTCTCTTCTGTTCCACGCCATTTTTTGGTGGTGGTGCATAACCCTACAGGAATCAAATGCTTCGTTAGCGTTGTTATAGAAGAATACTTAAGTTGAATTGCCTTTTTTATTGAAACTGTTAAAACAAGCACTTACTGGCAAAGGAAAAAGTTTCCCATTGACTTTTATACAAAGACTGTTTGGGTAATTATCCTCTTGAGAGCAGCTCGTCTCTGACAAGCAAAACCTGGACAATACAAAGAAACATTAAAGAGTTGGAATATGTTTTTTTTTTTAATAAGCAGACATGTAGGATGGATATTGTGGTGCTATGTTCTGAATCAGTGTTTTACACTATCTGTTTAGTGTTTTCAGTAAACCCATGATGGCAAGAGATGTTGACACATTCATGAAGGAGGGTTTGGAGCCATCAAGAAAACATTAATCAAGTGATTTGATATGATTTTAAAAGAGTTTTACCATTTTGCTCACTTAATATAAAGAAATGACAGTGTGTTTCAAAAGTATTTCTTTCAGATTCCAAGTTGCTAAGAATCTCAAGATCTATTATTTACTTAGTCAGAAAACTCTGATCATGCTTACCTTAGTTGAATTTGAACCATATAGTCCCTTCTGCCACCTGGTAGAAAGTCCCTGTGAACAAACAAGGTTTATTTATCATTTACATTACACACATGGGCATTTTCCTCAGAATAACGGAACTATTAACAAACAGTCCTACCTGGATATGCATACTTCTCGAACTTGCTGTGGTGTCAAGGCAAAGATGAAATATTTTTCTTGGTGGTACCTCTGTGCAGTACTTGCTCCTGAAAACACAAATGATGCCTGTTAGTCACAAAGTGCTGCTCCTCAGACAACTAAAGTACCATGGCTCAAAACACACACGTTTATAAAGAGCATATAGTTCACATATTGGTATATTTTCAGATTGTAAATCTGCATTAATTTCTGTCTCAATAGATGGCTGATTGTGTTCAAAATGTGGTCAAGTACTTCACTGAAGACAAAGGCGATGGTGGTCAACTGACAAACTTATGCACAATCAACTATGGTTAGGCCTCAAGATGGAACTACAATACCAAAGAACTATGTCTGTACACATTGTCCACTACTAAAAGCTGCCACTGAACGCTTGGTCAGATGTTTAGTCTTGTTTACTAATGCCACATTCAGGTCATATGGGATGGATGGTGGAAATAGGAAAAATGACCATGTTAACGACTTGCGAGTGTTCACGTCATTAAGATGGTGTATGGTTACAGAGTTGGTCGTGTGAAGATTAGAATACTCTGCATTGACAATATAACTCAATTTCCATCCAGTGTGGGTTTAACTGCACTGAACGACAGTCTTTGGCTGATGGAGGCGTCCACATTTGTTTTGTTTTCAGGCACTTTCGTATTACCAAGTGCCAAGTCGGATAAAACGGAGCTGAGTTTGGAAGTTGACGTGAAAGCTTTGGTTGGAAAATACTCAAATATAACATGAACGTGACATTATCCTTTGGTCAGCCATTTCCTGGCTGGTTGTATAAACAACATTAAACACACCCCGAGAGGTTTGGTTTTTATTGTTAAATGAAAAAAAGTGGACACAAGTTTATGGAGGAAGTCATGATGACAAAACCTGGTTACATGGCTCAGACTAAGTGTTATCCTTTAAACCAAAAGAGAAAGAAAACACCACAGACCTAGACTTGAAGGCTTGATTAGGACGTCTAGCACATCATAGAAGGGCAGCGGCTTCATCTGCACATCAGGGTGGACGGGGGGGATGAGAGGGGCTGGCTGCTGGAGATTCATGCTGGTTTTGGTGTCGTGCCACACGGCTGTTTCACCAGTCAACAGGCTGAAGTCTGTGTTACAGGACTGACTCCTGCTAACAGAGATGTCAGTGTTCACTACAGTTACCCCTCTCTCAGCAGAGGTCAACAGTATCTTTATGGTGCATGACTGCCAGATCAGGGTCAGAGGTGTTTAGGATCCTGGAGTAACGCTGGTTGATTTGCACTGCAGCCACTCTTCAGCAAATGCAAAGCCCTCAGGAGAAGCTCATGTTTACAACCACTTTTGTTGTGCCCAACAAAACCCAGTAACACTTGAAGCTCGGACACTCTCAAACCTGATACCACACCATTGGGTGGTGCAGGAATGAGTCCTAAAACCCTGAAATGAGTTAGCATGTTTGCACTTCCGGTTCCCTTGTCTGGAAGTCAATGGGGTTTCTTGAATGGGTTTTTGGTTAGATACCTGAAATAAGGTCTGTGGCTAACACAAGCTTAAGAGATTTTCACATTTTGTTCTATGACATAAAATACGTCAGTAAATACCCCACTCGTGAATTTTGAAGCTTTTACGTGTCTTAAAAAAGGCGGTTGCTAACAAGTGGCTAAATGAGACTACAGAGGTCTTCGGGGACATTAAATGTCTTCACGCTGAACACAGAAACTCATCTACTTGTCTGTTGGGTTTATACTTCTCTCTTGCAAACTATTCTAACTCAAACTTTCCCAAAGGATTTTGTATTAGAGGCAAGTGGGCAAAATCAAATTACAAGTTGGAAGTTTAGTGGTGGTGACACTGAAGTCATGCGACCGTGGTGTAGCTCGTTTATAGCCTAACGTTAGCTTTTTACTTCTGCCACTTGCATTTACGCTTCAAAAACCATACAAGTGGTGTTCATTTGTGAAGATTATCTTGCTGAACAAAACATGTATCATTAACTTCTGTTTGCCTCAGAGCTTTTTTTTTTTGCATCAATTCAAAATCCAATGGAAAAATCCCATCGGCTTTCTGTCGAGGGAACCAGGGCGATGCTAACTTCTGTGTTGGACTACAAAAATACATCATCCATGCAGCACTCTATACAATGGAAGAAATAGGTACACCAAGACATGAAGCACAAGCTGAGCACCACTGCCAACCACAAACCACATCTGAGCGCGAACACTGACTTCTACTACTGAAGATCTGACAAGAAGCCACTACACAAACGTCAAGGCCAAACAACACATAATACAAGTAAAAGACTCGACTACTGTATGTGTGCCCTACAATAACCCTGTATCTCCAGGAAATTTGGCTTTCATGGCATTGTTTTGGAATAATCAGTCACTTGTTTTGCTCCTTAAGCTTAGATATTTGCTTCAAATTGTAGAAACTGTCACATGCCAATTGATAGAAAATATGCCCATACACAAAGAAGATTAGGGCTGCACAATTAATCATACATGAAATATGATCACTATGCTCCATCCAGCCATGATCCCATGGGGCTGGAATCTAGGCATGGCAGCTGTCTTTTAGTATCCTGGTGCCTAAAGATATCGTTGGTTATCACATGTATTTGTTCTCGTCTCCTCCACAAACACTTTTAACAAACACCTGTGATGCTACATTGGTCAGTCTTTGAGCAGCACTGGTCAGCTTCGGCTGTTATCAGTTAGTTAGTTACACAAACACCGCTGTGTAGCCTAATGCAGTGCAACATGAACAGGGACCATTTCATCTAAATGAGCCACTTGGGTTCAATGAAGTTTTATTTTGAACTGAGACGTGGATATTCTTCAGATTTAGCCTGTTTGCTTGCTAAACATCTTTGACATCACTTTACATATGTTAACTGTTTAACTTTGTTTTGTTCATTCATACACACAAATTATTAGTTTGACAACATTAAGGTATTTAAGAGTATGAATTAGTCATTTGTAATTAAAAGTATAATTTATTATTAATTATTAATCCCCCCCCCAGTACACCTTCAATTCAATATAATTCAGTTTTATTTATATAGCACCATATCATAACAAAGTTATCTCAGGGCACTTTTTCGAATAGAGCAAGTCTAGACCGACTCTTTATATTTACAGAGACCCAACAGTTCCCACCATGAGCAAGCACTATGCGACAGTGGCAAGGAAAACTCCCTTTTAACAGCTAGAAACCTCGAGCAGAACCAGGCTCAAGGTGGGCGGTCATCTGCCTCGACCGGTTGGGTTGAAGGGGGAACCTTCCAGGCTCTACATGTTTAGAAGCAAAAATTGTAACTGTGCAGCCCACAAAAACCCACAAGCTTTACAACAGCCAAGGTTTCTGCAGAACTTCATTCTACCATTCAGACACTGATCAAGTAATTCAACTCCTCAGAATATCCTTAAGCATACAACACAATCCTTTGACTTACATACACTAACCCTACTGACCCTTCAATATATGCTCCATGCTGGATTGTTCTTAGGTGCATATCCTTTTCCCTTACAATTCCTCAATAGATGTGACCTTAAAGCACGATATCACAAATGATTAAAAAAAAAACATGAAAAACATGACAAAGCACATGACAGTAACAGTTAATCAAATTAGCAAGGTCTGAAATGAACACCCACCACTGAGTTTTTGTTTTCTGTTTTGGGGTTACTTCTTTAATAACATATTAGGAGAAACTGATATGCAATATTTTAAAGTTGTTTAAAAAGATAGGCAGTGTGTCCTCAAAGTTTAAAGTTTCTAAAGTATTCAGTCTCTGGAAACATGGGGATTCTTCCTCCTCAGCTTTTAATTCTGTATGCTGTTAAGCAATTCACAACATGCAGGGTGTAAACTCAATATGTGACTTTGACAGGACAGAGCTTACAAACAGCTTGTGTTTTGAACTGTGGATTCCAAAGTATCACCAGAACTTGGATTCAACCTGGACTGACGCCAGGACGCCAGGAGGCGGAAGCGCTTCCTTTCAGCGCCCATGTTAACCAATTGGGCTGTTCAGGCTGCACGGCTGGCTTGAGATCTGCAGTGATAGTTTCGGCGTCTGGTCTATTTTCTCCGCCCGCCGCGAGCGAATCTGGCGAGAAAACACACTGATAATTAATAATAAATTATATATTATTATTAATATATATTATAATCTGATTCTGATGAATGATAAAATATGCATCCCATGCTTGCCAACCCTTTGGATTTCCCTGCCCCTCTCCCCACTGTTCTCCTGGAGTTTCAATTCCCCCAACCCCCCCACACACACTATATTTATTAGAAACAGTATCACTGCTGTTTGTGATTGTGTTTTTTTAATTACATACTTATTCCACATATTTGTGTGATTAGAAAAGAGCAATGTGCTTCTGGTGTGAACAAAATGTTTTCATGTTCTGTCTGTCCTGCATGCTCATGCTTATGAACAAAGAAAGAGAATGTGTTGGTTCAGCCCCAGACATTCAGCGTCATTTTACACGCATTGAACACAGTAGATAACAATGACATTTTCCAGCATTAATCCACCACAAAATACAGTCATGAAGTACAGTAATAACAAAATAACAAAACATGTAAACAAGACAATTTTGAAGCTTGGCATATGTTTTTTTCTTTGTTGAAGGAGGGTGTTTCTATCTCTGTCTTTGTGCTAGTCTACACTAAACTGATCCTGAAACCATCTCTTTACCAAAGCCACAGACACCTATCTGCTGGTTTAACTCCGGGTACGAATGAAAACAAGTATATTTCCCAAAATATCTGAATAATCCTTTAAGGTCGCTCAACAGAGAGCAGAAAGCCCCTTCAGATCGATAAGAGCCCTGCGTCAAACAAACAAACGCGGCCTGCTCATATATTTCAGGGGCCCCACACAGAGGAGCTCCATTCCTTTGTGCATTGCATTGTGGGAAATAGTATGCATACTAACTGTTTTGAGTATACTTCATTTGACCACTTTTTGTGAACACGCAGAAGACTCAAGACCTGTTTGGAATTAGTATGAAGTAGAGCTGAAACAATTACTTGATTAATCAATTAGTCGATCAACTGCAAATCTATCGGCAAGTATTGAATGGATTCATTGTTTGAGTCTGGGTTTTTTTTAAGCAAAATGGCACAAAATGTTTGGGTTCCAGCTTCTCCAATGTGAATATATTCTGGTTTTCTCATTCTTCTTTGATAATAATCTGACTATCTTTAGGTTTGGGACTGTTAATCAATTCAGCGAGAGAATAATCGATAGATTACTCATTAATGAAAATAATTATTAAGTGCAGGACTTGCATATAGTATGGAAATGGAATATTGTTAGAGATGTATAAACACACACCTGCACCAACACAGCCCCTTGTGTTTTTAAAACGCAATGTCATTTTAAATTGTCTTTTTTCATTGAGGGATTCTATCAGTCTTTTGGAAAAACTGAACCATGTTCCCAGGGTTTTCTGTCCATATTCTAAGTTAAACAGATCTTTACAGTTGTACTTGTTTGTAAAATTTGAACACCTTGTCATTTTCACAAAGAAAAAAAAGATGATTTGGATGGCAATTATAGCTCCAATGAGGCTTTGGCAAAAAGATAATGACTACAACTCATGGAATATATTGTTGTTGAATGCTAACAAAATAATCAACGCTTTCCCTATGACGAGGTATTCACATCTAAGTAGGCAGTACAGAGGCAGACAAAATGAACAGAAGAACCCAGGAACATGTTTCAGGTGTCTAGAAAGACAAAAAAAGCCATTGAATCCCAGCTGCTGGAGGAACGGAGCAGCTAGGGGAGGGGGCGGGACTTTAGCTCCTAGCATTCATAGCGGTTGTTATTGCTGTAATAGCCTACACAACAAGACAGCCAATGTTTGTGTCCCCGGCCACCTCTTTCCTACTGCCTAAAACTGACATGTAACTTAGTTGTATGTTAATTAAATTTGGGGTTAGAAGCTGCCACAAACAATGAGTAAGTTACACGTAACGTTAGCCTACTACAGAGGTTTTGTTCATATCCGAAACACTGACTTTTCTGGTCACCATAGGGGCTTCCAGTGTTTTACTAACTAACATTTGATTACCAAACAACACGTTATCAAGCTAATAATCAGACCTACGGAGCAGCAAAAATTCAATCAGCTTCGTGTCTGAAGAGTTTTTGACATTAAAAAGTACTGTTAAGACATAACAATACAATATAAACAGCAAGCTGTTAAACCGATTAAAAAAACCCCATTAATATTACTTAGAGGATACTTAACAGCCGTAAACACATACTACGTAGGCTACTTAGGCGATGGCAGCGTAACTAGACGCAGTGACAACATAAATCCAATTCAGTACGGTTTCAGCTAGTTGCAGCGAGCTAACAAGGGACCTATTAGCGACTGGCTAATCATACACTGTTAGCATTAAGGCTAACTACTGAAACGCAAACGATCTGATCTTCTGATCATTCCTGCCTAGCAGCGCCCTATCATCTTAGCCCGCCAACTTGGGTCGTCATATATCGACCAGTATTCGTTACAAGTCATCGTTGCATGTTGCATTGTCGACAGAAGTAAGTCACAATCAGTGTTTTTCTTTTCGCCTACCCGAAACTCCTCTTTCTCCGCCATCTTGTTGTTCCGGTCATCCCGCCCAGCGTGACTACTTCCAGGTGACGCCACAGCTGGGCCGTGGATATCCAGTACGGGACCCGTCAGTATCCTACTGCTTATGCCACAAACCAACAACAAGAAAGTGGCCCAACTACGTCTTTACTTAGTAGGGCAGATTTTGCAGATTTTTTCACTCTTTTTTCCCCAAGTCCAATATTTTGGATCAAATAATGCATTTTGAATGTGACGCTGACTAAGTCAAAGAGCTGTTTTTCTGAAAGATAAAAACAAGCCCAGGTCCTCCAGTTTTTTCAAAGTTAGTTTGTAACATATTTATTACATTTACATGCTGTCCTTGCTGTACATGCTGTACTAATAATTTATGTTATTAGTTCGTCGGAATTTTGTAATCCCACTCTAAAGGAACGAAACAAAAATCTCTCACTATTGTCACACTTTTAATGTTCAGAGCATGGTACATAAGGCAAAGGTTAGTTTGTAATATGCACACTGATGGGAAGCTGTTCTCTCTCTTTATACTTTGCCTTGGTCCTCCCCCTGTGGTCGAGGTTGCTTCTTCCAATTAGCATCTTGCATGATCTCAAGACAAAGGGCTCATAAACCAAAGGTCAGGATCTTCTGATGACATCCAGGTGGGCAACAATGCCTTAGTTTAGGCAATAAGGCCAAGGTTCATCAGAATCAGAATCGGACCACATACAAGCGATTTGCTTTGGTGTATTGGTGCATAAATAAGCATAAATATATACAGATATATAAAATAAAGTCACTAAAAAGCAAGTACTGTAAAAAAATTTAAAAAAGCAAGCCAAGAATACAAATATAAAATAGAAAAATTAACAATAAAAATGTGAATATAAGATAAAATTTGAAAAAAAATTACAATAATTTTTAATTACAAAAATTTGAAAAAAATTTTTTTGCAGAATGTGCAAAATATTAACTGAGGGATGTGCAAAAGTTCACAGTATGCAGTGTACAAAGATGACTAAGAGCAATACGTTAATGTAACGCATTGATACAGTCTTGAGGCTTACGTTAATATAACGTGTAGTGTCCATGGTTCAGCCTTGCTCCCAAGGTATTAGCAGTCTCTCCAATGTATATAATTCTGCACTGTCTACATCATATGCCATAAACCACACTGACCGTGCTGAGGTCTCCACTGTGCCATACAGGGTACCCTAAGCCCGAGAGTCTATTATACAGGTGTCTCAGCCTCAGGAGGTGTTTCTGAATTTTAGGTTTTGTGTTATCTGTTGTTGTAATTTTAAAGTGTACTAAAATATCTTTTAGGTTTTTGTTCCTCCTGTAGGCTGCGATAACCCTAAAATTGTTCAGGGCCTCCTCCTCCTCCTGAGCCAGTTGGAAGTGGGACTTAAAACTGGAGCTGAGTCTCAGCACTGCTGGGGAGAACCTGGACACAAGTGGTATAAGAGGGCGATTATCAGTCTGTTTTGTGTATAGGCCATCATTCTGGAAGCTACACCGATCATTGATTATGACCACCTGCCTAATATTGTGTAGGTCCCCCTTTTGCCAAAACAGCCCTGACAGCCCCCGAAGCATGGACTCCACTAGACCTCTGAAGGTGTGCTGTGGTATCTGGCACCAAGACGTTAGCAGCAGATCCTTTAAGTCCTGCAAGTTGCGAGGTGGGGCCTCCATGGATCGGACTTGTTTGTCCAACACATCCCACAAATGCTCGACTGGATTGAGATCTGGGGAATTTTGAGGCCAAGTCAACACCTTGAACTTGTTGTCGTGTTCCTCAAACCATTCCTGAACCATTTCTGCAGTGTGGCAGGGCGCATTATCCTGCTGAAAGAGGCCACTGCCATTAGGGAATACCGTTTCCATGAAGGCGTGTACTTGGTCTGCAACAATGTTTAGGTAACATCCACATGAATGGCAGGACCCAAGGTTTCCCAGCAGAACATTGCCCAAAGCATCACACTGCCTCCGCCGGCTTGCCTTCTTCCCACAGTGCATCCTGGTGCCATGTCTTCCCCAGGTAAGCGACACACACGCACCCGGCCATCCACATGATGTAAAAGAAAATGTGATTCATCAGACCAGGCCACCTTCTTCCATTGCTCCGTGGTCCAGTTCTGATGCTCACGTGCCCATTGTAGGTGCTTTTGGCGGTGGACAGGGGTCAGCATGGGCACCCTGACCAGTCTGCAGCTACGCTGCCCCATACGCAACAAACTGCAATGCACTGTGTGTTCTGACACCTTTCTATCAGAACCAGCATTAACTTTTTCAGCAATTTGAGCTACAGTAGCTCTTCTGTTGGATCGGACCACACGGGCCAGCCTTCGCTCCCCACACGCATCAATGAGCCTTGGCCCATGACCTTGTCACCGGTTCACTGGTTTTCCTTCCTTGGACCACTTTTGGTAGGTACTGACCACTGCAGACCGGGAACACCCCACAAGACCTGCAGTTTTGGAGATGCCCTGACCCAATTATCTAGCCATCACAATTTGGCCCTTGTCAAAGTCGCTCACATCCTTACGCTTGCCCATTTTTCCTGCTTCCAACACATCAACTTCGAGGACAAAATGTTCACTTGTTGCCTAATATATTCTACCCACTGACGGGTACCATTGTAACGAGATAATCAGTGTTCTTCACTTCACCTGTCAGTGGTCATAATGTTATGGCTGATCGGTGTATGTTTGACTTCAGCTTTTATCTTCCTTAGAAAGTGTTAGGAGTAGCCCCGCGGTCCCAAGGCCTGGAAGAGCGTTTGTGTGGCTTTCTCCACGTCTTCTGGGAAGGTACAAATTCTGTGAAATCGAATTAATTGTGATTTTATTAGACCTCTGTATGTGTGTTTGGGGTGGTGGCTAGATTTATGTAAGCGTGCATGTCTATCAGTATCCTTAAAATACTCCCTGGTAGCCAATCCCTTAGTTTCCCCTTCCCCGGGGATGAAAAAAAACCTGTGTCCAGGAACTCCAGTGTTTCTGTCTGTACATTGTGTGTAATGGTGATGGCCGCATGGTGTGTGTGTTCAGGACCCCCAGGAAAGTCTCAAAATCTTGCATGGAGTGACCCCAGATGCCAAAGATGTCATCAAGGTATCTGTAATACACCAGTGGCAAGGTCTCACACTTGGTAAAAGCTGTTTCTTCCCAAAAAGACATGTATAAATTTGCAAAGGTCGGGGCAAATCTTTTACCCATGGTGGTACCATGTGTTTGTAAATAATATTTGCTGTTAAACTCAAAATCATTTCTGGTGAGGCTCAGTTCCAATAAATCTAAAATAGCCCTGTCTGGCCTCTTAGGTAGGGATGTGATTTTTCCAAATTAATCTGGAATTCCGGATTTTCCAACCTGAACGGGGGAGGAGGGATCGAGTTGAGTCGTCTTGACAAGAAGATGAGCCCCGACGCTGTTTCGGAACGTATTATTCAGGTATGTCAGGATCAGTGTTGCCAACTCTCACGCGGAGACACACGCTTTCACGTTCAGTCTCACGCTGTCCAAACAATTCTTAGGCCAAAACACTGCGTCAGCAACAGAGATGAACAGGTGAGCGTACCTACCTCTGGTTACGTACTGTAACCCCCATTCTATGAGTATAGGCTCTTAAATTACTCTCTGTTTGGTCTGCCATATGTGCGCGATGCTTATCGCCGTGTTGACAGCTGTTCTGGCAGAAAACCCTGCGCTAGAGCGCAGAAGGCATTCAAGCAAGCTAGTGAGTGAGTGTGTGTGTGTTCATATTTGGCTGAGTGAGTTACTAGTTACTTTTTATTATTGTTTTAATATCATTATTACTTGATGCTTTGGCAATATTGTTGCTACATTCATGTCAATAAAGCTAACTGAATTGAATTGAATTGAGTGAAAGCCAAGTAGCTAAAATTACTAGCTAGTGTTTGCTTATCTGCTAAGTTAATAAGGTAGTTAACGTAGCCAGATGTCAAAGTTGGTGCTAGTCTAGACACATGCAGCACTTGGCTGTATGAATGGTTGCTTTTCAAGTAACATTAATCCTTATGATTACTCTGATTACTGTGAATAACCACATTTAGATAATAGCTTGATTAAAGTTTACATGGTTCATAGTAACGTGATTTCCCCAGTAACCCTGGGTTTACATCAGTTAATTGGATACTCGACTAGCTATTTTGTAAGGGTGGCAGTGAGGACAGTAATGTTAGCTGTGTGTAAGACTCTGAGTCACAGTCGCTCACTAACGGGCGACCACATGGAACCACACCTGGGACCGTCCATTTCTCCGGGGATTTTTATTTATTTATTTATTTATTTGGATCCCCATTAGCTGCTACCAAGGTAGCAACTACTCTTCCTAGGGTCCACACATATAAACATTACAATATAATTTAAAACAATTATAAATTTAAAAATTCAAGGTAATAATCATCATCATCAAACATCAACAATCCTCAATACATCAAAAACAATAAAACTACTAATAACAATAGTAACAACACTATATCTAATTAGTCAATGAAACATTTGATACAGCTCAAAAATGATAATAGCACCACAAAAAACAGCTTATACAGTAACAGAAAATAAAATAAAGTGAAATAAATGAAATAAAAACTTAAACAGAAATTTCCTCATTAATGATCATATAGTCAGACATTATGTAGCAAAACACAGGTATTCTGTGCCATTAGGTATTTCTTTAAACTCTTTTTAAAAACAGTTTTACTTGTTAAATGTGTAATGTCTGATGGCAAACCATTCCATATTTTCATTCCTCTGTACATAACAGTACGTTGCCTTGCATTAGTTTTTGAGACAGGAAGTGAGTAACAACCTCTTGATGCATGCCTAGTATTAAAATGATGGCTATTACTACTATATGATAACTGATGGTACAGGACATTTGGGATTTCAGACAATGAGATACTTCTTATGAAACAGAGCAGAGAAATAACCGTCCCTCGCCAATGACCAACCTAAGGTTATGTGCATTCTGATGATATTCGCTCTTCTATTACTGTTCAGAGCGAGTCGTGCGGCTCTATTCTGGACTAACTGTAGTTTTTCCATGTTTTTGTTTAACGTACTTGACCACACTACTGGACAATAATCCAAATGAGTAAGAACTAATGTTTGAACAATGTGAGATATGCATTGTTGTGGTAAAAATTTAGCACATCTCTTAATAACTGCCAGACCTCTCCCGATAACTGCAACAGTTTTTTCAATCTGCTTTGACCACTTTAATCTGTTGTCTAATAGTACTCCAAGGAGTTTAGCTTCCTCTACCTGTTCCACAGGCACTCCCTGTACGGATAAGTTTAACTGTGGCTTATGATAAAGTCTAAGATTTGATCCAAATACAATACTTTTTGTTTTTGATAAATTAAGAGCCAACTTGTTACTCCATGCCCACATTACAACTGATTGTAATTCCCTATCCAAAGCAGTAGACAATTCCCCAATTGGTACTGCTGGTAAATATATCATTGTATCATCTGCATATATAACTGCTCTTGCTTGATTTAGAACAAGAGGAAGATCATTGGTAAAGATAGAGAACACCAATGGCCCCAAACAGCTTCCTTGTGGTACACCACATTGTAATTCTTTCACATTTGAAAAACTACCATTATAAAATACACATTGTTTCCTATTAGACAAATAACTGTTAAACCAGCATATAGTGTGAGGTGCAAATTTGTAACATTTTAATTTATCTAATAACAATTTATGGTCCAATACATCAAAAGCTGAACTAAAATCCAGCATCACTGCTCCCACTAAATTATTATTGTCAATATATTTAAGGCAGTCATCTGTGTTAATGCCATTCCAGTGGCGTGCCCTTCGCGATAGGCGTGCTGAAAGTCAGTAATTAAATTATTTTCTTTTAAAAAACACTGTATTTGTTCACAAACCATCTTCTCTAGCAATTTGCTAAGAATTGGTAACAGACTGATTGGCCGACTGTTTGTACCGCTAAACCTCTCTTGTGAGAAATTTTATTCACAAAATGTGGTATAATATTGATGTATCAGTATTGAATCATTGCAGGGTAAGGTCAGAGAGGTCAAATAAGTCATAATCAATATTACAGTATTATGTATAAGTCAATCAAAGTCAATCATATTGATAATGGTCAGGTTCAGTCATAATCATGATGAAGTCATGTGTTGTTGGATATAGGCATAATCATAGAAGTCTTGTATTCTTAATTAAGTGCAGCAGCTGGCAGTGGGAGGTTAGAGTATATCAGACAGTGGGAAAAAAAGGGAGAAAACTGTGGTGTGGCTCAGATCAGGTTGAAAACATCACAGAAATTAGGCCAAGGTCAGCAGGTGGTTACGCAACTTTGAGCCCACAGAAGGAGGGGTGAAAGGGGTGGCTATGAAAGAAGATGTGTGCATTGGATTGTCAGTTACTTCATGGACTGACTCAGGTCTGTGTGTGCTTGTATGCTTGACTGTTGGTTGCTCCATGAACTAACTCAGGTTTGCTGTACTTGTTGATTTGTCAGTAAACTCTATTCATATTAGAACTCTTTTGACTCAGTTGAATTATTTTTGAGTATTGAAGTGCTTATAGTGTGGTGAAGATCCTGAAGACATCTGGCCCATCTTTGGGATTTTTCTCCCACACTCAGCTCCCACGCTGCATTTTTTTGTAGAGGAATAACCTTAGCCTCTTTCCATGCAGAAGGGAAGACACTATTTCCTATGCTGGTGTTAAAGATGTGGCAAACAGGTCCAGCCAAACAGCTGGCCACCAATTTCAAGAGCATTCCATCTAGATTATCCATCCCTCCTGGTTTATCAGTGTTTATAGTTGATAATTGCTGTTCCACTTGTTTTATATTTACTTTGTCTAATTCAAATTTCAAAGAGGAATTGTCTTTCATAAGTTGTTCAAGTCTGCAGTCATGTGATGGAGTATGATTCATCGTTGACATTCCTAGTCTCAATTTTTCCACTTTATTGATATAAAAATCATTTAAATAATTTGCAATTTCATTTCGTTTTGTTAAGAATGAGTCACCTGTATCAATAAAAGATGGGATTTGGCTAGATTTTCTTCCCATTATTTCACTTAGGGTGCCCCACAGTTTTTTCCCATCATGTTTACACTCAGTTTGAAAAACATCTTTTTCTTTCTCCTATTGATTTTAGTAACTTGATTTCTCAGTTTACCAATCATTCTTACTCCCCGTCCTGTTTGCAATACCCTTTGCCACATCTCTATCAACCATAACACTTCGCAGCTCATTATCAATCCATAGTGCCCTGGCGTTTTTTATGTTTTCGAATAGGTGCATGTTTGTCCACTACAGGGTAAAATATGTTTTCAAAAGCCTTAATGGCATCATCAGGATGATCTTCCTTGTATACATCAAACCAGCATAAATTATTTACATCAGTACAAAATTATTCCTGACAGAATCTCTTATATGATCTTTTATAAATTACTTTTGCTTTCTTAGTTATAGCTATTATGTTGTGATCACTACACCCAATGGGAACAGATATGCCCTTGGAGCACATATCCACAGCATTTGTAAAGATGTGATCTATGCAGGTAGATGTTCTCTTACCATAATTGTTTATATAAATTCTTGTTGGTTGATTAATGACTTGTGTTAAATAACATGCATTAATTACATTGAGAACTTTACTCTTTAGCGGACAGTCCTGTGACATCCAATTTATGTTCAGGTCACCCATTAGATAAATTTCGTTTCCAGTGTCATAAATACTGTCGATCATGTCACACAATTCACTCAGATACAAGCTATTAGCACATGGTGGCCTGTAACAGCATCCAACTAATAGTGGTTTGACATATGGTAAATGAACCTGTAACCACAAGACCTCCACACCTACAGGCATGAAGTCTTGTCTCATTTTTACTGGAATATGACTCTGAATGTATATGGCAACCCCTCCTCCATGCAGATTCCTGTCTTTTCTATAAACATTATAACCCTGTATATTGACTGCATCATCTGAGAATGTATAATCAAGATGGGTTTCTGTGACTGCTAAAA
The DNA here is from genome assembly GCA_005408345.1 of Macquaria australasica. Taxonomy (NCBI): domain Eukaryota; kingdom Metazoa; phylum Chordata; class Actinopteri; order Centrarchiformes; family Percichthyidae; genus Macquaria; species Macquaria australasica. The sequence goes on along the minus strand of SEMN01000533.1, from coordinate 207,316 downwards.
TATGGATATTATTTGTAGTCAATACATCTGTTATTTCTGCAAGTTTATTCCTGACTGCAAACATTAATATGAGCTAGTTTCAGTCCTTTCCTAGGCAATTTAGCTAATACTGACATGATTGATCAAAATTTTGATTTCACAAGGCACTGACAGAAATCATTACTCCCTATGTTCTATTTTACTTACTCTGGTTTCACGTTAGTGCCATTTTTGACTTGTGATGGTGGATATGTGATTAATTTGTCATAACGAAGATAGGCAATCTCTCCCCTTTCTCTGGCAGCTCTCATTGCAGGCAGGAGTTCTTTCCTTTTTTGACGCACAGTCTCTGGAAAATCCTCATTTAGATAGACGTTTGTACCTTTGAGGTATTTTACCCTCTCCATCACTGCTTCCTTGTCCTTATACCTAAGAAATTTGACCACAATGGGTCTGGGCTTGGTGGAATTCCCATTCTTAGGTCTCCCTGTTCTATGTGCTCTCTCCAAAGTAACTTTGTTATAATCAAGTTTTAATTTCTCTTCAATCAGCTGTCTTACTTTCTCCTCAGAGTCACTCCATTTCTCATTTGGCAACTCAGGAATTCCATCTACCACTATGTTGTTTCGCCTGCATTGGCCTTCTGCTCTTTCTTGTTCGAGCAATTCCTGTACCCAAGCTAGGGAAATTGTGTCCTCATTGGCATTGTTCCCGTTGTTCCTCGGCATGATGGTAGCGATGCTAGGAGCTAGTAGCTAACAGCTTGGCCACCCAAGTAGCTGATAACCTCAGCGTCCACTTTATGGATTTTGGATAGTAAATAAAAAACTCGGGATTTTGGGGAATCTGGGCCTGACAGATAAAGCATCTGTTTAAGGCCAATGGCCTTCTGGAGCCATAATTCTGTGAGGATATCCCGGATCCTACTTTGACTCTCTCCTGGAATGGAGTGTGGGAGAGGAGCATAGGTATTATTTAAATGTCGATTTGCCTCCAAGAGATATTGAGCTGTGTCCATAATAACAATTTGGGATCCCTTGACTGCAGGCTTAATAAACAATGTTAGGATTCATTCCTAAGGTTTTAATGGCTTCCAATTGTCGTGGGGTCAAATTCTTAGTTTCCCCTGGCTTGGGTCTAAAGCAATTAAAAGTATGGATATCCTTTTGGATTAAAGCCTGAATAAACTGGGGGACTGACTCAATTGGAGGTTCCCAAGTAGAGGGATCTGTAAAAGGGATGTGGGCGAAGTCAGTTTGATAATTAAAATGATTAAGAATTTTTTGTCTCCTGTGGTAGACATGGAGGTCCCTACGTAGTTCCATGCGGTCAACTCGATTTGGGGTTGGAATGAACATAAGGCCCCTCTCTAAAACTTCTATTTCTAGGTCAGTCAAGGGATATGAGGAGAGGTTGGTGATGTTGGACTGGGGAGATGTGATCTTACATTTGGCTCCCCTCAAATGTTTAACTGGTTAACTGGCATTTGGGAATTTAGATTGGCACACCTTTAACAACTGTTGTAATTGTTTCCAGGTGGTGCTGAAGGTCTGTCTAGATAGGCAGTTGTTAAGGCCTGCCGCCAGGATCACCTTTTCTACGTGTGGGTGGCTTGTTGACTTATCCACTACTCCTCTAAGGTGGTAGATGGTCACCCCTGGGAAGCTATCTACCTGGACACAGTAGAAGCAGGGATGCGGGAGAGATTAGAGTCTCCCAGTATCACAATAGGTTTAATAATTGTGACTGACCAGTCATGAATTTTCCTCCCTATATTAGGACATCTGAGGGGCTCCCGTCAGGTGGCAGCAGTCTCTGTTGGCAGGTAGGTGGAGATTTTAAGGGAGGACTCAGATTGGGTTTCACTCAATAAAGAGATATCTTTTATAGAATTTCCCATCATCACTTTTTGTCCATTCTGTGTCTCCATTGCCGTAGTTGAGGACTGCTTCACCACCGTCCGGGACCCCTGGTGCTCTGTGTCTGGAGGGGATGCAGAGGAAGTAGAGTTACTGCACAGAAGAGCTACATTGGAGTAAGAAGTAAAACAGTGTGGGTGAGAAGCTAACTCTGGTCCCGCTCCCTCGTCCTCTTTCTCTGTGTTAAAAGCTGGGTCTAAAGTTATAACACCGGATGGGTAGGGTTCAGTTTGCACTGTGACCTGTATCTGGCGAGGAAGTGGGGCTATTGTAGCCCCAGTCTCCACTTGGTCTAGGTTGGGAGGAGTTGGACGTTGCCGGGGGGTGCATTGAGGTAATCCCCGCAGGGGAAAAGAGGTCACAGGTTAGGTGGTGTCTGGGAGGTTTGAGGTAGCTGTGGTAGAAACCACTGGAGGGTTCTGGTTACACGGAGGGGTGAGGGAAGGCTGGTGGATAGTGGAAAGAGTGGGAGGGGAATCTCGGGAAGGGACATTAGTCAACTCTCGAGGGGGGAAAAGGGTTAAGGTTAGGGCTCTGGTTCAGGGAAAGGTTAAGGTCAGGGAGGAGAGAGGTGGGTGAGCCCAAAGTGAAGGGTGGTGGAGGAAAAAGGTTAGGCATTGGCATAGAGGTGGGGGGTTAGGATTAAATGGAGCAGGGGGGTCAGGTTTGGGTGCAGGAAAGAAGGCTGGTATGGGTTCCAGAGAGAGGTTCGGTTCAGGGGGAGGGAAAGGGTGGTGAGGTCCGGAGGTCAAAGGGTCAAAAGAGGCAAGGTAAGGAAGAGACAGGAGAGTGGTCGGTGGGTTGGGTGAGGGGAGGAGTGTGTTAGGGTGGGGTCGGGAGGGAGGGAGGGAAAGGGACAAGTGGAGGAGCGGGGAGCCCAGAGTCGGGTCCAGGAGTGGGGGCTAGGTCCGGCCAGGGTTTGGAAACCGGCTGAAGAACCTTCTGAATGTAAGGGGTAGGTCCCTCCGACTGAGGGACTGTAGGCAGAGGGGGATATTCAGTCTGAGAGAGAGTGAGGGAGGCCTGCTGAGGGGAGGCTCCACTCAGGGCCTGTAGCAGGCTCTTCAGTGTTTCAACTGAAGAGGACGTAAGTTTCCTTTTGTATCTATTTTCCCCCATGCTACAGCTCTGTTGAAGGCCTCCTCCTGAAACTTCCTAGTGTCCTCTAATCCCAAAGTAAGTACTGAGTCGTAGTGGTCTCTAAGGATGAGAAGAATGTTATCCATCCACTGAGCTGTGTTAAGTTTACCTTTATCGGTGGTTTCAACAGTGGGTGAGGAAGGTTTGATGAAGGCTGTCAGCTTAGTATCCCAGGGGGTGCCATGTTAGAAGAGATAGAGTGAGCTAAAATCTCTGAGTGGTGTAGGGCCTGTAGTAGTTTAAAATACTTCTTAGTAAGTAAAAGTTCAGCAGGGGCTGTAGGTCTAACTGCAGCCTGTTTCCCTTTATTGAGGGTAGGGGGACACTCACTCTGGTCGATGTTAGGGGCCAACCTATGGAAGCGGTTGTGGAGTGGGACAGTCATGCTAGGCTGGAGGTGCTGACTGCTATTATGGGGAAAAGAAAACACAGGTTATAAAAAATGGGCAAGGAAAGGGAAGAGAAAATGGGTTTGCTAAACCACTAATACTGTAGATAGGAGGCTTAACAATACATAAAACCAAAACGTAAATCCAACATAGAACAAGTAGAAAAATACACTGGATAAGACAGACATAAATGTGTAGCCCCAGGACACTACTAATACCAAACCAAAATGTTTGTGCTTATCTCCCACTCACTGGAACAGGTGGAGCCCAGGACGTGGACTCGTTAGCCATCCAAAGGACGTTGGGTGGAATGGCGTTTCACTGGTACCAATGTCCACCAATAAACAATTGTTGAACCATAAGAACTGTGGTTGTCATTCAAATGATTCTCAGCAAGTTCCCCATAACAGATAAACGGAAGGCTTTGTTTCTTTCTTCTGTGAGATCTTTTAAGAGGTTAAAAGGTGGCATGCCCAGTGATAGTCAGTGAGTGGGTAGGAGATGTTTGTTGTTGGTTGTTTGGTGCAGAAAGTACATTCTCAAGGTTCTCACCGCTTCTTTTTTTCCATACTCACATTTCGATGTAATTTTAAAGGGTGGCCTACCCTTACAGATGGATGCAGAGCAGTGAGGGTATGGAGTGAAAATAGTCTCAATATTATTTGTAAATGTGTATTCCATGATTTGTAACTGAAAAACAAGATTTGTAACTGAAAAAAAAAACAATTTGAAAATATTTTACTTACAGACTTTTAACTTCAGCTTCTCAGATCTGATCCTTTTCGCTTTCAAAAAGCTTCCTGCGCATACAAATGTCTCGTGTTACGCATGGATCAGGTTACTTTTGCTTTCAGGATTTTGAGACTATTTTAACGCTGGTCCCAGCTCCACAGATTCGTAAATGCATGATGCGTTTAAGTGCTGGTGGAAAACTGGGACATCTGGGCTTTCGGCATATTCATGTTTAATTTCAAAGTGGGAAAGACGTTTTTCTAAATAGACAGAATAGCTTGTCGCCCCTCAGTTAGAGCACATGCATTTACCAACCACAGACTCTATACAGTAACCTATAAATGTAAATATATGGTTTAAATAAGCTACTGCTAGGTGGCAAAAAGCGGATGCCGGCTGAACCTACCCCTAACCACAGAGGGGCGACGCTACAATGGTGGTGTGTGGAAGCCCGTTCCCCTGTCGAAATGTGTTTCCCTCCTGTTAGAATTGTGTTTCCCGTAGCGTTGCCCCTCGGTGGTTAGGGGTAGGTTCAGCCGGCATCCGCTTTTTGCCTGGACTGGCTGTTTTCCCAGCAGAACAACTCTACCACCTAGCAGTAGCTTATTTAAACCAGCGCTGACCCCACTCCCAACCCTCAACGGTGGCATAAGCCATAGCTGGGCATGAGCGAAAACAGGCGCCATCTTGGGGACCGTGACACACGGGCAAGATCTCCCACGAGGCTGGCCAAGGAGGCCCATGGTGAAATCAGTAGCGGGAACTTTGGAGGGCGGCTGGGGTGGGGTGGGGAGGGGCGGTTCATTCAAACAGCCCGGGCAGGTCATCCATCGGATACCGATGGGCTGCTGGCACGTCATCGTATCTAAAGAGGGAGACAGGGTCTTCCTCCTCGAAGAATGGTCATCCTCCTCGTAGTCGGCCCACGACTAGCTATTATATTACACTTGTGAACTAGTTTACTCATTGAAAGTAGCGAAAGCATTTAGCTATGGACAGCTTACTTTTTCAGATTCTGAATGCCAGCTAGCTAATGTTACAGATTCAAAACATTAGTCAACTAACGTTGGCTACAGTACGTTTGCCTAAACTTGATCTAGCTTTTAACATTTATCAGCTAACATAATAACTTAATGCTTTCGGGATTTTCTACACGCAGTTCAGTGCTCAGTCTCTAGGTAAGCAAACTGGCTATAACGGGGTTCACGTGATACCCTGCTACAGTAGATATTTGTCTTGTATATCTACTTAGATTCATTGTTAAAGTATGTCTGTCTGTTGTTCCATAATGTTAATGTGGTAGCTAAAACAACACTTGTTGCAATGAAGCTTGGCTGGAAACCTTTTTTTATGAAGATTAATGAATACATCAAAAATGGGACCCTTTTTTTTGCACAGTGTAAATAAAATGCCTCTAACTTTAATATGGGCTCACTTCAACACCATTAATAGGATTTCCTAACCTGTTCTGCCTACAGATGGATGAGGACCTCTTATCGTTTTTTCAGCAACGCAGGATTTCAGTTCACTGAACCTGATGGGAAACAACCATCATCTTCATTACGGATCAAGATAATCTAATTTCATTTTATTTCAATTTGGGTTTGAATCATCAAGACATACTTGCAAGCATAGCTTTACATGGTTTTATTTTAAGCAAGAGACATCTCAAAAGAATTATGAAAACTCATGGATATTTTCGTCACCAATATTCTGAGCTACAGGAAGTAATAGACTTCATTACAGATCAATTAAGAGACTGTGAGACTTCATGGTTACAGGTGGATCTATGTGAAATGTCTGGAACATGGCATTCAAGTTAGAAAAGAGAATGTGCCATTGATTCTGGCAGAGCTTGACCCTGTGAGTTGTATTGCTCATCGGAGAAGGCGTTTGAACAGGAGGCAATATTTTTCCCAAGGACCAAACTATATACAGTATATAGACTCCTATAATAAACTGAAACCTTATGATATATGTATTAATGTATGCATCGATGGGTTTTCTATAAGAATAATCTGGTAGAGAGCGGCCCTAACAAGCAGTGATCAACATGTAATTGGAGGCTACTTTACAGAAGCTATGGAAAAAGTTGGTAGTGGCCCAAAGATTGCCCGTATAGACTTGGGAACAGAGAACGTGGTTGTTCTGGATATTCAAATATTTCTGTGTTGCAACTGTGAGGACAGATCAGAGGAGCAAAGCCATATAGCAGGAGCAAGCACAGCTAATAAAAGGATTGAAAGTTGGTGGGGTATCATGCAAAGACAAGGTATTGAGTATTGGATACAGCTACTGGGAGAGATCTAAGACAAAGGCTTGTTTGCTGGGGATTTCCTGGACAAAACACTTTAGCAATTTTGTTTCATGAAGATCATCCAGGTATGTTGCATAATACTTGTGAACATGATGGACAAGTCATCAATGGGGCAATGCAATTGCAAGAAATCACATTTGCATCCAATATGTTTACAAGTAAGCTAATGTTGAACTTCTCTCTCTCTTCAGGAGCAGTTAAATGAGATCAAAGAAGTCTGGAACGCACATTTAATATGCCCCCCTAGGAACACTAATGTGCCCTGTGGAATACCCAATATGATATTTTTAGCACCTCATTTGTAGGGTGCAGAAGACCACATCGTCTGACTCAATGACGATGACATGATGACACGCAAGCAGGCCTGCAAGTTCCTGAATACCATCTCGTGATGCAGATGTTTTTGATCTTTGCACAGTTACCATGGAAGAATCAGGTTTAGGCATTCCAAACAGTAGATCAGAAGCACTTAACTTATACATCTCATTAAGGGAGTAGGATTTTGGTCTGTCTGTGGACCTATTTGAAGACAAGGGCCCCCTCACTATCTGCTACCCTTGAGTACTCAGGTATTTATTTACTGCTATCAAAGATCAATCAATCAACATTTATTTGTGTAACTTTACAGACAGGGATTTGGATTATGCTGCAGGTTTTAAGGTTTCAGGTGTTATGGACATTTTATTATTGTTTTTCCCGCTGTAAATGTTGGTAGCCTAAGAAGTCTGTTGTAACTGAAACACTCACATTTTTGAGACATAGAAACTCAAGGGTGGTGAGTTACTGATATATTTTATAATGTTTTTCAGTGCCCTATTCCTTAAACATCAAATGCATTTCTTATCCAGTGTCTTGTACCATGGGGATGGCAAGCAGTTGCAATGTACTGACGCTCCTGGGCTGTGACAACTTTCCATCCTCTATCATGGTGGAGAGGGCTCACCATACCGGGAAAGTTTCAGACAGACTGCGGCCCATCATCACAAAATTCCTCAACTTCACTTCACTTCACAAGGAAAACATCCTCCAGCTTGCACAGGAGAAAGGCAACATTCATCTGGACAACAAGAAGATCTCTTTCTACCTGGATTACAGCGCTCAGCTGCAGCGCAAAAGAGACGAATCAGCGCAATGGAAAAGATCTTGCAGGGGAATGGCCTATGCCCTGTTTTACTAGGCCAAATTTCGGGCACCAAGGAGCTGTTAGATTCTTTTCTTCACAAGCTGAAGTTACTTCACTGAACTGGAGAAGTGAGTAAAGACATTTTAGTTGCTCAGCATGGCTGTCATCTTAGGGGAGGGGGTGTTACATGTCATTCTATGTCTTGTTGTGCCTGTGTGTCTGCTCTGTGTTCTAGGTGCAGCTCCCCGATAACTAACAGAGGGCACTTGGGTGAAGTTGTAGGCTGAGTCTTTATAAGTGGCTCCTTACTCTGCCCACACACTCTCACTCCCTGGCACAAGACCTATCTTCTTTGTTTGCTCTCCTAGTTTACTTTTTTTGTTCTGTTATAAATAAATGTTGGATTCTTTTTACATTTAACCCGGTGTAGTGTCCCTCTTTATGTTGCGGCTTTCGAGCCGGTCGTAACAATGTTAAAGAAGTATCCTCTGCCCTTGATCAACTCTGCTTTCGAACCCCTTCACGGGAGAGGGGTGGAAAAAAAATCATTTCTGAGGTGCATTGCGATGCTCTTTTGAACGATTATGTCTTGATGCAGAAAACTCAATAATCGGAAATTTAAAACTCAATTCTCAACGTTCTAATCGCCTGTTACAATTTTGTAAGACTGGGATGTGCGTAGTACGTTCCTTGCGGTTGAACCAACTGGATGGTGAAATGTAACGGATGTCAAACGTGCTTTGTGTTTATGTTTTAAGCTAGGCTACTTGGGCTGGTGAGGACGGCCGAGTGTGAGCAACCGAAGATGGATACAATCTGACTAGCAATTCCATTTGATGAGTAAATCTCGGAAGGCTATCCGCCACACTGGCGGGTAAGTGTTTGTACCAAAATACTTGTGTTGCAGCTGGAGTCCGCCAGCATATTTTCTCTGCTAGCTTTGTGATAGCTAGTGCAACATACAACAATGGTGGAAGTTGTTGTATTTCCTGTGGGCACATCTTTGAAACAACTCCAGCGCTTTCTTGGTTTTGCCTAAACTACAGTGCCTGAGACTATAGTCATGTGGCAGCTCCTCTTACCCAGCTCACTTCTTCAGCCATCTCCTTTTACTGGACCCCAGAAGCATACCAGGCTTTCACTGATCTAAAGAGGCGCTTCACCTCCGCACCAGTCTTGGTTCAGCCCGACCCCTCATGCCAGTTTGTTGTGGAAGTGGATGCTTCAGACAGGGGTCAGGGTTGTCCTCTCCCAGCACTTGAACTCTGATCAAAAACTTCATTCTTGTGCTTTCTTTTCTCATTGTCTGTCCCAGCTGAACTCAATTACAGTGCTGGGTTACAGTGTTGGCTGAGCAGCTAGTCCATCATGTCTTTCGCCTCCACAGAATCCCCTCAGACATTGTTTTGGACAGACAGCAGCAGTTCATCTTGCAGGTGTGGAAGTCCTTCTGTCAAGCACTTGGAGTCTTGGTCTCTTCTGGTTTTCACCCACAGACTAATGGTCAGACAGAGCGAGCAAACCAGGACCCAAAGGCTGCCCTCTGCTGTGTCGCCGCCAGATACCCCACCTCCTGGAGCTCCCAACCTAAGTGGATTGAGTATGCTCAGAACTCCCTGTCCTGCGTGGCTACTGGTATGTCTTTCTTTTGAAGTTTCTTTGGGCTAAAACTCACTCTAGTAAACTTCATTAGTCTGTATGAAATTGAAAGCATCATTAACCCCCTTTGTTGTCAAATTCAAGTTGAACAAGTCCATGAGAATTCACCCCACCTTTCATGTGTCCCAGATGAAACCAGTTTCTGTCAGTCCATTATCATCTTCATCTTCACTCCTGGATTCGGAAAATAACACCAATTGTGTTAAACTGTCCAACACATTAAGTGTGTTAAGCTTTTTATGCAGTTTTTACACATCTTTTGTTGAAATCAACACAAAATGTAACAACACATTTTTGTGTCATTTATTTAACATCCATTTTAAGAGTGTACCTGTAGCTTAGTGAGTGGATGTATGATTAGCAAAGGCTAGCTGAGTCTGTGTGTGTGTGTGTGTGTGTGTGTTTGTTTGTTTTCCTTTCGGATAGTGTTTGGGCTCTGTCATTAAAGTTATTTTTAACCCCAAGACAGTTTGTTTGGGCTCTGAGTGAACTGGACCTTTTGACCTACAATATTAGCTACTTACTGCCAGGGTCAAGCCACGCACACTCGCACTGAAAGATACAATGTACTTAATCCCCATATTATTTCAGTCATTTTTTTATTTATTTTCAGTTTCATAATTCTGTGGATGAGATGAAAGAATGACATAAATCTGCAGTATTTATCCCATGTTTTAGTGGTTTTGTGAAAACTCAGTCATACATTCAATATCAAGAAAAACAAATGCTAAATCAAGTTGCCTTAAACCTGCAGGAACAATCTGTGAACACAACACTGACATATCACCCTAGTGTTTCCAGGTGGTATTATTGTTGGCGTTGCTGTCCCAAAGACAACTGGAAGCATGGCTGCCGCTAGTAGCCTAGCTACTGTCAAAAGCAAGAAACATCCATGAGAATCCCAATTTGAACTAGAAACCCGATCTCAGTGTTATGCTAAAGGAAGAGGAAAACACCCAGTAGTATGAATAAGTAGGCAGGTTTAGTCACTTACTGATCTAGTAGAAAGAATGCCAACTAAATGTCGGTTTGGAATCCTCTCAAGTCCCGGAACTCTCTCCATCGAGTGAATGCCCGTCTCTCTTGTTTGACCTTGGTTTTTATCACTCTCCCTCCTCCCTTTCTTTGCCTCCTCTGTCATTGGGGCTGTTTTTCTGGGTAGAGTTTCCACAGTTACTCTGGTTGTTCCACTGTCCACCATTTCTGCTATCTGGGGATAGCTACCAATAGCTACTGGGAAAACCAAAAGTGCTATCTTCTTCCAGTTTTGGTTGATGCATTTCCTTTGTGTCATAAACCGAGCCTTCATTTTCCCAGGAGATCGTACCCAGTGGCAGACATAATTGCACAGTGAAAGCGAGGCTTATAGGGAACCGATCTCGCAGATGGTGTCATTATTTTAGAACCATTACATTGTGCAATCAACATTTTCTTCATAATGATAAGTTAAAGTAAAAAAAATGTCTATTGCCACTTTAACAAAAAAATAAATGTATCAAATAATCAACTGAATAATTATTAATGATTATTGTTAGTTTGAGCCTTAATGTATATTACCATGCAGTCTAATGTTCACAGACTACATTGATGAAGCAGCCGTTCATACAATACGTTGTGAAGTGCAAAGTTTTCTATTTTGAAATACATACATACAATATTGATCAATAAATTGTTAGTGACGTTGAATATACAGTGTAGCTGGATATCATTCACAGCGATCCTGTCCCTAGATTAATGTGAGATTAATCTCCCTATCGTTGACAGTGATGACGTTAACTGCAGGAAAGAGTGCTGTGTTGTTGATGCTGAGTTCATGCAGTAACATTACACTGGAGAATTTACTATCAGCTCCTAAATCGCAGATACAGAATATGTCATGGTCCACAAAGGACTCTTGTCTGGACTCTGTGTTTCGTCTTGTTTCCTGTTTTATTTTGAAATTACTGTTCTTGTTTCCCTGTGTGCCCTTTATTTCCTGTCTTTGGTTTCCTTCCGGTGTTGATTGTTTTCACCTGTGTCTCGTGACTCACCTGTGTCTGTTTCCCTCGTTGTCTCTTCCCCTATATGTACCGGTCCTCTCCCTTTGTTCTTTGTTGAGTCATTGTTGCTGTTGTTGATGGTGGTGGTGGTCGTCCTCGTGTTCTCCTCGTGTTCTCCTCGTGTCGCGTTCCTGGTGTTCCCCTGCGAGTCAGTTCTCACTTTTGTAAGTTTTGTCTTGAAGTTAAAATCAACCTTTGGACTCTTCAGCCTCCTCGCCTGTCTGCATTTTGGGTCCTCTCCCTGCTGCCAAAATGGCCCATCGTAACAGAATGTCTCATTTTCTCTAGTACACGATTTCTAAGACTAGTGTAAATGTAAGAATATGTCAGAAGAAGATGTGATGTTAATTGCGACAACGAGTAGCCTAACTGTAAACAGAGTGGGGGGTGGGGGGGGTCTTTGCACAACATTCCGTCACCAATGACATGTATGTCATTGTCAAAATTTACCAAGAAAAGAAAAGTTGACCAAGAAAACTGAGTATTCAGAGAGGAGTGGACAAATACACGTTAATTTTCCCCCATCCAGCACAAAGCCCATGTGTTTGATTTGCACAGAAACAGTGAGGACTGTGAAGAGTGGTAATTATGGTGGTAATGTAAAACGTCTGACACCAAGCACAACCATTTCAAACAGCAGTATCTACAGAAAAGTGCTGATTGCAGGCAAACAATGCCATTTCTCCCAGTAGGGCGTGGGCTGACACTTGGCACACATTTGAATCGGTTTCCCAAACAGCAAATCCCTTCCACCGCCCCCCCTGTCAGAAAGCAGCCCCTTTGTCAATTTGACAATTGTGAAACAAATACGTCCCCGTTTGTCAGCACGCCAAACATCAAGCGGTTTCCCGAACATCAAAATCGCGAGGGATAGAGCAGCGTTCATGGCTGGCTGTGGACGTGATTCACTACCTCCAGAGATTTCAGGGGCTCATCAGCTTAGCCTTCCCGGCAGAGAGTGTGCGATCCTCTGCCTAAAACTCGCTGAGCAACGGCCTATGGAGGACCGTGATTTTTTATTTTATTTTAAATTTAATTCAGCAGGGGGGGGAGAGCTTCAGTGTTATGCGCAAAGGATAGAGCAGTGTTCATGGCTGGCTGTGGACGTGATTCACTACCTCCAGAGATTTCAGGGGCTCATCAGCTTAGCCTTCCCGGCAGAGAGTGTGCGATCCTCTGCCTAAAACTCGCTGAGCAACGGCCTATGGAGGACCGTGATTTTTTATTTTATTTTAAATTTAATTCAGCAGGGGGGGAGAGCTTCAGTGTTATGCGCAAAGGATAGAGCAGTGTTCATGGCTGGCTGTGGATGTGATTCACTACCTCCAGAGATTTCAGGGGCTCATCAGCTTAGCCTTCCCGGCAGAGAGTGTGCGATCCTCTGCCTAAAACTCGCTGAGCAACGGCCTATGGAGGACCGTGATTTTTATTTTATTTTAAATTTAATTCAGCAGGGGGGGGGGAGAGCTTCAGTGTTATGCGCAAAGGATAGAGCAGTGTTCATGGCTGGCTGTGGACGTGATTCACTACCTCCAGAGATTTCAGGGGCTCATCAGCTTAGCCTTCCAGGCAGAGAGTGTGCGATCCTCTGCCTAAAACTCGCTGAGCAACGGCCTATGGAGGACCGTGATTTTTATTTTATTTTAAATTTAATTCAGCAGGGGGGGGAGAGCTTCAGTGTTATGCGCAAAGGATAGAGCAGTGTTCATGGCTGGCTGTGGACGTGATTCACTACCTCCAGAGATTTCAGGGGCTCATCAGCTTAGCCTTCCCGGCAGAGAGTGTGCGATCCTCTGCATAAAACTCGCTGAGCAACGGCCTATGGAGGACCGTGATTTTTTATTTTATTTTAAATTTAATTCAGCAGGGGGGGAGAGCTTCAGTGTTATGCGCAAAGGATAGAGCAGTGTTCATGGCTGGCTGTGGACGTGATTCACTACCTCCAGAGATTTCAGGGGCTCATCAGCTTAGCCTTCCCGGCAGAGAGTGTGCGATCCTCTGCCTAAAACTCGCTGAGCAACGGCCTATGGAGGACCGTGATTTTTATTTTATTTTAAATTTAATTCAGCAGGGGGGGAGAGCTTCAGTGTTATGCGCAAAGGATAGAGCAGTGTTCATGGCTGGCTGTGGATGTGATTCACTACCTCCAGAGATTTCAGGGGCTCATCAGCTTAGCCTTCCCGGCAGAGAGTGTGCGATCCTCTGCCTAAAACTCGCTGAGCAACGGCCTATGGAGGACCGTGATTTTTTATTTTATTTTAAATTTAATTCAGCAGGGGGGGGAGAGCTTCAGTGTTATGCGCAAAGGATAGAGCAGTGTTCATGGCTGGCTGTGGACGTGATTCACTACCTCCAGAGATTTCAGGGGCTCATCAGCTTAGCCTTCCCGGCAGAGAGTGTGCGATCCTCTGCATAAAACTCGCTGAGCAACGGCCTATGGAGGACCGTGATTTTTGATTTAATACGGTGCCCTGGAACTGGCTGATGGGCAGAGGGGCCCGTGTGTCACGGGCTCACCCCGGTCTCATGGAACTGGCTGACGCGCAGAGGGGCCCGTGCGTCACGGGCTATGAACGCGCTTCACAGCCTCCAGAGATGTCAGCTGCGCTTTAGCAGAGACAGCCCGGCAGACAGTGCGTCTCCCGTGCGGAGGGCGGGTGAAGTGAGTAAGCAGGACACCGACCAAACGGTTTATAAGATTTACTACGGCAACAGCGGCAAAAGCAAACGAACTTTATTCATTTTAATTCCTTTATTTTTGTGTATCATTATTGCCGCTAGAGTCTTTTTTTTCAGCCCCGAGCGCTGCTCTCCTGGTCCCGCGGGACCGGACAGCTGGTCCGTGGGCAGCTTTCAGTCTGTCGCCCAAGGGGCTGATGAGTACCACCGCCTTCTTGCACCGCTCCGTGGCTCTCCTTGTCGGCGTCTGGTGAGGAAACAAACACACACCCAGTGAGAGAAGCATCAAGATCGGCCAGGCCTCCACTTTATATACGGGACAAAATAATTTAAAATACGGGACAAAATAGACCGATGCCTACGCTCTCTGTCCCGGGGGTCACGGAGGTGGAGGCAGCGGGGGGGCTGCTGGATGATGTGGCCTCTTCGAAACGACGGCGCATCTGCCTGGACTGCGCAACATCCAGGTTCAGAGCGTAAAACTTGTCCGCGGTGGAGGTGTTGTGGCACATGAATGTGGCCATCTTGTCTCTGACCTCCGCCGAATGTACATTCTTGGCCTGCGAGACGGTGGTGGAGGAGGGGGACTCGTAAAGATCGCTACTGCCGGCAAAGGTTAAACTGAGGTGGGCACCGCCGTGGCGCAGTGCGACTCACGTGTGCGGAGACGGCGGTCCTGAGGTCGATGAAGCTGGGCTTTCCCGGCAATCCCATCTCCGCCCAGGCACCCTGCATGTATCGAACGAGATTCCGTGCCGGCCCTATTCCAGCCGCAAACAACACGCGATCAGACATGGGCCTGCAGCGCTCGCGCAGCTCCAGCCACGTCTCCAGCCACTGGTATTCTTCGGGCCGGAAAAAAATCTGGGCCGCCCCGAAGTCCCTGCTGGTCTTGTGGTTGCTGACCTGCAATGCGGAGGGGGGGGAGAAATACATTAAATTAAATTAAATTAAATTAAATTAAAAAAAAAAAAAAAAAAAAACACACATTTAGACGCCCCGTCAGATCGAACTCAAATTTCGGGCACACGTCAGCGGAGACCCCCGTACTTACCGAGACCACAAAGCCCTCGGCGGACCGGTCGCCGGTGGTCTTCGCTGCTTCCACTTCCTCCACCGTCATGTTGGTCAGGACTCCGGGACGGTGCCCGTAGATGCATGCCACAAACGCGGAGAAGTATCCGTAGAAGCTATACCTCAGCGCTTGTGAGCCGTTCTTCTTCATTTCATCTGAGCAGAGGACACGCCAAAAGTAAGCCACCTCAGAGATGCATTTACCCGCCCGCCCGCCCGGGCTAAACAGCCGGTTACATACCCAGCAGTGCGGGGATTCGTGCCCCAGCCGTGTCCCGGCACTTTTTCAGGCTATCCCTGGAGACGACCTTCGCCATCTTCTCCGCCTTCACCTGCATTTGGTGCAGGACCACCTTTTTTGTGATGTTGGTGAGGGCCGATTTGACGTCTCTCACCACGCCAGTCAGCTGGGCCTGGGACAGGCGGCAGAGGGGAGAGGGGGTCTCCTTCATATATTGGAGGAATTGGTACACGTTTCTCATATAAAAGTTCGCCGTTGTCACCGCCTTGCCCGTAGTCAGGAGATGGGAGGACCATCTGTTAAATTAAAAAAAAAGAAAAAAGGAAAAAAAGCACAAAGCACAAGGTCAGGGACCACGGGCCGGGCAGCAACCCGAGAAATGATTATGAAAGCCGGTCACACTCACTTTCTGATCTGGGCCCCGTCATCCAGAAACATCCAGCTGCGTAGGTTGCGTTTTCCCGTGGCCATGAAATAAACAAAAGACTTCACGCGGCTCACCTTGGAGTAGGCGTTTTCGAGATGCTTGGTAGAAGGGCAGATTCCCTCCTGGTAATGTTGGTAATCCTCCAAGTAACTCGCAATGTATTTGGGGAAGATCAGATGGCGCAGACCCGGCATTCTTCCACTACTTTGGATAAGCCCGCGCACGACTCCTTCCTTCGGTCTTTTGGTCAGCGATGGCCCGCTGTAATCCCCCTCACCCGATCCTTCCTCCTCATCCACCACCACAGCCCGTTCCTCCTCTGCGGCCCGTTCCCCCCCCTCCTCCTCCTCTCTCATCATCATCCGCCGCCCCCTGCAGCAGATCCGTCCGCTCTGTCACCACGCCGGACTCGGGCGTTCTGCGACCGGAGACGGCCTGTGACAGCCGCCTGTATTTTTTCCGGAGGTCGGCCAGTTCCATAACCAGCCTCTGGTTCTTCCTCCACATCTCCGTGCATCCCGGGTCGCTGCACGTGGGCAGCCGCGTCCCTTCCTGCACCCGGCATGCCAAACGCGCGTCATCGCCCTCCTCTCGTGCCACCAGGTCCAAGCCGGAGACCATGGCAGGTGAGGGGGTTTTGGCACGGAGCGCAGCCAGGAGGGCGATAGTTTTATTGCTCCTTACCCTATTTAAGTGGACCTCCACCTCTTCTTTGCTGAGCTCCGGGTGGCTTTCCCTCAGGTGCCTGTCCAGTCTCGTGCTTTTGTACGCGCATCCAGAGACCGGACAGGCAAGGTCCCTGATGTTTACCCTTCGGGCGGCGTGGTTTAGGAGAATCCTCCGCTCATCCAGGTTCGCCACATTGTGTGTCCGTCTGAAGTGATTGGACAGTGCCGCAAAAGCCTTGAAACAGAGAGGGCAGGTGGAGGACTTCTTTGGAAGTGTCATTGCTGAAGAAAAAAAAAAAAGCGATTAGACCGCTGTGATAAACGTGCAATTTCCCACCGAAATCGGGGAGAAGAGAAACACAACCTACCTCCAGCGTGTTCTGTGGAAAATGAGGGAAAACCAAAGCCGAAACTTCACTCTTATATGCGGAGTGAATTTCCAAATCCGGCTGGAGACTGTCTGTGACTGGCTGAGACCAGAGACAAAGGTGAAACCGTTTGCCATTTGGCGTGCAGATAATTGAGCCGTTGCAGGCCACCACGTGAGCAAAAAACACGCCCTCGTTGGCCTCACGTGAGACAGGAACGATGCCTCTATCCTGGGCAGATAATTCTGAAGCACCCCCTGAATAATAACTAAAAATAAATAATGATGATAATAATAATCACAGTTCTCCACAGGCCGTGTCTCGCCGCGTTTTGCGCCCGGGAGACGCACTGCCTGCTGGCCTGTCTCTGCTAAAGCGCCGCTGACATCTCTGGAGGTTGTGAAGCGCGTTCACAGCCATCTCTCCAAAGGAACGTAATGTCCGGCGATGACAGGCCGTCCCCGGGGCGGACATCCGCATACAGCCGGCGTCCGGCCCATGTCAGGCCATGACAGGCCGTCCCTCGGGGCGGACATCCGCATCAACAGCCCCTTAGATTAAGTCCAACAGCCCATCCACAACACTACTCGCATAGCTCTCCAGGTCGCCCCTGGGCGGACATCTCGGACCATCCGCGGACCATCAGCCCTTAGATTAAGTCCAACAGCCACATCCACAAACACGGGAACTCTCGCATAGCCTCTCCCGGCGATGACAGTCGTCCCCTGGGCGGACATCCGCATACAGCCGCGCGTAATGTCCTCCGGCGGACCATCCAGCCCTTAGATTAAGTCTAACAGCCACAGTCCACAAACACCGGGAACTCGCACAGCCTCTCCCCGGGCTATGACAGGCCGTCCCCGGGGCGGACATCCGCATACAGCCGCGCGTAATGTCCTCCGGCGGACCATCCAGCCCTTAGATTAAGTCCAACAGCCACATCCACAAACACCGGGAACTCGCACAGCCTCTCCCCGGCGATGACAGGCCGTCCCCGGGGCGGACATCCGCATACAGCCGCGCGTAATGTCCTCCGGCGGACCATCCAGCCCTTAGATTAAGTCCAACAGCCACATCCACAAACACCGGGAACTCACACAGCCTCTCCCCGGCGATGACAGGCCGTCCCCGGGGCGGACATCTGCATACAGCCGCGCGTAATGTCCTCCGGCGGACCATCCAGCCCTTAGATTAAGTCTAACAGCCACATCCACAAACACCGGGCACTCGCACAGCCTCTCCCCGGCGATGACAGGCCGTCCCCGGGGCGGACATCCGCATACAGCCGCGCGTAATGTCCTCCGGCGGACCATCCAGCCCTTAGATTAAGTCTAACAGCCACATCCACAAACACCGGGCACTCGCACAGCCTCTCCCCGGCGATGACAGGCCATCCCCGGGCGCACTTCCTCCGGGCTGTTCAACCACCTCTGGGGCCTACACGCAGCACCTTGCACACCGGTCGAACCGGCGGACCCACACTTAAGCACCCCCCCCACCCTCCAGACAGTTAGCCGCAGCCACACGCGTTCCGTGGTCCTGGTAGGCTGCATTGTACTTAGAATTTTAAAAACACTGCTTAATAGAATGAAGCGTGGTACCAGGACAGCATAGTACCAGGACCGCGTAGTACCAGGACCACGTACTCTCTGCCACAGCGCCCTGGGCTTGGGAGATCTGCCGGGCGGATCCGCTGCCACCAGCCCGACTTCCCTTCCTCCCACTAGGCTCAAATGTATTTTGACTATCTTGACCGTCTTGAAGTTGAATGTATGTTGCTTAAAAGTGAGTTCATGTTAAATGTTTTGTTATTGCCAATTGTTCCAGACCTCTGACCTCTTAAATAAAAAGCAGATGTGGACCTTTTGAGTAATAAGTTTGAGAACCCCTGGTTTAGAAGCTCTTAATAGGTGTGTAGCCTAGTGTTAACAGTTTTTGTATAGCATAGGAAAGCAACAACCCTAAACAAGGAAATGTATTGTTGATACCTGTCATGTTACCTGTGCCGATCATCATGCCTTGGTGTCGTCCTGATGCAGCATTAGCCGCATCAGGTCGCCAGTGTGGGATATGTAGCGTGATATATTAAATAACAGAATTTAACTAACATTAAATGCAGCGCGTGACGGCTACTTCGCTGAACAGCTCACGTGTGTAGTGTCCACCATATACTGTATATAAAGACGGACAATGTGACAGCTCCCCAAAAGTGAAGCCAAAACATCTCGATCACCCCCTGGTGGCTGGCTGCAGTATAGGTCATAAACCCATCTAATGCAGGGGGGTGATGCAGAGACTGGTAAGATTGTCTGAAATATGTTAAAAATAAAAATCACACTATACTGTATGCTATAGGATATTAATGCCTCGAGGTATTGATAGTAAGGGAGGGAGGGTTACTTTTAAAATGTATTCCACTACAGATTACTGAACATATTCCAAGGGATTACTTAAATAAAGTGACATATTCAAAATACTTTGGATGTTAGTTTTGGGGATTTTTAATTTTTTAAAATTATTTATTTCTTTTTTATTAATACTACCATTGTATTATTGTGTATGCTGCATTTTACTGCGTTACATGTTTAAGGTTCAGCTACTGCTTTATATACACCGTAGTTTAAATTTACAGCAACACAATTTTAAACAATTTCTTATGATCTTCACAAATCACACACACACACAGAGGTTTAACTCGATATTCTCTCTCACCACAGAGGCACAACAGAGGAGAGAACGGATTTATCGGTGTGACCAAGCATTGCATCTCAGGGTACAAGCTCGCCCAGTTGTACCAAAATTCAGAAACTAGTTTCTTCAAGAAACGGGCGTGGACCCTCTTAGCTGTGTCACCATCACCTCAGCCTGCATGAATGTTTCTCACCAATTTTCTGCTTCCTAAAACCCTAGTGATACCTTCGCCTGACGACTACAGGCACCAATGCAAAACCTTCTCCAATGCCACCATCCAGTGGTTAGCGTGGGTAGCGAAAAGCAAAAACATCTGAATCCAACACGCGCTAAACATGGAAGAAAAACAGATCAGTACATAATGTGGAAACAGAATTTTGGTTCTATTTCTTTATTCAGCCAATTGTTAATAAATAAGGGTTTCTTTCCAGACAGCCATTTCTAGATTCAGAACAGAACCAGCATGTGTATCAGAGTGTATTTCCCTTCCCGAGACATTAGCTTCCTTTATCAGTTTAGTGTTAACCAAGCTGCAAAGTTTCCCCAAAGAACCCCTGTAGTTTTCAATGTCTTTCACTTTTTTTTTTTAAATTTAACTTAGCCCAGCCCATACCTTTTTGTTTAGTGTGTTTTTTCCTGTAACCCTGAATATAACCCTGGCCAGAAACTCACTCTGGTCAGAGAGAATCTTACAGCTTTGTTGTGAACTTCTGTCTCCACTGGGCTGTGAATAAAACTCATCTCAACCAGCCACGGAATTGGACCTGAAAGAATATTTTTTCTTCCACAGTACCATGTAGACAGTTACGCCGAGATTGAGGGTGTAAAGTACGCTTGGGAGTTTCTGGGATGCTTTTATCATGGCTGTCCGTCTTGTTATCAACCTCACAAAACCTGTCCTTTGACGGATGACCATTTGCGGCATCCACACGGTCGTCATAAGAGAGCACAATTGGACAGAGATGGAAAAATCACATCCCGATGTGAAAGAGTTCCTCAAGGGTTTCGATCCTCCTGAACCTCTCTCTCCCCCCGCCACGCTCTTTTCGGATGTAGGACTAGCGTTGTCAGGTTGAGGTACACGGCAAGTGAAAATTCAATTCAATTCAGTTTTATTTATATAGCGCCATATCATAACAAGGTTATCTCAGGGCACTTTTTCATATAGAGCAGGTCTAGACCGACTCTTAAAATAAGCGCGTACACTACATAGACGTTACTTCGCTGCATCCGTTCGTCAACTGCAGCTTTCCTTACCCCCTAGGTCACCCTACCATCATCTACAAAGACTCTGACGCGCCTCAAAACTAATTCGGCCTAATCAGAGTCGTCGTGTACCCACCCAGTGCGCTCTTTTTCCCCGTTTTACCCCACAAAACGTCTCGAGGTAAATTGGTGTTCACCCTCTGAAGCACCTGCGCCGAAATCAATAATCAGCAGGGTCCCTGCACACACGACGATGAGGCCAGAGCTTTGACGGGGGTTTGGGTCACAGCCGAATTTAACAAGGCCCTGGAGGTGGGGTATAGAGTCGCAAAGATCACAGAGGTGTGGCACTTTGACAGAGCGATTCCATTTTCGTTGAGTACATACACACCTTTCTGAAACGTAAGCAGTTAGCTTCAGGAGATCTGCCTGAAGCGACGGATCAGGAAAGCAGGTAAAAGTGTCAATCAAGGCATTCTGTTAGACACCAGCAAAATTGAGGCAAACCCTGCAAAGAGTCCAAACTGTGTCTCAACAGCTTCTGGGGAAAGTTCGCCCATAGAAGTAATCTGACTCAGACCACTCTCGTCAGTGAGATCGAAAACATTTTCAGCTTTGTTTTCGGGAAAATACAGAGTCAAGTACTTTAGCTTCCTCAACGACAGAACCGCTATGGTTCAATGGACCTACAACGAACGCTGCATTATGCCCCCAACAAGGTGAATAATGTATTCATAGCCACATTTACCACCGCTTACGTGCGGTTAAAGCTGTACAGTTATCTGGAATGGTTGCAAAAGAATGTTCTTTATACCGACACCGACAGCTTGATATACGTGGTGAAAGATGAAGAGACTCCCCTGGAAATGGGGACCTACTTGGGTCAGTTGACAGACGAGTTTTGGGGTGACTGGATTCAGGAATTTGTGGCCGCGGATCCCAAGAGTTACGTGTACCAAACCGTAAAAGAAAAGAACATAGTGTTGTGTGTAAAGGACATTACACAGACCCCAGAATGCTGCGAACAGGTCAACTTTGATAGCATCAGAGAGCTGGTGGAGGGTTACCTGAAAAGGGCCTGATTGAGACCCCTCAAAACATCACTCATCATAAAAGAGGCTTTCTGTTGAAAAACTTGTCATTTCTGAAAAAGTTTAGAGTGGCGTACAACAAGAGATGTCTGTTTGCTGACGGAAAAACTTTGTCTTTCGGCTATTAGGATATATTGAAACAAATTCACACCTTGCTGCTATGGAAGAGATTGATTTTGATCCTAGACTGTGCATGCTTTTTTCATGTTTGATTGTGGGACCCAGCGGCTGTAGGAAAACTTATTTTGTAAAAAGTGTACTTGTGAACATGTGATGAACTCGAAACTGGAAAACGTGTGGATTTATACTTCTTTTCAACCCATGAACTGCAAAAGATGAATAAAAAGATTAAATTTGTCAATGGACTACCTGATTGTTCTGAAGATGAAATCCTGTTTATTCCTGAACAAAATAATTTGATCATTCTAGACGATGTTATTTTTCAAGCCTCCGATTACCCTGAAGTGGTTAAAATATTTACGCAGTACAGACATAAAAATATGAGCGTCATGATGCTGACGCAAAATGTATTTCACCAGGGTAGACACAGTTGTACCATTAGTTTGAATAACAATTATCTGGTGATGTTTAAAAACAAGGATGTTTGCAACAAATTACAGATGAATATATTAGCTCATCAAATCTTTCCCTCCTTAGAAAGTTTCGAAGACTACCAAAGACCCCCACAGATATTTAATCGTTGACCTCACACCCGCCTGCCCAGAACAATGCAGACTGAGGTCTGGTGTGTTTCCTCATCAGTGGCCAGTCATTTATATCCCCAAAATAAAATAAGTCATCCTGTCGACGTGGTAAAAAAGAAACGCTCCCTTAATAAAAGCTCTGTACTACGCCACGCCTTGGAAACGTAAAGACATTCTCACCTATTGCTCCCCGGACTTTATCCTATGGAGGACCACAAGTGTCATGGAAATAAAGTATATCATTAATTAATAACTAATTGTCCAATAAAAATAGACATTAATGTGTTTACAAATTAATGTATTAATTTAAATAAATAGACTAAATTACTAAGTAATTCAGTATTTGATATACTAATGGGCAATAAAAACAGGAATTATAAAAATAATTTACAAATGAAATATTAATCCATCAATAAATAGTTCAAATTAAAAAGGGATTTGCAAAAACAACATAAAACAGTCAATAAGTATATCATTTAAAAATACATGAATGAATCCATAAATAAATAATGGAATTTAAAAATCTATTTGAAAATGCAGTTTAAAAAGAGAAATAAATAACTGGATTCACAAATTGAATCAGGAATACATATTTTAATCAGGCATTTAAAAGGGCAATTTCCTTTTCCATTTGCATTCCCATTTCCCCGCTGCTTTTACTTTTCCTATTAGCAATTCAATTTGCTTAGTCATTTAGCTTCTCCTTTTAGCCTCTCCATTTAGCCTTTCCGTGACACTTTGGGCCTTGAACTGGTAAAACGAGGTAAAACGATGCAAATTAGCCATGGGATGTAGCAAGCTCTCTGATTGGCTATCACCTAGTACGTCATATGCAGACCTATGACATGGACGTGGGAAGGATCTGCCAGTGGTAGAGGAAGAATTGCGCATTTGAAGCACTGAAATGGAAGAAATAGTGTCTAACAACACATAGAATAACACAATAAATGCCATAATTTCTTTGGCTGACTTTGTTGACAGTAATGTTCCAGTTGACTTATGACTATGTTCTGACAAGGCTGCTTCAGATAAGGGGAAACTTGGAAGCATCCAGCTGGCATTTAAAGGACGCTGTTCGGGCCAAGTTTGATGAGGTGGAGCATTTAATTCGCCAAATGGGTAACATTTCAGAGATTCAGCCTTGTCTTTACATACAAAGAGACCACAGTTGCAGATCTCCCTCTGAATCATGTGCAGGGAGATAGCAAGACGTTTTGGTGTGTCTCTCCTCCATTGCAGGATTGCCCTGTGGGGATTAAGGTAAGAAACCTAGTTGTCTAGCTAGCTAAGGCTAACATCTAACGCTGTCACCCCATGCATGTTGTCTTTATTATGCATTATGTATGTTATTATGTATGTTACATAATGTATTATTATGTAACAACAATCAATGTTCTTCACTTCACCCGTCAGTGGTCATAATGTTATGGCTGATCAGTGTAGTTATTAAGGTGATAATAAGTGAGTGTTTTGTTTACAGCTTGTTGCACTGCCCCCAAGTGGCCAAAAAAAGGTTTGATATGCCTGGGCTGTACACCGATCAGCCATAACATTATGACCATTGACAGGTGAAGTGAAGAACACTGATTATCTTGTTACAATGGCACCTGTCAGTGGGTGGGATATATTAGGCAGCAAGTGAACATTTTGTCCTCGAAGCTGATGTGTTGGAAGCAGGAAAAATGGGCAAGTGTAAGGATGTGAGCGACTCTGATAAGGGCCAAATTGTGATGGTTAGATGACTGGGTCAGAGCATCTCCAAAACTGCAGCTCTTGTGGGGTTACCGGTCTGCAGTGGTCAGTACCTTCCAGAAGTGGTCCAAGGAAGGAAAACCTGTGAACCGGTGACAGGGTCATGGACGGCACATTTTCTTTTACATCATGTGGATGGCCAGCTGCGTGTGTGTTGCTTACCTGGGGAAGACATGGCACCAGGATGCACTATGGGAAGAAGGCAAGCAAGGAAGGAAGAAGGAACATGACAATGAGTTCAAGCTGTTGACTTGGCCTCCAAAGTCCCCAGATCTCAATCCAATCGAGCATCTGTGGGATGTGCTGGAGAAACAAGTCCGATCCATGAGGCCCCACCTCGCAACTTACAGGACTTAAAGGATCTGCTGTTAACATCTTGGTGCCAGATACCACAGCACACCTTCAGAGGTCTAGTGGAGTCCATGCCTTGACGGGTCAGGGTTGTTTTGGCAGCAAAGGGGGTCCTACACAATATTAGACAAGTGGTCATAATTTTTATGGCTGATCGGTGTATATTCAAATTCAGCATGGTTGTAGTGATATGGTAGTTCCCAACAACCCGCAATCCTGTTCATATTACAGATACTCATCATACAATCCAATACAGTGACTGAAAACATTAATTTGTGTCAACATTTAAAACTTATTAACTATTACTTAAAATCTTCAATTCAACACATTTACAACAGTGCTCTATGAAACAGGTGAAAATGAGAAAACATTTTTTTTAAACTTAATAAAAGTGCACAATTAAACTGGTGGAAGTCTAAGCTACACCAGAAGTTGGTGCCCAAAGAAGAGCTGTGTTACATGTGTTTGCTTCCGGAAAAATCTTGCCCGACTCTTCAGGAAGGATTTCAATCGTGGGCTGAAGGAAAAAGCCATTGGGAGGTATAGTAGAGAACCCAGAGGCATACTCCAGCACATTCTCCAAGGAGTTTATTGTTGATCATTTAAAATAAAGTTTTTTATCTATACCAACTTGCAAGTGTTCTTTCAACTAAATTTATGGGATTCAAGTTTAGAAAATCTTAACATATTGTTCATATTGCAACTCTTGGATGCCAAGACAGACAGGCCATTACATTCACAGGATGAATTAAAAAATTCCTTTCTGAATGCACAAATATACGTATTGTGGTTAACAGATCAGACTGTAGATTTGTACCAACAGTAACTATAATGAGTATGGTGAATGATTACAACCCAATTTATATTCCATTTAACAATAAAAAAATAAAAGTGTATTAAATTGAGGGTTTTATAAGGGTTTAGTACCTTCAACATCAGTGAGCCAATCTCTCCAGAAGCAGATAGTCTGGCTTTCTGTCTCTCTTGCGTGTGTCCCTGGTGCCGAAAAGCTGACTTGAAAATTTGCTCAATTCAATTCAATTCAATTCAGTTTTATTTATATAGCGCCATATCATAACAAAGTTATCTCAGGGCACTTTTTCAAATATAGCAGGTCTAGACCGACTCTTTATATTTAGAGGTCATCAGCTTCAAAGGTGTCACATCCTCCACAAACATGCTACGGAACAGATCCAGGTGTGCCCTCACCTGGAGAAGTCCAACGGTGTTGAAGCCCTCTACAAACCTGTCCACAAATGCATTTAAAATGTAAAAATCAACCAAATTATCAGCAACAAATCACTTCACTTTATGGCCTCTACGCCATGATTTTTTAAATTTGTTTCCACAGCATTCACTGTATACATCACATCAAATATGAAGCGGCACTACTCTTTTTGTTTTGTTTAAATGGAACTGTCACCCAGCTATCAACATTTACTGACACAGTAGGCAGGTGTGCCCACCAGAGGCCCATCAGCAAGTGTTTCTCATTTTAAAGTGTAGAAAAATCCCAAATCAAATCTGTTATTGACTGACATGGCAACACTTGCCAATAGCAGATACCATCTGTGTTTTGGGCCCTTGTCCATTAATGTGTGCTTAAACTAATACTTACTTTTGCAATGCGACATTTAATCTGCCCTCAACAAAGAAGTCAACAGCAGATTGCATCAGGGCATCCCTCTGCTTCAGTGTTGTGATGCTTCTGCAAGCCCCAACAATAGCAAGACTGTCCTCTGCCTCCTCTATTGCAGCTTTTGCATCTTCAACAGTTGTTGCTTCTTTAATCTAAAATAGTTATGGACAATCATTGCTTTGAATGTAGTGTGAATTATAATGCTAGCACAAGATACAATAGCTGTAGATCACACTGAGGTACTGAGAGGCAGGTTTAATCTGCTACTTATAAGTGTACACTGAAAAGTAGGACTTGCCTTCAAAAGCCTCTCCTTGAAAGTGACAGTCACTTCCTCCAATGTTGCATGGTGAGTAGGTATATCACAAAGCTGACTAAACAACCTCTCTGAGAAGAAATTTGGTGCCACGCCTCCATGAATTACACACACAGATATCATCCGTGCTATCTGTGTATACAGTTTTCTTTCCAAGGCTGTAAATAGAATATATTACTATGATAGAATGTTCAATGCTGAATGTTTCACCATTCATACGACAGGCCTTTTAAGTTCTGTTGTCAGGTGAGAAACTCCAGTATTAATCCCCATAGAGATGCCACTGTATGAGGATGTGTTGAGGACATTTTGTCACAATTTGCCAGAACAAAACCACCTTCTGAGTATATGTCCTGAAACGCCCTCATTTACCAGGATGAGTGGGATGTCCACACAGGATTAAATGCTGGGTTGTCCCCAACTGCAACAGACCTTGAAGAGTTCAATAACTTCAGAATCACATTTCAACACATAAAGGGAATATCTCTAGAAATTACCATGAGTGTCGAGGGTCAATCTTTTGTCTGTCTCAGGTCCTTCAAATATGCTGGACTGATGAATGGCCTTCATCAGCAACCTTAAATACTCTCAAGTGGCTCCACCACCATCTACTGCACCTCCAGATGTTTGTTCGCTGTCAACAAAAACCACATCCAATCTGGCCTCTGGATTGAAACGCCGCCGTCTAAAGGCCTGAAGGGTACTCCTGAGTTTGTTGTGGACGTTGCCAGTGTAGTCTCTGCATATTGATCTGAATGCTGGTGGGGCATGAAGTGTGACCAATCTTCTCCCCAAGTCAGTTCAAAATGGTTCTAAGGTCAGTCCTGTATAGAAATAAAAACAAACCTTAAAAAAAATAAGGGATTAAATGATGGATGGCAATACCCTGTTTTTAATTGTCAGCAAATCTCATGAAAAGACCAAAACACAAAAGGCTGGCCACTAGTTTTTTGCAAACTCTACTAAAACAGGAGAAAATGTTTGTTGGGAACTATTTTCAGCAGCAGTTTATTCCACATTAGTGATGGCATAACCGGTTCATTTTAGTGACTTAGTTCCTTAAATCTCGCTCAGTAAAATGAACTACTCTTTTTTTGAGTCATTTGTTCATTTCTTTCGGGGGAGGGGTGGACGACGACAACTCATTTCTGTCCAATACTGAGCCTGTGTAGCTGTCACGTGTAAAATGAACAACTTGAAGACCCAGTCAAGGGGTGAACTACTCATTTCTGTCCAATACTGAGCCTGTGTAGCTGTCACATGAGAAAAACGAAACTCACGCATTATTATTGTTGCGCATATGCGGCCAAAAAGAATGAATTACTCTCTGAGACGACTTGTTACTACTAGTTCATATCAAAGAGTAGTTCAATGAACGATATGCTCATGGTCAACACATCACTATTCCACATTTGGTGCTCTAGTGAGTACTTGTGGCAGCAGGATGGTGTGTGTGGGACTGAGTCAAAATAAACTAGTGTGTGTGTTCATACTAGTAATGTCAACCAGTGTAACAGCATGGTTCATTGATGTTTTTTAATAGTATAGACAACAATGGAGCTCTATGGCACCGAGGAATAAGATATACCAGACTTTGATACATCAATGTATTGTTGACTTTAGTCTTCTCATTTGTTGATAAAAAAAAGTATAACATATCACCAGACATAATCTTTATGTACAAGACATATTACTAAAGACTAAAACCATGCATTTGCAAAACAACATACCCGTCAGGAGAGAAAGACCTGTCATGCCAAGGTGAAGACACGGGTGATGGCAAAGGGGAACAAGTTAACTGGTTGTTGAAACTGGGAGATCCAACTTGATTCGGCTAAAAATCATGGCTCTCACCTCAGGATCATCAGTTTGAATCCAGTGGCCATAAAGTGTTTTTGACCCGCTGATGTTGTTCTCCAGAAGTGTTCCAGAGATGTTGCTTTGGAGAGTTCTTACTTACAGGACATCTTGAATATGGAAATATTCGGTGGGATCTTCTTCTCACAAAGTCAAATAATATCTACATAATGATATATGAAGAAAATCTTTTCAAAACCTGCAAACACTGCACATTATTCGCAACCTGATAAAACAGCAGACAAATTACCAACCTGAATGGATTCAGATAGAACAAATCTTCTTGTTCTGGTAATGCCACTGGGGTATTTAAATCTGAGGGGTACACCATGAGCTGCCACAGAAACACCAGCCATTCTCAACTGCCTCTCATGTACAACAACAAAAACAGAATTGTAATCAGTAAAATAATTACCAGTTAACCTACCTACCATGCTCTTTATTAATCATAATTATAGTTTGGTCTACAATATGTCAAAAGATAGTGAAACATGTCTGTCACAGTTGAAAGCCCAAGGTGACATCTTCAAACGTCTTGTTTTTGTCAAACAGCAGTCTAAAATCCAACCATATTCAGTTTACAATCACAGAAAAAGAAAAGTAGAAAATATTTACACTTGAGAGCTTGACACACACTTACCTTTGCTAAAAATAATTTGACAACACTTATAGAATTTACAACAGCTCACACCTTTCTGTGTCTTTCCTCCATTTCAGAGCATTTCTTCTGCAGGTCATGCTGTGAGGAATATTAAAAACAAGACAATTAATGCCATTCACCATAAATGATGCAATGACTCCTCTAGGTCAATCTCTTGAGATGCTATGTTAAGGTCAAACAATGATGGACGTGTTGGTCCTAAGTTTGGTGAGGAACCAAGATTGTGTTCTGTTTGTGGAGGAAACAATATAAAAATTTGTAAAAGTCTTCATCTAAACCCACATAAACTTTGTAAGACATACCTTTTCTTGGTCTGCAAGCAAATACTCTTGGTATTCTTGATCCTGTTGACAACATATGGATCGCCATTGTTGTGAAAAACTTTATTATAAGTTGGTATGTTATACAAAAAGTAAATGTGTATCATCTGTACTTAAAATATATCATCTTTATCCGCTTTAAATGTGAGTGTGTATGTAAGTGCAGCAAGCCCAGATTTACTGCGTTGTAAATGTGTGCGTAGTATGAAGGGATGGTTAGTGTGTCCAGTTCATATCAGGTGGGATTGTGGTAGTGTAGATTTTGCTCCAACGTTTATGCTACCCTCTGTGCTCATAAAAAAATGACAGTGGTGGTGGTTGTTACTATCTGTGCCCATTAAAAAAAGACAGTAGTGATGGTTGCTACTATCTGCGCTCATTAAAAAGTGACAGTGGTGGTGTTTCATAGCCCTCTTGCTCATTAGAACGATTTACGACCGTGCACCTGTGTGTGTTGGATGGAAAACCAGTCAAGGTGGAAAGTCCCAAATATACTGGAGTATTATAAAATAGCCTGCACAAGCACTCTGTCTTTAGTTCAGCTCTGGGGCTAACTCGGGTTTATTTTCTGTTAAGAAATAAACTCTATTGCATCAAGATCTGATCATCTCCAGTGTCTTTTTGAACCTGTTTGAGACTTCAACAACAGAATAACTGAGCAGAAGACTAAGTGTTGGTGAAGAGGTCCAGACTTAGAAATCTGGCCCAGAATTGGACTTTTTATCTGACACCATGCATCCAAGGACTACTGAAAAGTGATAAACAGATGGACTATTTATTAAACGGAATTTGAGATATTTTTCAAACACTATTGAGCAAACCACTGAATAGCTTGACTGCTATGTGAGGGGCTGCAAGTTATGCAATGTAGATTACAAATACATGCATTTCCAGAATTTGTGACAAATTTGAAAAACAGGTTACTAGCATTGGCTCATCTTCTGTCAATGATCTGTAATGTTGCAGTATCTGTGGATGATTGATGTCTGTCCACTTCATGTCCATGTGACAAAATTCATAGCTGTCTGCAGGACAAATGTTAGGTGATGCTCTGCCGATCTCACTTGCAGTCCTTTAAAAGATTGTAATGAGTATTCAGAACCAGACACTCCAAAGTAAAAGACAAAAGGACAATTGATAATATACAGATAAATGATAGACATGGGACTTGAAGGAAAATAATTAATTTCTAACCATATGTTAAGATTTTGTAGGAAAACTATGACTACCATCCAAATGAATCATTCAACTGACCAAAACAGTTCCAATAGCTACAGTATATTTAAAATAAACAGTAACTGCTACTACAGTACACATCAAATTGACATTAAATCATTTGAAAGTTTTCAATTCAAGAACCTAAGCTATGAACAGTTCAGTCAGGTACATTTAAAGGCTCTGCAGTTTGTGGGAGCTCTCAAAGAATCCGAGCAGTGTCAAGAGCACTAACCCCCCTTAACGACATAAATGAATACCAATCTCAATTAAAATCAGCAATATGAAATACCACAGGAGGAGGTCAGGGGGATGGAGGGAGCTGCAGCAGCAAACTGCATTAGCAAGAGCATAATCAGCATAGTGAACTGTGACAGGTTTAACTGTCCGTGTTGTACATCTGTGTGAATGTGATTGATATTGGCAGCCACACTATACTTTTCAATATAGTAAAATACAGAGATAGTAAAGTTAAGAAAAGAACAGAATTACAGAATTGCTCAAACACAGGCTTGGCTCCTGCAGACATCATTAACCAATATTAACTGACTGATAATAGCACATCTTTTTAAACTGCACATATAGGGGGAAAAACACAAATTAGGTCCTATGCATACCTGCAATGTTTGACATGATCCTTAAGTTCACTGAAAAAGATATCTTCTGCACAAATCAGACACTTTTCCTTGGGCCCAGACACAACTGACTCAGGTTCTACCTATTGTGAGAATTTAGGAGTTATGGTTTGTCATCCGACAAAATACAAAGGACAATACCAGTATTTTGAATGAAACTTCTGAACTCCTCTGCACTGTTTTCATCACCTGTAAAAAGAATTTAGAGCAAACATTTCTTAAATTCCTCACAGCAAGAGGGTTCTGGGTTCGCATCCGCCGGCCGGCTGGGGCCCTTCTGTGTGGAGTTTGCATGTTCTCCCCGTGTCTGCGTGGGTTCTCTCCGGGCACTCCGGCTTCCTCCCACCATCCAAAGACATGCAAGTTAGGTTAATTGGTGATTCTAAATTGTCCATAGGTGTGACTGTGAGTGTGAATGTTTGTCTGTCTCTATGTGTCAGCCCTGTGATTGACTGGCGACCAGTCCTGGGTGTACCCCGCCTCTCACCCAATGGCAGCTGGGATTGGCTCCAGCCCCCCGCGACCCTCTTAGAGGATAAGTGGTATAGACAATGGATGGATGGATGGATTTCTTAAATTCACAATCTGTCCTTAACCGTATCCAAACCATCACTAAGTGATTGTTACAGATGAAACAAAGAGATATGTTCCTCAAAAACATGTCAATGTCCAAAGAGGCCATACTAAGTAGAACATACAATAATGACAACTTACCAAAAAAAGTAAGTCTTTGCTCCCATAGGCCAGCTGCATTGAGTGTCTTTTTCTTCTCTTGTTGGTATATGAGCAGTGTTGTCCAAGCAGAAGTATGATCTTGTATAGCTTGACCGACGTCTTGCAGTGGTACAGCAGTTACCAAGAGTCCTGCCAGCATACGGTGCAAATATTCTGCACACTTCAGCTGGAAAACAAGATGTTGTTCTTTTATTTAGCCTACTGAATACTGACTTGGTGGGGTGAAAACTTAGGCAAACAAGTATTTAGTATTTCATATATTTTTTTAAATTTTGACAACTTTAGAGAAATGTTTTCACTATGAAATTGAAGGATGTTTTTTCAGTCGTTCAGTTTCAAATAGAAACATTCTATTTACATATATTATTATTAACACAGAATTCAGGTAAATACCAATGAAAATTACTTTATGTGAATGACATAAGTGCAATACTATTAACATCTTCCAGGAGAGACTTTCTGATAATATGCACTGTTATGCGAAAGAGAGAAATTTGATGCCCCCAAACCTTGTCATTCATCAGTACACCATGGATGTATAATAAGAACTGGATATGGCGCCGCTGCTCAGCCTAGCTTCCAATTTTTTCCAGTGGCCACTCACAGTATTGCAGCGAAAACAAACCCTGCGGCCCAAAAACCATTTTCC
The DNA here is from genome assembly GCA_005408345.1 of Macquaria australasica. Lineage (NCBI taxonomy): Eukaryota > Metazoa > Chordata > Actinopteri > Centrarchiformes > Percichthyidae > Macquaria > Macquaria australasica. Next base: position 174,740 of record SEMN01000533.1, on the reverse strand, counting down.
CCATAGGCCACCATTGTAAAAGAGACGTCTGTAAAATGGTTGACAGGACACCTTGAACTGCAAGCAAGGTCGATTATGACTCTTTCTATTGTCAAGCAGGATTGAGATCCCAGAATATTGCCTCCAATTAACAGCATGAACAGGACTGTTGAATCAGTACAATCAGAACACATGAACACAAAAGACTATCAGTTAAGAGATAGGTGATTATTTATCGCAACATGATATGAAAATGATGATTTACAATGGTAAGAATAATCATATTTGATTGGAAAAAGTATTAAAAGTTTGACTGTAATATTAATAATGCACTGAACATGAGAAATGATGAGGAGATGTTGACGCCCTAGCTGTATGAGTCATGGGGAGTTAACTCAAATGTGGAAAGTACCTAGCACTCCACCAGAGTGTATGAATAAGAAAGGGACTACTGTATAAGGGCATGTGTGTGTATGAACAGTGATTTAGGAAATTGTGTGTAATCATAGAGCATCTGGGAAAGGGAGTAGCCCAGCATAGATGATAAAAAGAGGAGTCAGAGGCGTTGAGCCTCAGAGTGGTGCGAGTGGCGAGAGGACACTTTGGAACTGCAAAGGACCGGATACTAGCCAGCACAAGAGGACCCTGACGGATCGGCAACAACTACTGAGGAGTACGAGGAGACCAGGAGAAAGGACTGTTGCTGAAAAAATTGGATTTCAGGGAGCCTCAGCTCTTCCTGCCTACTGAGGAGGAGAGTTACTGTGGACTTTGGGACTTTGTACTGAGTTTTGGATTTCCATTGAGGACTCTTCTCATTGGCAGGAGGACTATGGAAGGTTTGCACTGGCCAGGCTAGCCTCCCTTTTCCTACCCAGAGATTTTAGATTTTAATATTTAGCATAGATAAGAGGAAATGAGGAATTTTATTATTTTTATGATTGATTGATTTTTTATTTAAAGAGTTGTTGCTTTATCCTTGCTTAATCCCTGCAATAAATAAGAAAATTATTATAAAATAATATAAAATTGTTCCTTCATTGTTTATTGAGCTCTTTATAATAGTAAAAAGTTAAGTCAATGTGTGTTTGACATCTATGAGGTTCTGAAAGGTTATTCTAGTTTTGTCCACTAAACTAGCGGGCCAGCGGGGGGAAACACTACTTATTCAGTGGGCCGCATAACCCGGAAGTAAACCCGGAAGCTAGAAACTTTTTCAGGGTATGCCATGGATGTATAAAGAGAACTGGATACAGCATCGGGAGGTGGGGCCCCGTTCATTCCTATGAAAGCTGCTCAGTGGCGCATGAAGCCAAAAAGGTTCCGACTTCCCGGGTATAAAATTACCTTCTTCTTCCACATAGCTTCCACATTGTACAGCCCATAGAGCAAACGCACTAGCATTTCCTTTAGCCTCGCCTCCCAACCGCAGTGACTCTATAACTCTGGATTTGGCTATTTATGCATTTTACAACTTATAGAACATAATGATTTAAATAAGGGCTACGTCGTGTTCATTTTCATTATTTAGTGTTCATACTTGCTAGTTGTTGTACCTCAAAAAAAATGATCCGCTGATTTACAGACATCTCTTTCACAATTTAAATCTATGGGAAAAAGTCTCCTGGGGCCATTGTGCATCATGTGAGAGACGGGGAAGTTGTAATTACACGGTTTGGCCACTATGTCAAATTTGCTTCAAAGCCTGGCGCACTTCTTGGGGGCTTGGGGTATGCGCCAGGCGAGCAGTTCTCATTGGACTGAATAGGCGCCATCTTTGGGTCCAATAGGCAGTTCTTATAATACATCCATGGCGCACACCTTCCGGTAAAAAGAGACAACGGAGGCAAAAGAGGCAGACAGAAAGCGGACTGAAAAGATGCAGGTTTGCGTCAAGCAACAAGACATTGAACAACACTCGTGTAACAACATTGTTGGCAGCATGCTGCGTATAGTATTGAAGAAAACTCCTCAAAACCTTCGCACACACACACATAGGCTACACGATAGACAGTGAATTAATAGTGTTATGAGTCAGTGTTTAATTCAGCGTGTATCTGATCCACCAACCAGCATTTATTTTAGTGAGAAATCTTAATTTTTGAAACGGTTCACCTCTCATCCCACCATGGCCACGGGAACATATTTTGAGTTGGGGGTGCTGTACTTGGAGGGGATAGGGTGGTGTCAACGCATAAAAAATATAATGAGAGCACCGCTTACAATTGGCTCTGACAAAAGGGCTATCGTAAGCGTAGTCGGGTCAGAGTCGAGGGAAGCTCGCTCAACTGTTTGCCTGTTGCCTTGACGAGAGCCAAGTTTCTGTCACTGCAAGGTAATGCTGAGTATCGTAACTAATTCCTAAACCTTTAAGGTGTGCCCTCGTTCTGGTTTTCCAATACATAAGTAATACGCTTGTGTGGATAATTTGTGAATAAACTTTCAGTTGAACTGTTACTGAACAATTGATAAATCATGCCCATTTACTGCACGGCGGCAGCACATAATAACAAACCAGCATTCTTACCTTGTGCTGCAGTCATAACACTCCAAATGTGTTCTTGCGCTCCGGGGTGACACTGATGAAAGTTTTCATCATGGCATGAATATCCAACTCAGCAACGATGTCTCCGTGTACATGGATCAGGGTCAGATGTGTCTCTTTTGGGACATGCTGCTCCGCAGCCAGGTTTTAAGGCGTCTGAGGGTTGAGAAAGTTCTCTCCAAAGAAGCAACAGAGATCGGTAGGCACATGCAGAGTTTTGTTAGATTCTCTACTTCTCCAAATAGAGCTCTGGTTTGAGGGTGCAGGTTGGAGAGATGTGAGGCAACCTCTTGTACTGTCTCATATGGGGAAATGGCCCCTTTACACACATCTCCCAACATCTGGAGCTGAAGGTGCAGTCGGCCTCTGTCTAGCTCTTTGGGAAGCTGAAGAGACTGTGCGTCAAGTTCCGACGATAGTCGGCTGTCAATTACGGTCTTCTCCCTGAATGCCACTGTTTTCATTCCGCTCTGGTCGAATCTCCTGGTAAGTTCATACTGAACCAAATCCAGAGCTTCATAAAACTCAGCTTTCCATTTTAGTTCACCTGTTGCCTGTGACAATGCTTCAGGGCCGACAGCTTGGCGATAGCGGGCAGGTGTTCTGCTTACCCTGGGCTCAGCATCTGGCATCTTCAGACCATTCTGGGTGGCACACACTTTCACCTTGTCTACCATTTCAGCCACCATGTTGTCATCTCTCAGTGCCCCTACTCTGACCTTGAGCAGGTTCACACACTCAATGGCACCAAGAGCACTTGACTTTTTGCTCTGCAGGCTCCTTGCTACAGTTTCACAGGGCCCGAAAAGTGCTTCGCAGCAGAGGAGGCTGAAAAGTGTTCTGCCCTTGAGTGCCTGTTTGTGCAGTCCTGATATTTTTGTCCTTGTATCCCCTCTTACACTTCTGTCATCCTTCAAGCTTCCCAGTGTGGCCAGTACAACAGCGTAAGTTGAGCAACTGTGCTGAATTGCTTTGGTGCGCACACACCATCTCGTTGGGCATAGTCCTAAAATGTTGACAATGATGTCATCACAGCCAAAAAGTGTTTCAAAGAGCTGTTTGCGTTTTGATGATTCTTTGATAACACCTGCAACACCCTGCACGAAGTTTAACCCCTCAGCTACTAGGCTCACCTCACGTGCAACTTCTTGCAGCACAAGGTCCAGGGAGTGGTTGCTGCAATGAACATACAAGGACTGAGGGCATATTTCCTTCCATTTCCTGAACACCGGACAAGCGGCCCGACATGTTATTTGCACCATCAAAACAATATCCTTGAAGGCGATCCAAAGAGATGTTCAATCTCACAAAAATGTCTTTCAAACACCTAAACAGTGTTTCTGCAGTTGTGTCAGGGCTCGTGTAAAATCCTAAGAACTCGCAGTGAGACTCAAGATTGCTGTCAACAAATTGAAGATTGCATGAGAATTGTTCCGTAGTGCTGATATCCGTGGTGCTGTCAGTCCATAGAACGGGCAGTCTCATAGAGCACACCTTATTGTGTTACCCCTAAAAGGGATTCCCTTTCGTCCCAGGAATGCTATGGTACGAAACATTATCTCCAGCACATTCCTTGCTGTTTGCTGGTCTTTGGCTGTGATATCAGACAGCAGAGCGCTTATTGGCATTTTCTCTAATCCGGCAAGAGTGCGAATGGCATTTTTATGAATGGCCGATTTCTCGTGCAAACTGAATTTTGCAGAGGCCTTGCGCCAGTTGAAAAATCCTTTCTCAACGAAAAGCCTATCTTTAACGTTTGTACGGATAAACTGTTTATCTTTATGGATTATACTGATGCTGAATTGACAAGAAGACTGTCGAAATATAAGGCCCTTTATCTTGTGGTTCTAGATTATGTGTTTATACAGAGACGTAAGGAATTGTTAATATGTCATGTTTCTTAAAGGGAGTTTGGCGTAATATTTTCACTGGAGAGTGCAGGGAGCTTAAGTTTAATTCAAACTACTAATATGTATATTTTTTAACGTTTTGTCACCACTACAGAAACACTAGGTTTATGTGCCCTTTATGTGCATCTTTTTAAATAACTTTAAACATGATGTGCTTGATGGTGTTAGCCTATTAATAACTTAATGACTGAATGATGATGAAACGTGAAACCTCAGCATTCTCGTTTTTTTCTTTTTTTTCTTTTTTGTGTGTTTTTGTTTTTGGAGGCTTGGACAATTAATAGATTAGACACATTTTATTTACCTGGCATACTGATCTGGAGAGAGAATATCAAGAAAATCCTTATAATTGTCCCACTTTCTGTGCAATAAAGCCATTGTTAGATTTATTCCAGTAGCTACTGCTGTCGTAAACAAAGGAAACTAATGGTTCCTTGAATAATGTGTTTAATAACCAACCATATTCCTACGTAAGATTGACCTCTGCACTGGACAAAATATTTAGCAGTGACCTTTATACTTAACCTGCAATGCTTTTTTGAATAAGAAAAAGGTAATTCGTCCTAAAACAAGAAATGTCATAAAAATGTCATAGAAAGCATTAAATTTAATTTCCTCATACATGTAGACACTCTGTTACAACACTAATTTAATGTTTAAAACAAATTATGAATAAATTGTTTGTTCCTTTAAAATCATTGCTTCTTTTCATGTTTTGCAAGACAGAACCTTATAATTCCAAGCAGAAGGTGAGTTTTTAGGATTAGATGGTTCCATCTGCTTTTGACCTGTTCCAAAAAACCCCATTTACAAATTTGATAGGATTTTGATATTGTACATTTAGAATACATTTAGGGTGAAAGAGACTCATCATATCATTTTTGCTATTGGGAATGCAAAAACTTTGAAGCTCAATATCTCAAAACCACTCAGAACGCAGATGGAACCTTATAATTCCAAGATGGCGATTTTTCAGTTGAGAGTCTTTGTGGGATATTTTATTAACTAGATATTAATGTGTTAGTGAATCATTACAGGTCAGGTCAGATAGGTCAAGTATGTCATAATATTAAAATATTATGCACAAGTCAATCATAATGATAATGGTTAGGTAGTCAGGTAAAGTCAGGTCCAGTCTTAATCATGTTGTAATCATATGTTGTTAGAATGTAAGCATAATAGGCCTATTTCACAATATGGCGATGGACACCGGAAGTGGGGAAACACAACTTCTATAGTCACTGCTACTACGGACTTTGAACAGCGTGTTTTCTCTCCTTTCTCTGCGAAAAATCAGAATTGTAGATGTTGTCCGTCTTGTTGACTAATTTTAAGGCGATGTCTAAAGGTCAAAGTTAGACAAGCAATTCATTTCTGATTATCAAGGTATCTAGCCTACTATGCTAGCAAACATGTCAGTTACTTTCTAGTTCAGCACTTACCTGTTAAGAGTTAATGATCTTCAAACTATGCTTAAATAAAAAACTTTTCTTGTCAACTATGTGTTTGTACGTGTGCCTAGTCTCAATTATTGCAGGAAAAGTTGTAATTAGGGCCAGATGCTATAGATCACTAAGAAAGCGTGAGGAACCACGACAGCTCGAGGTCTATACGTGTAAATATTTAATGTGAAATGGTACATTGTTCCTGTTAAAACAGTCAGATGGTTCTCCTTTCCTACCTGTGCTCAAAAGCTGTTGTCTCAGTGTCCATAGAAACAGTTGCTATACAGTTGAATAACAGAAACACATAAAAAGGACTGATAAAAGGACTGTAATACATTCTTAAATTCAAGGCTTCCTGAATTTATAGATGCCAATTTAATGTGATGCTTACTACACACTCACTACATAGCATGTGATCATGAAACTGACACATAACAGCTTTTATAATTTTTTTAATATAAAATGATTAATATTATTTAAATAAGTTGTGAAATATATGAAAGTCTTGACATCATATCATCATATCATATCACCTTTGAACTACAAACATTCCACCTGAGATGACAGCATATTCATGCTTTTGTGCTGCTGGAAGAAGCCATTTGGTTGCATTACTTTTCCAGACAGCTCATTTTAGTACACGGGGAACCAAAAATGTTCCCGCTGCCCTTGCTTGCACAAGCAATCAGCAGGCCTGGCATAGGCCCCGCACCCAGGTAAAAAATAAATAAATAATTTTTTATACAGTTTTAATTTGATAACAGTTAACTTGAAATTCATTTGAAAGTGCATGACAGTTGCAAAATACATGACAATCTAGTGCAAAATGTATAACATGAACAAAAGCCATGAAAAGAGGAGCCACAAGTTCTTCAACAGTATGTGGAGACCTTCGATGTTAATGTTCTCCCATGTGGTCTCATCATCCACGTCGATGCTCCACACCTTGGAGCCAGTCCGGATGGCAAAGTGGCTGGGTTGAAGTCAAGTGCCCTGACATGAAAGACATTGGAGAGGCATCACACACTAAGTTTGTTGAGAGTCAAATGAAACTAAGGAAAACACACATCTACCACTGGCAGGTCCAGGGTCAGCTGATGGTCACTCGCTTAGCTTGATTTCACGGTGAAGAGGTGAAAGGTCAAAGATGAGCAGCTTATCAAAGAAATCAAGGCCAAGGTTGATGAATTCTACTTTGGCACATACATTCATGTTTTGCTGGGGAGAAAATAGACAGAAAAAGTGACATACTAAGTATTAAGATATTTTATTGAACTAAAACTACAAATACAACAATCTAAAAGTACTCCACTACAAGTATAAGTCTTTTGTTCAAAATCCTACTCAAGGAAATGTACAGAAGCATTATTAGCCAAATGTACTTAGAGAATCAAAAGTACCTGTGCTGCAGAAAAAATGGCTCGTGACTGATATATTATTAGATATTTTATTATTAGGTTATTACTAATTCATCATTGCTTAAGCAGCATGTTGTCTCTACTCAAGGTGGCGCTAGTTTTAACTACCTAATATACTATAAAGTAGTTTCATCCAGTGGTTCCCAACCTAGTTGTCAGGCTCCTTCCTCAGGGTCAAAAGATACATTTGACCATTCTGGACATTATTTATGGGGTATAAAAGAAGAAAAAAATTAGTTCTGCTACACAGATATTCTTCTCTTGGACTTTTCTCACGTTTCTCTTTTTGTGAAATATTGGAAAAGTTTACCTTGAGTCTTAAGCAGTTATTTAAATACCCCCAAAGTGTACTTAATTACAGTACTTGAGTAAATGTACTTATTTACTTTCCACCACTGCATACTGATGAATGAAAAAGCTTTGTTAGTTAGTAAAATACATTTTTAGAGATAGAAGTTCAAAGTTATCTTACATAGCTCATACTTATTAATTTGTAAATTACATGAATGATTATCTATTCATTTCTATTAAAACCAACATCACTATAAATACATCCTTTATTAAGGTCAACAAGAAAAAAAGCCACTCACACATCAGATTTTCCTAAATGTTGGCTCTATTTCAGTAGTTAAACACCCTTACATGCCATTACTAAATAGTGGAAAAGTAACGTTAGAACATTCACTTTACTAACGTGTATAAATTGACAGCACCCCAGCCGTAATGTTAGCTTGGCTATTAACTAGCATAACTGCTAGCATATAAACGCTGCTTTATATTGCAAATATTAGGTTGTCAAGTTTGTGTAACATTATCTTAGATAACAAATAATCTAGAGTGTTAATATTTCAGTTGTCATCGACTCTCTGTGACTGCTTTATTTATCCAGTTCATTAGCAACGTGCTACACTCACCTGGAGGAGGACGGCAGTTGTAGTCATGTTCCTGCACCAGCACTGCCGCATCAACGCACTCAGTTTCATCATCACAACCACTTCTTTTTCGTGATTGATTTTCTCCCTAGTTATTCCACAGAAATGTGGAAGGGACAGCCTGCGGTTTGAAACTTGGATATTCTGACAATTCTTAAAATTCATCTTTAATTTATCCATGTGGCAGATGGGAAAACTACTGTACAGGGTTTGAAACACTTGAAAGGCGTTCTCTGACGTCACCTACATAGGCGTCATTTTTATACTTTGCTTAGCTATGGTTATACCTTTTCACCATGTCTTGTAAGACATTGAGGTATTGTTGGGTGTTTTTAGCCGTAAAATATCTCCACATTCTAGTTTAAGTACGATTAAATCTTTCAATCACAGAAGCCTTTAGATCAGTGGCTGTGGCAAAATGTGCAATACTGTGTTTCTTTATTAAAGCATCAAAACTCTTGTTAAAAAACTCTTTACTGGCGTCTGTTTGTAGCTTTTCCGGCACCTGACTGTCTTTTAAGACAGACTCAAAGGCCCTAACCACCTCGGCTGCGTTTTTTTTTCTTCAAGACATGCACATAAGCCTTTTTTGAAAATACATCTATGACCGTATAATAATAAATAATTAAACCCGTCATAATGTTCTGCCAAGGCTTGCATGTCACAAAGGTCAGCTTGAAATTGGTTAAAAGGCCTAGGGACAAACATTCACAGTATAGGCATCCTGCGCCGATAAAAAAATCTGACGTTTTCAAGTTTGACTTTCTTGCCCGTTTCATCGCGCACAGCCGTGCAGAGACGTTCTAAGCCTCCAAAGCTGCCTGGATGAGCAGGGTTGTAATACACTTTTTTCATGAAACATTTCTAAGCCATCCTGTTTGTGGTCCTGCCTGTCATCCTGCCTTCTGCGGTCTCTGAGGTTTTACTGAAAAACACAGATGTGAGGGTGCTTCTTTGTTCTGTTTTTATTAAGCCATTGTTTACAAAATATAAAAATACATTGTAAAGGGTATGCATTTTTATAACTAAACACGAGCATAACACAAGATATCATATTGGATAATAAGCTAAAAACTACATTTTGAGTACAAGAGTAGTATACATTTTTAATAAGACAAAACTAATATTTTATCATCTTTAAGGCTTGGTCTAATATGGAACGATCTAGAGTATTGTGAATAGTATAGTGTAATCTTCTCAATTCAGTCACGATATTCACAGACAGGTTGTTTTGCAGGAGAAAACATGCCACTTCGACAAACAAGGCATACAGGGTGAACAAATGGCAGACTTTTATATCAGCTGTGTCTTTAGTCCATTCTGTCACAATTTTTCCAAAGGTGTCTGACAAACAAGATTCACTTATACACAGGGTGCGCTGTACAAGGATGAAGTATGGGATTATGGATTGTGGAAATGTTTTCCAGTCGTCCAATTTCCACTTCTCTGATAACACTGTGCATCTTACTGCACATTAAAACTCTGTTTTTAATGGTCCATTCCAAAAGATCTATTAACTGACAAATGACATCATATTCCTCTATGTAGCTAACCAGTTTTATCCAGTAATTACCCATTTTATTATTTTGTTTAAAAAAAACAGTGCGAGACGCGCGTCTCATCTGTAGCGCTGCTGTTAAATGAATCAAATACTCAAAACAAATATAGTTTTTTTATTCATGATTTTTTTATTAATGAATTAATTCACTTTTTGTTTGTTTCTTTTATGTGATTTTTTAATTTTTTAAATGTAATTTTTAAAAAAACAACATTTAACTGTGGGAGGAAACCGGAGCACCCGGAGAAAACCCTACCATATTTGGACCTCATTTGTTTCATACATGGAGAAGGTGCTAGCTGTGCCAGTGATTGGAAATGGTGGTTGTGGTTCCGCTCATCTTTTAAAGTCTTCCCCACTGAATCTTGGTGAGCTCTTTGTAGTGCTTGTGTGGCCTGAACTGGGTCTGATGATGGTTGGCAAGTGTAATTTCTGTGGTGTTGGACTGATTCTAGTTTTCCTAGATACTTCTGCATCTAAGATTGATGGGAAATGTAGAGGCTTTGAAGTGAGTTCAGACCACCGTGAGGTCTTCGTAACATTAGTGTGGCCTCTAGGGAAGTTTGGAAAGTGTAATTGCTGAATTTCCTCAGACCTCTCTGGTGGATGAGGTATGAGGACATCGCCTTTCAAAGGGTCTCTCTTCAGAATCTTGGGCACACATCCATATTTGGACCTAGTCTGTTTCTGAGGCTGCTCGGATGATGATATCACGTTATCCATACAGGGATGCATGGATGACATATTTTCATCTGGGAGGCCTGGTTGCTGCCAGTCATCTGGGTATAGTGACGGTTCTTCCTCTGCAACTTCTTTTAGTTCTTTTTTTAAGCAGTGCTCCTCTGCAACCTTTTCCCTCATGAATTCTCTGTAAAGGCTCTCGATCCCGTGGTCATGCTTACACACCTGCTCAAGCTTGCGCTTATGGTCGCAGTCACGCTTACGCTGACGGTTACGCTCAAGCTGACGATCGCGATCACTCAAACGCCTCTGCTCAAGCTCAAGTTTATACTTTCGCTCACGCTCACGCTCACGTTTATTTTCATGCTCTCTTTTCACATACTGCTCCCAGTCATCCTGCTTGATCTTAGGACAGGCAGGCAGAATGTTTTCATCAATCTGATCAAGCTCATCGTATATGTAGTGTTTTCTGAGTTCAATGATTCTGCTTTTTAATTTCTGGGGCTCACTGAGAATTGGAATGCATGTCTTTAGATGCTCCTTGAAACGCACCTGATAGGTCATCAGATGGCTGTTCTCAGTCCTCAGCCTCATAAGATCTTTCTCACTGGCCTTCAGTTTGAGATTTAGTTTTGTGACAGCATCATTCAGGTCACTAATTGCTCTGACGGCCTTATTTAGCTCTTCTGTTGTTTTTATGAGCTGAGAGTCTTTCTCTCTTTCCTCATCCTCTAGTTGCCTGCAGTGTGCATTCAGTGTCATTAATTGATTATTTAACGCAACAGTGGTCTTTGTCTTTCCCCTCTTTAAAGCAGCTTTCTCATGTTTTTTCTTTCCAATTTCTTCATTTTTTTCTTTGACAGTGTTCTCTAATTCAGACACCTTCTTAGTCAGATCATTCTTGAAATGTTGCTGATAGGTCATCAGATGGCTGTTCTCAGCCCTCAGCCTCTTGAGGTCTTTCTCACTGGCCTTCAGTTTGAGATTTAGTTTTGTGACAGCATCATTCAGGTCACTAATTGTTCTGACGGCCTTATTTAGCTCTTCTGTTGTTTTTGTGAGCTGTGACTGTTTCACTCTTTCCATGTCCTCTAGATTCTTGCAGTGTACATTCAATTTAATGATTAACACGGTGGCGTCTTTTTTTTCCTCCTCTAAAGCAGCTTTCTCCTGATTAATCTTTGCAATTTCTTTATTTTTTCTTTTGACAGTGTTCCCTAATACAGACTCCCTTTTCGTCAGAGCTGTTAAATTCTTCACCAGCTCTTCATTCCTCATCACCACATTTTTACATTCAAGTTCTACAACCACTAATTTGTCTTTTAGTTGCTTTAGTTGCGCTTTGGTGGTTTCCAACTCAACCTCGACTGCAGTCTTTGCACAAGGTATCGTCTCCCTATTGTAGATGGACGCCCTGTCTGCCATGACGTTTGTCCATTGTCTTCCTTTCTTCATTTTTCCTACTGAGGATTTTTTGTTAATGTTTTATAAATCTGAACTCTCCTTATATAGGCTATCCAGGAAGTGACATCATTGCATTCCATTCCTTTGATCCATTAAACCACTCTAACTTAGTCTCCGCCCACAAGCAGAAAAAACAAATGTAAACAAAACTCAAAAATAAACAAGTGTGTGTGTGTTTGCGTGTGAGTGTGTGTTGGACTGTCTGAGAGAAAAAAAATTACTAACATAGTGAAAAAATGAATTTCCCCAAGGGGACAAAATGAACTTTTTCTGACATGAACACACACATCATCACACGCTCACACACATATGAATATGCCCACACATTCTGTAACCAGTTACACACAGTCTGACCCCTGCAGCAGTGCCCCCCCCCCCCCCCACACACACACACAGTCATTGTTCTTACTGTGTGGGGAACTGAAGGGCACTCCACACACTTGGAATTTTTTAAGCATTTCTGGAGCTTTTTTGACATTATGAAATAAAGAATCATGTCAATAAATTGTGTAAAAAATGATCACATGAAAAATGTTCACATAAATGAACAAACACATTGTGGTAAAAATAGGAAATTACCAAAATCAAATTCTCAGTTTCATTTAATTCTAAAATGTTTTACGTGTTTTGTGGGTTGTGACACTTTTATGTCATGTCAAATTTACAGTGAAGTTGCCATCAGTGGCAGCCTCTTTTCAGCAAATCACAAACGACAGTGATGAGAACAATGTTACAATATTCTACAGGTACTGAACAAAAAATAAATAAATAAATAAATAGACTTGTTCAGTGAGAGCAAATCAAAGATCTGACAGATGATCCACCTACTATGGAGCCTTTTTGTGTGTGTCACATGTTGTTAGGTGTGTGTGTGTACTGTACTGTGTCATAATTATACACGTATGTTTTTAGCAGCATCTAAAGATCAACTCTGGTGGGATTCAAACCCACAACCTTTGAATACGTCCTCTTGTTTAGAGGACCTCCGGCTAACTGAGCACAGAAATGCCATTGGGCAGGGGGACCGTCGCCAGCGCTGAAGTGTGTGTGCCCTTTAGTAAAGTGTTCGTGCAACTTACTAAAATGTTTTACAACTTGATCAAGGTTTTCTTTTTTAAATTTAGACTTAAAGGCTTTATATGGACACAGGCTTGAGCTTTTTCTTTCAGTTCGCAAGTCTATTAGCAGAATATGTCAAATCCTGTTTTAATAAAATATATGAATATGCTGTATGTAACATCTAGGTAACACCTAGCCTAAACCAGCCAAGGAAGTAGCCTAGGATTAAAGTCATAAAACAGGTTAAATTGGAGCTTTTCTGTGAGCCCTATATATAGGGTAAAAATTCGGGATTTCCCTGAAATTTCGATTAAACACATCTAGTTAACGGGTTGACGGCTAATCCTCAACCCCGGGACCAGACCCATATTCGTCCCGCTGTGTATTCTGGGAACACACAGTAGTTTCAAGATGGCGGCGAGCAGGAGGCTGGCCAAGGTAAATCTCCCGTTCCCATTATTTTGATATAATTTGTAATGTGTAAACACGCATTGGCGGCTAGTGGACGCATTCGTTCTTCGCCTAAACTCATAAGATAATGATACTGAGTGAAGACACATTTAGTGCCTGTTTTAGCTGTAAACGTAATAAAAAGCGAGAGGTCACTACTGGCCACCTAGCCTACCAAATATTACCGTTAGGCAGCAAAGCACCGGCAACTTAGGCCAGAGAGTCGAGAATCAGCCTTCCGTAGACAACCAAGGAACTGACCTTTAGTTTACCAGCTAACGTTGGATGTGGGTTGTATGACCGAGGGAGGAAGTTCAGACGTGACCAACACCGTGAGCGAATTTGCACGGCGTAAGGCGTTTGCCAATCAGCTAACTTGCTAGCAACCTTAGCTGCGTTTCAGCTAGTTAGCCAGCAAGCGTAAGCTAACCTCACAGTTAGCCAGGTTTCGGAGTTCGTCATTAGGGGATGGGTGGGGAGGAACTTAGTGTAAATCCACAGCTAACATTGTTCAATGCTGTTACGTGAAAGCGACAAACGGTAAATGTATAGTAGTCACTGTCGTTCTGATAAGTTGTGAGAGCACATTACGCAAGGTCTGTGTTATGATTGCATGCGATTAAAGTTAGGTTGTGTCTCTCTTCCAATCCCCTTTTCCCTCATTCCAGCCAAATGGCCATACTAGTAAATTAGCCAGTTCTTACTCGAATCTTTTCATGACGGAGTTGACTTGTCTGAAAAACAATAAGCGGTACAAAAACTGAAGCGTCAATACTCACAAGTAATGTTATACACAATTTATCATGCAGTATTGGATACACAAAAGCATAGCAGGTCATATTGTCAGTACTTGATTTAATTGTACACTACAGTCACAAGCTGCCATTCACAGAATGAGGAAGCTTTTATGTGAAAGTAAAAGTCATGAGAAATGTCACTGCTGTTAGCCCACAAAGAGTTATGTGTTTTGTATTAACTAGTGCTGCTCTTTTGATTTTGTGTAGTTGAAGATAATTCCATTGTAGAACATGTAGCGGTCATAACTGGATTTTGAAGAGCCAGAAGAAGCAACATTTCTCCTGACTTTTATTTTGTCAAGGCAAAGTGGCAAATGCTTCCCCATTGTGTGGCAATATATATCAGTGTACAGTTAATGAAACTTCAAACCAAAACTAAATGTAAAAAATGTACACTGCATAAAAAAGTACAAGTAGAGTTTCATATGTGTGTATCGCTGTCGCTGTGGTTGTTTTTGTGCTGTTGTGATCATAACACAGGATGTGCTGTTTTCCAGTCCAAGTCAGTGAGACTGTACAGGAGCTAGTTTGGACCTGACAACAATATTTAGCTTTCATAGCTAGCTGGCAGAACAGAACAAGGAAATCAGCCTGAACAAGACTGAGGCTTGAGTAAATTATTGCCTTGGTTAACAGTACGGTTTCAGAGAGCAAAAATCGAGCTATTATTTAAATTGATCAGAAAACATAAAACTCTAACAGGATCTGTCAGTGATTGAAGATCAGGCTTACACATCATACCTTTGCTTTATGGGAATTAATCAGACCAGTATGTTCCAGTTGTTGGACAATATAGCGTATATTTATTTCCCCCCACCGTACTTAAAAATCCTGGGGAGAGCCCTGAGCAATCCCACCCAGCACCAGTGTCTTTATGGGCGAGGAAGGATGAGCACTAATTATTCCCTAGCCAGTCACAGGCTTGTCAGCACACTGAAATGATTGACCCAACTGTCAGTAACACAACCATTTTATCACAATATAGTTCCACTGACAATAACTAATATTTATTTTTCACCAAGCTCTAGAAATAATTTTGATGAGCCTGTTTTATATTCTGTGTATATCATTCTGCATACTATTAAAAGTATCTAGTAATTAACTACAACGATAAATGAAGTGTAGGGTTCCATATTGTATAGATTTAGTTGATTCTTATTGAATGTGGCTCTGATTTGTGGGTACATTATTCAACAGAAAAACCAAAAGCACCTTTTATATTAGGTAGATTTAGACTGCCATAAAAAGCCAGTTGCTGTAAATGACAACATATTTTGTGAAAAGTTAGCCACATTTAATTTGCATTTTTTTGCCCTCATTTTCTCCCAAAATGGAAGGCCCAATTTCTGAATGCCGCTTTTGACACAGGGAAGAGTGTAGGGAGACACATGCATGAGGTTAACACGATCACCGCAGTCCCATTCCCTGTTGCGCAATGCACCCTGACCAACCAGTAAAAGTCACTAGTGCAGCAAAAATGATAGGAACCGTCGCCGGCTTCCTACCTGCAAGAAAAATTGTTGCCAGGCATGCTGGAGGTAGCGCACTCAGTAATTGAACCAGGGATATTATCACACTGTACAATGTTAGCTAGCTCTCTTCTGCCACATTGTAAACGCTATACATGTGCGTTAGGGAAATTAACTTTTTAAAATATGAACATCTACCAGCCACTGACGGATAAATGTTTAAATTCACCAGCCACTCAATAGTAAATCATTATTTTATGTCTGAAATCTACCAGCCTGTGTATTTTACCTGCATTTGGCTGGTGCTAATTTCTATCCCTGGAAGGTATGCTAAGACCTTCAGGAATCAGTAAGTGAAAGGTTTCTTGATAAATCCCTGGTTATACACTTGGAACTGGTTCTGGTTAGGCTTGCCGCAGTTGTCGGGGTTACTGGTGTTACACAGGCATAATTCAATTCAGTTTTATTTATATAGCGCCATATCATCACAAAGTTATCTCAGGGCACAGGTCTAGACCGACTCTACATATTTACAGAGACCCAACAGTTCCCACCATGAGCAGCACTAGATGACAGTGGCAAGGAAAAACTCCCTTTTAACAGGTAGAAACCTTGCGCAGAACCAGGCTCTGGGTGGGCGGTCATCTGCCTCGACCAGTTGGGTTGAGAGAGAGAGAGAGAGGAAAGAGAACATACAGTAGTACAGTACAGTTCTACATAGGGATGTAAAGTAATAGTTGTGGTAATGGTATTGATGTTAATATTAAAAAAAATAATACTAATGGCAATATAATAGTAATATTAATAATACACCGATTACAACTTGCCCCCACCACTCCCACAGTCGTTTGGCTTTTTATTTTTTATTTTCATAGAAATAAAACCCATTTAGTTCATTTTGGTGTATCGGCGCCTACGTCCATTAAATAAAACAAGTCTACTAATACTAAGTGTGTTATCAATGCACTACAGTTATAAACTGAAAGTGTCTGCTTCTTACAGCAGCAGCAGCAGAGTCGCAGCACAGAGTAGCTGGAAACTCAGACCATCTCACGTGATGCCAATCAAATCTGTGCATTCCGATAAGCGCTGCGATTCGAGTGAGTGAGAGAGCTACTCAAAGGGGAGAGTCAAGATGAGAGACAACAGTCTGAGAGAAAAGTAATTTCACATGCCGTGCTCTAAAAAGAGAAAACAGAGCTTTTAATCAAGAATGGACAGACTCTTGCATGTTCTTTTTTCCCACGGGCAGTTCAAAACCAGTATGTCTCTTATGATTGCAGAGCAAACATACCCACACATTATGATGTTCCGGATCTTTGTTTGAGGAAACATTCTCCAACTGGACCTCCTTTGAATTTTAATTAAATGATCTAACATTAAAGATCTACAGATACTGAGTGTCATCAACAAATATCTTTCGTCGTATCAGTATATTTTTCACTGTTTTTCTGTCCGTCACCTGCTCAGGATGTGTCCTCCATGTCTTGACATTTTTCACGTCTATCATATACATTTTCTGCTTGTTCTCTCAGGAACTTGACGAGATTCGCAAGTCTGGAATGAAAAACTTCAGAAACATTCAAGTTGAGGAATCCAACTTATTGTCATGGCAAGGGCTCATTGTTCCTGTAAGTATCTGTTCCTGGTTTGACCTCTCTGACATTTGTTGGCCCCCAGTTTCCCAGTTTTACTAACTTCTTGCTCACTTCCAGGACAACCCTCCTTATGACAAAGGTGCGTTCAGGATCGAAATCATTTTCCCCACCGAGTACCCTTTCAAGCCTCCCAAGATCACATTCAAGACAAAGATCTATCACCCCAACATTGATGAGAAAGGCCAGGTGTGCTTGCCTGTGATCAGCGCAGAGAACTGGAAGCCTGCCACCAAAACTGACCAAGGTGGGTGTCCTAGTGTTACAGAGGGCCTCTGTACGGATCTAAACAGATAATCCATAGTTACGTTTTGCTCTAATCTCACAATATTGTGTGTCCATGCTTCTACACAGAGCAGGGCTTTGGTTGAAATTGTCAGATAGAAGTGCCACTACCCAAACAAAACATTTTCGATTCCTCCTTTATGGGGTAAAACATTACCAAAACAGTAACACAATTATGATTTAAATAAGGAAGAATTTGAACAAACAATAATCTCTGAACACTGACCAAGTACTCAGTGCTAATTTTCAGATGTATTTTAGTGCTTTGTGTTAAAGACATATTTCTGTCAATATCCAAAAGTATTAAGCTCTGATACCCAACCCTATCTGTAATTAAATATGCCACATTTTAACCTGTGAACCAGCGGGCTGTCAGATTGTTAAATACACAATGGTGCTTGTACAAAACTGCTATGTTTTAAGTGGGTACTCATGCAACATATCTTTGGAAAGCTAAGATTCAAATGATGCAAACCATTTCAAGATACAATCACAACATCAGATACAATCAACGTCTCTGTCAGACAACCAACAAACAAACAATTACAAAATTGAGGCAACTCTTATGATATGACTCATAGTAATCCACCGATTGATAACATTCCGACAAGAACAGTCTTGTTACATTGGAAAAGGTCCAGACGATCAAATCCAGTAAAATATTTAGTCCAAAACACATTAATATAATATACATCAATAAATCCCCACAGACTGCTGTTGCATCATTTAAAATTAACCGGCAGATGTGCATAATCTTCCACATATTCTCTGTCATAACATTGCCGATATCCATGGATGTATAAAGAGAACTGGATACAGCATCGGAGGCGGGGCCCCATTCATTCCTATGAAAGCTGCTCAGTGGCACATGAAGCAAAAAAAAGTTCGACTTCCCAGGTATAAAATTACCCGGATCTTCCACATAGCTTCTGCATTGTGCGGCCCATAGAGCAAGCGCACTAGCGCTTCCTTTAACCCCGCCTCCCGACTGCTCCGCCTCAGGCTCACTCACATAAATGGCAGTGACTCTATAACTCTGGATTCGGCTATTTATGCATTTTACAAGTTTTAGGACATAATGATTTAAATAAGGGCTATTTAAATGTTCGTACTGGCTAGTTGTTGTACCTCAAAAAACATAATTATCCGCTGATTTACAGACGTCTCTTTCACAATGTAAGTCTATGGGAAAAAGTCTCTTGGGGCCAGTGTGCATCATGTCACGGACCCAGAAGTTGTAATTACACGGTTTGGCCACTATGTCAGATTGGCTTCAAAGCCTGGCGTACTTCCTGAGGGCTTGCCAATATCTTGGTATCAAAATGGTGACCGCACTCTGACCCTTCGACACCTCACTTGACCCAATAGGAGCTTCCATGTCTTGTCCACAGCCTACAGTAGCCAACAAGAGTCCGCATTAAAAGGAAGTGCCTGTCCCTTTTCTTTCGTGTAACTACCGAGCCAATTTCAAATGACTGTGTTGATGACTGGTGCTTCGTATAGCCAACGAAATTCAGGAAAAGAGAATATGCTGCTTCAGTGGGTAGCTTTAAACCCACGACAAGGAGGTTAGTGCATAAAGCGAACTACCTGCTGCCAGTGCTGTCAGTTTTCAAGAAGGGAAAATTATGCTTCAGTTACTGTGTCAGCAGCCATACTGATAGTGAATATCTGGATATGGGATAGGACACCTCCAAGTGTCACCCTTCATTAGAGCCCAAAATTATGACTGCACGTTCAAGCGTTCAAGACTAGTAGCCTTTTTATCCTAGGTATGTGGCCATGGTTACCAAGGGTCATTTGGGGTCTCCAAATTGCCTTTTTTGGAAAACGCCTTGACATATACCCTTAGAAAAACATGTGTAAAATACTATTTTTCTGTGGCATTGCAAATTTGAACTTTGACTAGGTAAGGCGTCAATGCTGTGGTCCCATTGGGTTTTCCTGCTAGTAAGTCCCAGCTATAATCATTTGTTTGCCAAGAAATAATCAGGTGGAAATATATACCTTCTACTTCAGTGTGTTCAAACTTTAGGCTGTGTGAACCGATCAGGACTTTTGCCTTGAGTTTACTCTAGCCGGCAATAGTGACTGGAAGTCACTAGTCTTCTTGTTGAAGCTCCTCGTCATCATATTCGCTCTCTGACATTTTCATAACTATGCAGGTCTTCCAGTCCTGATCATCCAGTGAGAGCTCACACCTGAGTGCTACGCACAGGAATGGTGTGTTTAGGTTATGTGCTGTCTTCCACTCTGTAGTCAGCACGAGCGTTTTCATACGGGTTCATTCAATACAACTAACTCTCAAAGTTTTACAACATCCATGTCATCATAATCATTTGTATTCCCTGGTGAGTTTCCATAGCTTATGAACGTAATGCTACAGGCAGCTGAATGGTAAAGCTCTGCTGTCAGACCTTCACTTCAGAGATCACTCGTCCATTTGCTTTTAAAACTAGAATGTAGACATTTGAAAGGAAACAAGCAGACTGTGTTTC
This sequence comes from Macquaria australasica, assembly GCA_005408345.1. Lineage (NCBI taxonomy): Eukaryota > Metazoa > Chordata > Actinopteri > Centrarchiformes > Percichthyidae > Macquaria > Macquaria australasica. The sequence continues at coordinate 154,595 of SEMN01000533.1, read as the reverse complement.
CTTCTGATGTATTTGCTATGTTAAGTGTATATTAGGTGTCATGTCTGATTGTGACATTGTGCTAAAATGAACTGAAGCCAGTGGGCCCCTGGAGGCTAGGGAATGACGGCATCACTTGCATTAATGGTTTTTTGATTGTAAGCACGTAGGATTTACCTCTAAAATGGGATGGTCCTTTAAGTAACTCTGCCTTTTCAGTCTGGTTAGTCTTGTTTGGAGAAGCATTGTTCATATCTAACATCATTTCTTTGGCTCTATGTGTCTTGCAGTAATTCAGTCCCTCATTGCGCTGGTGAATGACCCCCAGCCGGAGCATCCCCTGAGGGCAGACCTAGCAGAAGAATACTCAAAGGACCGTAAAAAATTCTTGAAGAATGCTGAAGAGTTTACAAAGAAACACGGCGAAAAGCGGCCAATGGACTGATCACCTGATGAGCGTGTAGCCCTCTCTCTGTTTCTTTCTCCCCCTCTCCTCCTATTTCACCTGCCCGACCAAATACTGATTTTCCTCTTGCCTCCCTGCTCTCCTCCACACCTCACCACCTTCCTCGCTCACTCTCCTCCTCCCTCCTCCCCCACACCAGTCCTCCCTGCAGTCCAGGAGCCGCCCAGCTGAAGCCAGGTGGCGGCAGCCTCAGCCTTCTTCCCCATCCAGGACTCTCTGTGGATCAGACAGCTTCCTCCCCTTCCTCTTCCTACTGCTCCTCCTCGTCCTCAGCCATAAATCTCCAGACCATTTTTAACTTTCTACTCTTTTCTTAATGTGAAAAATGGAAAAAGAAATGCTAAGGGAACATGATGTTCAGATGAGGAGGTAGATGGAAATGCTCAGTAATGTGTTGATTTTCTGTTGGCTTTTCCTCTATATAAACAACTCTTGTGTAAAATAGATCTCACTTAGACATGATTTTTCCAAAGTATTTTATTTTTTGCAGAGCAGGTTGAATCCTCTTTTTTTTCTTTGGCCCCATCATCAATCATTTTTTAAACTAAAACGCAAAGGTGACAGAAAGAAGAGAAGCTGTAGCGTAGACCTGGAGGTGCTGACCCTTACTCTCCACTGCTTCTAGACTGCACTGTACTCTTTGGGGCAATCCTTCTCACACCTCCTTCCCCACAGTTTGTAACCCACTGAGCAGAAACAAACCATGGCAGGCCATACATGAATTGAAATGTTATTGCTGAAAAGGCTCCAGGAGATTCTTGAGTGTTAGAGTAAAAACAGTTGGTGTCCAAACACTCCAAACATGCAGGCCCTTAAAGACAAATTGAACAGCACTATCCCCATATTTTCTCACCATGCTTTGATGGGTTTTTGCAACACTGTTTCTGCATGACAAATGGCTATTGTGATTTTCCCTTTTAATAATAATTGGCTTTCTCCACTTTAAATGGTATTGATTGGCACTTGTTGGTTCATTTGAATCTACCAAACATGTCTCCTCTCCCGCTGTTGGGCACCCCAGTATAACCACCTATCATACTAGAACCAGAGCCCTTTACCACTGAGACGTATTCCAGCGGCAGATCACCTGTCAGCTGCCTAGCTGAAAGGGGCCTAACTCATCGGGAAGGGGGAAGGAGAAGCTGGAGAAGGACGCACTCAGCTGGAATGAAGCTCAACTCCTGGAGACGGTCCTAGAAACAAGCACCTTGAAGGCAGCTGGGAGAGGGCTGGCTGTCTGGGGATGTGTCAGGACATGGAAAGGGACTGCAGTGGCCAAAAAACCACCATGTAACAACTGTTTGATCTGGTCCCAATATTGTTTCATAATAAAGATGGCTAACCATTTGGCCTCACTGTCTGCCTGGTAGTCAAGTGGATATTGCATGTGTTTGGCTTTTGATGAATAGACAGACGAGCAGAACTAATCCAAAGCCATCAACAGGATATGATGGACAATTTGGTTGAAATCAATTTCAAGTGAATTTAATGATGCAGTTGAATTCAATAACAGATTTTGTTAAATAATTAAAGGCGAGGATTTGTTTCAGTTTAATCTGAACTAAAAGTACAGAAGCATCCTTCCAGCATACAGTAGCTGTAGGAGAACGTATGACTGATGACTATTTGTAGTGGTCAGAAAAGTAAAAGCAATGTAAAAATACTCCATTGCTTTTACCTAAGTAAAAGTACAGAAGTGTTTTCAGCAAAATGTACTTTAATTATTAAAAGTAAAATGACTTATGAGTTCCTGTGAGTTTGATATTAAATATTATTGGAATGATGCTAATGCATTGATGTGTAAGAAGCATTATACTATTGTAGCTGGTGAATCTTACCTACTTTATATTCGGTTGTATATTTAAATTAAATATTAAAAATTTCATTTTATAAAATTAAAATTGCAAAGAAACCTGAAACTACAGATGTGAAAGAAATAAAGTGGATTAAAAAGTACAATATTTCCCCCTGAAATGTAATAAAGTAGAAGTAATAAGTAACAAAACAGTCTACTGTAAAGTTCAAGTACCTCAAAACTGTCCTTAAGTGCTTTAGTAAATGCACTTAGTTGCTTTCAACCACTGGATATTTAGCACTGTGTCATGTTGTGCTCATCGTGCACTGTGGGATTACTGTGGCTGTCAGGTGTCGGTGTGTTACAATGCTGGCTAGTCCACTTTAAACATTTAATGCAAAATCTTAATTTTGACTGCATCTTCATCAAATTGAATAATGGGAGTTAAAGTTGCTGATCAACTGGACTGATACCCCACCAGTGGTGGAAGAAGTATTCAGATCCTCTGTTTAAGTAAAAGTATTATTACCACAAGGAAAAATACTACAAAATGTACGTAAAGTATCAAAAGAAAAAGTAGTCTTTATGCAGCATAATGACCCTTGTCATTTTTGAGTATCTTTGATTATTACTAATATTATTACTGATGTATTAACATGTAAGCAGCGTTGTAGTTGGTGAACATGGAGTTAGTTTGAACTATTTTCCATGTACTGGGTAGTTTATTCCATAACAATGCAACATATGTCACATTTTAATCTCTGAAGTAACTAGTAACTGTAGTAAATAAATGCAGTGGAATGTTCAGTATTTTCCTCTGCAATGTAGTTGAGTAGAAATATAGCACTGCATCAAATTAAAGCACTCAAGTAAAGTAGAAGTGTCTTAAGTACAGTTCTTGAGTAAATGTACTCAATTACTTTCCACCATTATCCTCCACTGGTGTCCAATTCCCAGCAGTGGGATCATTCTGAAAGGTGACTGGTGTGTGTGTGGCTGTCTACACTGTCCCGACAGGGTGAGTGGAGTGAGCAGTGACTAGGACCTCAGTGCAGAGTGAATTGACCTTTGAAAATGTGATTTTCTGAATATCACTTAATGAGACATGTTCTGTTTCCTCTTCAAGGGTACAAGATTGCAACATCCTTTGGGGTATGTACTTGTGCAACTGAAGGAACAAATTGGAGGGGTACAGCCCATTTTGTACTCTGAAAGGTACAATTTCTCCTACCTTTCTCTTCTTTGTGTGCTGATGCTCACTGTGATGGATTACATTATTTAAGACAGTTTAAAGTCATTACAAATCAATTTACATGCTTTAGTGCAGTGATACTCATCTTATTTGCGAGTAAGCTTCCTGGTTTTCTTTTTGACATATCTGTATGCTGACTACAAAACAGAGAAAAGAATAATGGTGATTCTGTGCGCAGACTGAGTGGGTTTTTCCGGATCTTTGAGTTACAGTGAGTGAAGTTTATGATTTCGTGCCACCATGTGTCGATGATGACGGCAAGAATAGCATGCATGGCGGTATCTTTATTAAAGAGAATTAGTGATGAATCATCCTCATGCATAAATCCTACATCAGCCTAATTTTATGCATGATAATGAAGAGACAAATATATTGTCAATATTTTAGAGATCCCCCAAAATTTTACAAATCATGTTTTCAGGGGAGCTCATGTCTTATTAAGAGGAGCCAAGCTCCCCAGGCTCCCCTGTAGTTCACACCCTGCTTTGGGGAATGTTAGCAGTGAAGTCACTTATTGTATTATTACAGTAAAAGAAGCAAAAACACTAGTGTTGTACTTTCAGTATTCTTTGTGCACTTAAAGTTGTGTTTGAAAAAAAGCTCAACATGCTTATATATACTTATACACCGATCAGCCATAACAATATGACCACTGACTGGTCATAATGGAGGAACATTGATTATTTCGTTACAATGGCCACACACCCACACACACTGTTTATATTGTCACAAACTGGCTCAACGTATGTGACAAAGAGGAGAGGCAAGTCAGATCAGAGTGCCAATTAATGATTTTATTAGAAATAAACAAACATAACTATTTATAAGGAAGGCATGAGGTGTGAAAAGTATGAGCATCAGTAGTGAGTGGAATGTATGGGTGAGTGAAGAATGTATGTTTGTGCCAGTGTTGTAGGCAGCAAAATGGAAAACCAAACCAAAACCTGGACAGCGTGGATCCTAGGAGAGAGAGGGAGAGACAGTAGGGCTGGAGTAGATGATCCTGAGCAGAAGAGAAACAGTTAGACAGGGTTGACATCGAATGACACGAGAGAGACACGAGGTAACTTGGAGTGGCCGGGAGTGTACTACCGCATGGGTTTAGACAACAATCTGGCGGAGATGGACTGGTTTGCTGGAGTTCTTAAACTGTGGAGTTGATGAGCTGATGGAGAACAGGTGCGTGATTGCTTCTGAGCTGGAGAGCAGTGATTGGTGGAATTGAGACCAGAGCCGGCAGCTGGGCAGAGGGAAAATAGGGAGACCCCGCCCACGCCCACAGACAAGCAAAAAATTGACATGACAGACAGAGGGAGACAATGGAAACACCAGGGAAGGGGAAACACAGGGAAAACACTAGGAAACACTAGAGGTGGAGGGAGCATACATGACACTACCACTTATTTGCCTTTGCAAAAAACAAGCAAACAACAAATAATCCACCCCAAAAGACTGACTTATGCATGTGTTTTTTAACCTTATTATGAAGTGTTACCAATAAATGTCATTAATCTGTCTTTACCACATCTGAGGCAACACACACAAACTTCTTCATTGTTCATACTTCAGATGATTGGGAAATACAAATACATTCTACTGTTTAACAGTGTTAAACATTGGCACAAAACACATTCCAACATGTTGCACTACATTTCTTCATAAAAGCAGTACATGTTTTACATCATGTTTTATATCTTGGTCCTCCTTGGATTGTCCATCCTCTACCAAAGAGCTACTGTGCGTTGACTATTTTGAACTAGCAAGAGAAACCAGAGTTTTCCCACTCTTTGGGTCAGATGATTATACTAATTGGATCAAATATGGCCAACATGGACATTAACGATAAAGTGAGACGTTGCATCTGGTATTGGTGATTGGGCTCACTGGAAATTAAAATGTTAGGAAAAATATCCTGTTGCTGTTAGATTACAGAGAGAGAAACAGCAGACATCAGTTTGACATCATTTATTAGCTCACACTGCAGCACACTGTCCAGCTGTGATCACTGGTCAATTCAAATATAGAAATGCATAAAAAAGTTTCAACAGAACTTTATCAAAATATAAGATTTCAGATACCCAGACAACAGCTATAAATATTACACACACACTGTACTGTTACAGGTGATTTCAAATATGAATGTTACAATAACATTACGTATAAGAAACACACACTTGGCAGGTGATTATTTGTTCAGTGCTACTTGTAATACACAGACCTGAGATCACTGGAAATCATCCCTCCACCCTCTTACATAAAAAACACAAAGACTATGGCTTGATTAACCTGTTAGGGGACCCCGAGGCAGAAATACTGGGCCTCCATTACCACATCCCTTCACTATTTTACAATGTGCAGAGTTTTTCTATGATTGACTACTACCTGACCCCCTGCAGTGTGGTCCTTTGATTAAACACATGTACATGTGGAACATGTACACACAAAACTGAAATAATAGTAATAAAGGTCTTAAAATTAGGTTCTGACTTAAAGGAAAACTAAAAGTGTATTACTACCTGGGTCTTTTTTTGGAATTGAATTCATCAGTACAGTTAAAATGTTGTTAACATTCCCTCATTGTGCAGGAAAACTACAGTAAGTACTGTAGGTCAGCAGGAAACAGGAAGTGGGTGTGTAACAGTTTAGATATTCATTTTACTGTTCACCTTTGTTTTCTCTTCTGGATAAGCTGGTTTGTTTCCAACCTGTCTGACTGGACCTACGTTTATTGATGTCACTGTGTTCTCTGGTCTCAGCTATTATTAACTTGTACACTGTACTTAGTGAGTGCAGTGTATGATACTGAAAAAATCTTCATTATAAAAACCCACGCTGTAATGAAGGCAGGGCCTGTGGACAGTACTGTAAAGCAGCACCTTTCTGTCAACTTTAACAAACATCTCTTCATGTCTCCACACACTTTAAGGGAAACTTCCAAAGAGAGCCTAACGTTCCAGTTTGTAGGTTACTGTAGTTTTTGTAGTGTAGCTGTTTGTACTTATTTGCTCCGCAGTCACATTCACTCAGTCAATGTGAAGAGGCTATGAGCGGATTTTGCAGCAAGGGTCTATAGAGACCTAAAGTCTCTATACCTCAGTGCAATCTCTCATTGAAGGTTCCTTCATCCTTTCTTCCGAAGACTGGGTTTAAATCCTTCATGATTTTAACCAAGTTAATGATTTACTGTATTAGTTAGCATTCAAAAAGCTATAGCTTTCATAACGTTTAGCAGCATGGTAGTGCACATGGTTCTATGCTCTGAGCAACTGTCTGTGCTATTGTTACAGTCATGTCTGGACTAAAGACAGAGACAACTCCATTCTCTACATGCTTCTGTCTGTTGAGTTGGTGAGCTTTAACCTGTCACTGCCTTGGCCTTATGGGAAATGGTTTACATTAAAGGCTGCTAAAACTGAAGACTGAAATAAACAACAATATTCCATTTTTTTGTTGTTAAAATTCCCCCATTCCTTTCTAGACATGTGGAGTGACCCACATCACACATTGTTACTTAGGTTATGTTGTAGAGCGGATTTACAGTCATTTGTGTTTCTACAAATGTTAATGTGACTCTAAATTATGCTTCTTTTTTTTTTACTTCTGGAACAGAACCTGGGAAGTTGGGCTTCACTTTGTCTCTCTGCAGTACACATACATGTTTATCTTTTAAACAGCAGTAGTCAGAGGTCTTTGAAGGCACAGAGCTGCACTCTCTCGTGGCTGTAGAGGGCCAGCAGAGACGGGTCTCTGAGCACGCTCAGCTCATGCTGTCTGTCAGCTGATTGGGAGAAGTCATCTGGGCCCTCTCCACAGCCTCCTTCCTGGGGGTGACTGGGGTAACCCGGGTGGACCATGAGCTCTGCTGTCACCACCAGCTGATTAGAGTCAGATGCACTGCAGGAGGTAGTGCGTGAGGGCCCTGCAGCCAAGGCGTGGCTGAGGGCCCTCTCTATGTTGGGGACGGACATGTTCTGACCCATGGTGGTCAGTCCCAGGTACACGTCTGGCCACCTGTGGACATGGAAAAGGTTGAATCCCTGGTTAGTGTTTGTCACTCACAGATCATGACGGAGTCTGCAGAGAATCAATCCATCCTGTTCACAGTAAACTAATCTAACTTTTACAAAATACTTGATGATGAGGAGCAGACCTACAGAGACCAGGTTGGCACATGTGTCAGCTGGAGTAATGGTCATTATTTGAACCTTAATATTAGTGAACAGGCAGCTTGCTTCATTCATGCGCAAGTAAAACAAAGAAAAAGATGAATCCCCCCTCTGGTCGTTTGCTGTCCTCAAACTGAGAAGCACCTGAATCAGCTGCACATTGCCTGGAGATGCACAGAGTACCCTGTTTCAACTCCTCTAACCCTTATTTCAGACTAGTGAAACCTCTGTGAAAACAATGAAAACAGACCTGATTCCATAGCGTGTGAAGACAGGGATGGAGTCCAGAGCATCCTTCTCCACCTGTGTGTAGAAACTTTGGAGGTGTGCTGGCAGCCATGGGCAGTTGTGTAAACCTGGCTCCACTGGAACACGAGTATATGGAATCCTGAGATCTGACAGGACCTGTGCAAACACCTCACGCACCTCTGCAATGCACAGTACAACATCAATACTCTCACCTCCCTGTCACTTGAACCCAGGGGCTGTATTGGTTAAAACATCATTTCATCGACTTAATGTAGTCATCATCCTGGCCAATTAATGCAAAACTAGTCATAAATTTTAATGTTAAATAAAGAGGTGAAACAATTGGTCAATCAACAGAAAGTTACTGGCAACTATTTTGATAACCAATGAATAGTTTTTAATAATTTATCAAGCAAAATGACAAACATTCCCTTGTACCAGCTGCTCAATTGTTTGACAACAACAAGTATTAAAAATGAGAAGGCAGAACCAGGAGATATTTGGCAGTTTTGCTTAAATGACATAAAAAAAATAATGGATTATCCAAACTACTACTACTTCTGTTAATCAACTAATTGTTTTAGCTCTACGTGTAATAAACCTAAAATACTTACAACAAACCTACTGAAAGACTGAGTTTGTCATAAAAATGCCTGCCTTTTGGAAACCTTTGGACACAACATAGATCACTGCTTACTCCGTCTAAGTGTGTGTACGATTACCTAGTATAAAGGATAAAGTTGAAGTTCAAATATGTTTTGCAGCCTCCTAATGTCCACAGTACATGATGTTATTTTACAGTTAACTGTTAGTTTGAAACAGTAACATAATACACAACAAGTTGATCACATTTACCTCAGTAAAAAGAGAGAAACACTGACTGTTCTGTCCGTCAGTAGTAAAAAGAGATCTGTTGTCTAAGTGCTTCTCTAACCTCATTATGTTTTACATCAAGAAATGTGTAGCTTGTTGAGTCATGTACCGGGCATCTGTGGATGAGTGTACATTAGCATCACCTGGCAGTACATGGACGTGTTGGTGTCCGTCCATGTGGTGGGGCAGGTGGCCTGTCAGTTTTCTGAACAGCCTGACCTGGGCTCTCAACTCCAGCTCCACCTGGGAAGGAAAAAACACACCTGGAGGTTACTGTAATGGACAAACGTGACATCCTCTTCTTCTCTTGGTAGCTGCATATTACTTTGCTAAACGAGCCTGCTGTTTGTTAGCTAGCAGTGTGTCACCAAACTACTGTCCATGACTTCCACTTCAGTACAATATGCAACACAGCAGTAATCATGTGACAATTCTGCTCTTATGCTAAATTACTCAACATGAACATGGCCTCACTACACACGTTGTGACACTTAGTTTGATGAGTCATGATCAGGTCAGTTTCAAGATGACGTGTGTGCGTGTGTGTGTGCATTTGCAGACAGTAAAGTAAGTGACTTTTACTATCAATGGCTCTAATGAAGCTACAGATTTAAATGCAATCAAATTACCAGGGCTGACATATGTCTAGCAGAGATGAAACCTCCTACACAGTGCCACTTTCATCTAGCTCTGTTCGTCCACCTGATAACTGGCCCATAACCTGCTCTTTCTGTGGTCTTAATACAAACCTGTGTAGCAGGATGGTAGAGTGGCTCTGGTGGTGCACTGACATTTTTGCAGTTTTATTTTATTCTTACTTTATAGCACTGTATATTAGGATCTAATATTACCTGGTGTCATATGGAGTGTCGCTTCATGGCCATGCTGACTGTAGCAATCCCAACTTGAAGAGCGATACAATACTACGCGACTGCACGGTGATTAAAGTCTTTGTACTCCCTCGTGGCAGGGCTGAACAGCTGATGTAGTCATCACGGCGCAGATTGATCAGTCTCTCTTCCGTCTTCACAGTTGCTCGGTAAAAACCGGAATGCCACAATGCTACATGGTAAACTTCTTCACCTGGGCGTCTTCTAGTCTGATAGCCAGCGTGATTGGCCACTGCAGTGTGACGTCGGTTGCATTTCTCCAAAAGTTGTATATACCAGTATATATTGCCCCTCTCATCTTTGGATAGTTTATGGTGTATTTGCAGATTGTACTGAATTTACTTTTTTTTTTAAATTTATTTTATTGTATTAATTTATTATTCTGTTGCATTTCTTCACGAATAAACATGAACACATTTTTCACCCCAATCTGGACGAATCATGTCCATTTCAACTATTAACAGGTCTATAAGCTCATTAATACATGCATACAACATGACTAGATGAGTTCAAGCCAGCCACAAACTGGGCTTTGGAGCAGTGTACCTGTTTCATGCTGAGCTGACCTCTCTCCAGGGCCTGACGGAAGCCCATCTTCCCATGGAAGAAGCCGTGCTGGTTTATCAGCGTGGAGGCCTGCTGTAGGCTCTGACACGCTGGAACACCCTCTGACAGGTTGGCATGGAGACCGATGGGGATGTTGTGCCTGACAAAAAAAGATAAACTTCTGTCATATTACGTGATGTTGGCTGAAATGTCTTTAAAGCTCCTGTGTGATCAGTGAAAAACCCTAGCAACCACCTCAGACAACTCAACAACATAATAATGCTTTAAAGCAGCTACTCTAGCAACATCTTAGCAATTACCTAGAACACCTTTCTTTGTTTATTCACAGCCATAAAATATCTAATATCCAAGGAGGATAATGTTAATACTAGATGAAGAAATGCTGTATTTGTTTAAAATATTGTGTCAGGATCCAAGGACTCTCGTTTGGACTGTGTGTTTCCTGTTTTATTTTGAAGTTCACTAGTCTTGTCTCTTGTGCCTTATTTACTTCCTGTCATTGTTCTGTTTCCCTCGAGTTTTGATTTGGTTCACCTGTGTCTTGTGCTCACCTGTTTCTGTTTCCCTCGTTGTCTCCGTACCTATATATGCCGGTCCTCTCCCTTTGTTCCTTGTCGCGTCATTGTGTAATGTGGATGTCCTGTTCCCTGTGCTTCTGTCTGGCTTGTGAGTTATTAAATCTTGGAACTGCTTCAGCCTGTCTGCATTGTGGGTCCTTTCCCTGCTGCCGTGATGGCTTATCGTGGCAAATCTGCCTCGATGGCCCTCCCTAACATATTGCATGTCTTCATTGCTTTCGAATTTTCTTGTTACCATTTGTGATTCCATTTAAATAATTCAATTAAATTATTACATTTTAAAATTAAAAAAGACGTGTGTGTACCGGGGAGTGCATTGATCTGTGTACTGTGTGTGGTCTATGTTTCACTGAACATCCACTGTGTAGCTGCTGGTTAGTTAATATTGTGTTTATCTGTGTATGGACATTGTGTCAGATCAGATGTGTGCACATTTGTATACAAACAGAAGGCTGAGTGACCGGTGAGATGATTGGATAGGCAACCTCCACATTGTGTCAGGCTGTCTATATAAGGAGCCTAATAGGATAATGTCAATACATTTAATTGAGAAGCCTACATCAGTTCATGACATAATCTGCCACTGACAGCATGTTTGGGGTGATACATATACAACGATCAGCCATAACATTATGACCACCTGCCTAACATTGTGTAGGTCCCCCTTTCGCCACCAAAACAGCCCTGACCCGTCGAAGCATGGACTCCACTAGACCTCTGAAGGTGTGATGTGGTATCTGGCACCAAGATGCAGCAGATCCTTTAAGTCCTGTAAGTTGCGAGGTGGGGCCTCCATGGATCGGACTTGTTTCTCCAGCACATCCCACAGATGCTCGATTGGATTGAGATCTGGGGAATTTGGAGGCCAAGTCAACACCTTGAACTTGTTGTCGTGTTCCTCAAACCATTCCTGAACCATTTTTGCAGTGTGGCAGGGAGCATTATCCTGCTGAAATAGGCCACTGCCATTAGGGAATACTGTTTCTATGAAGGGGTGTACTTGGTCTGCAACAATTACGTATGTGTCAAAGTAACATCCACATGAATGGCAGGACCCAAGGTTTCCCAGCAGAACATTGCCCAAAGCATCACACTGCTTCCGCCGCCATAGTGCATCCTGGTGCCTTGTCTTCCCCAGGTAAGCGACGCACACGCACCTGGCCATCCACATGATGTAAAAGAAAACGTGATTCATCAGACCAGGCCACCTTCTTCCATTGCTCTGTGGTCCAGTTCTGATGCTCACGTGCCCATTGTAGGTGCTTTTGGCGGTGGACAGGGGTCAGCATGGGCACCCTGACCGGTCTGCGGCTACGCTGCCCCATACGCAACAAACTGCAATGCACTATGTGTTCTGACACCTTTCTATCAGAACCAGCATTAACTTATTCAGAAATTTGAGCTACAGTAGCTCTTCTGTTTTGGAGATGCTCTGACCCAGTCGTCTAGCCATCACAATTTGGTCATGGTCAAAGTCGCTCACATCCTCACACTTGCCCATTTTTCCTGTTCCAACACATCAACTTCGAGGACAAAATGCTACCTAATATATCCCACCCACTGACAGGTGCCATTGTAACGAGATAATCAATGTTCTTCACTTCACCTGTCAGTGGTCATAATGTTATTGTCACGGCTCCACCGTGCTCATTAGTTTTCCTTATGTTTCTGGTGTTTTCCCCTTCCTCTTGTGTGTTGTGCTGTGTGTCTCTCTCTCTCTCTCTCTCTCTGTGTCTGTCTACCGGGAAGGCGGGGCTGCCATCTCAACCACCTGCCCAGTCTGCAATCAGTCAGCACTCCTGTCAGTCTGCAGTATTTCTACCCCGGTCTTCCATCCACTCATCGCCAGATCATTGCTTGTGTTCGTTTGGTCAACGTCCTCTTTCTGGATTTACTCCCTTGCTTGGTCTCTGCATTCTGCCTGCCTGCCTTTCACTCCAGCCAGCCTTGCCTTCCCCGCGTCTGACCTCCACCTGTGTTCATTGGACCTCTCCCCGTTTCACCGGCTCCCCTTTTCATCGTCACCTTCCTCTGTGCAATAAACCAGCTTGTTAACTGTTCCACCGGTGTCGTGTCCTGCACTTGGGTCCTCCCGCTAGCATGTCACAGTTATGGCTGATCGGTGTATATGTTTTGTGCAAAAGAAATTCAATTGTTAATATGATTTTTTTGCATAAAGGTATAATCTTAAACTGAGACCTGATGAATTGTGCGCAGGACAACATCAATGATAGAATCTAACCCTGAGCTGCAGCTCCACAGAGCTCACACAGAAGGTTAGTTTGTCATTTCTACATCTATTAGTCAGGTTGCTCTTTGCACTACTATAAATGAAAAAAAGGTCTGGGTTAAAACAACACTTGCTTATTGTTTATGGCTCTTTGGCGTTACAAATGGTAGTCATTTAGTGATATTATTTCATATCACAAATGTGCCCCGTTTCTTTGGCTGTGTGCCCCAGTCTGGACCCCCTTTTTCTATAACTGACGGGTAATTCAATTGTTACTCCTGGTGCAAAATGGCACAGTACAAACAAAGATTTGTGCCTTTGATTCAGGCTTTAGATGGCTAAACAAACAACCAATGGACAGAGGTTCAGGTACATCACCACTCGCTGTTTTTAGCAGCTCTGAAGTATGTTTTACATAAACAGTGCAACAGCATAAAATCAGCACCTACACTACCTTTTAGCCAGATCTGCTGCCTCTTTGGCAGCAGAGGCGTTAACCAGCAGTGACACATTGGAAATGCCTCCAGCCTGGAAGCAGTCCACAATCCCCTGGTTCCTCTTGGGACAGTAGCCGAAATCATCTCCCGTCACCACCAGCATCATTCTGGGCTGTGGCATTATTGCTGGTCTCTGTCGAGGACACACAGCAGACAGATTAACACTCATCATAAGGGCACTGCATTCATTACTACAGGAAACATCAACCAACCAGTGCGACACACACATCCAACTTTTTAGATCGCTCCCCACTGCCAACTGTATCATTACAAAGAGGGTACAGAACTCTGACAGAAATAAAACCATTCATGATGTTTTATTAACTGGCTTGAATTCCCTGTTTTGTGGCGATACATTTGAGTTAAACTTGATTGATACAGGGGCCTGCTCCTACGCATGAATAAAAAGCGTGGGAAATTTTTCAGGACAACTCAGAGTAATTAGTTGAATAGACATGGTCTGGGTCTCAGTTCAGGGGCTGGATTCTAAAGTAGTTTGTCAATACCTTCTATTTACCAGGGCGTCCTTTTAAAGAACCAGAAGGCCAGACTGAACCTGCAGGTATTTGGTTCAGGTGTCTAAATTTCATGGGTAAATTAAGTTACCACCTAGAAACCAAATAATTATAATAATAATAATAATAATAGTTTTATTTATATAGCACTTTTCAAGCAAAAAGCACAAAGTGCTTTACAAGATAATGAAATTCAAAACATAAGCAATATTAGGAACAACTGCAAGAGGTAAATAATAAAACATATGCATATACATACATACACATATATATATGTACGCATATACATACACACACACACACACACACACACACACACACACAAAAGATAACAACTCTCAAGGAAAGAAATACAAACCAACAGCTCATGACCACAGAAGTCCACAGTCAGCTGTTAGGAAAAGCCATTCTGTAAAAGTAAGTTTTAAGACAAGATTTAAAGGCATCAACAGAGTCAGCTGATCTGATGCTCAGTGGAAGGAATAGTTAGAAGACCCAGACTGGCAGACCTGAGGGGCCTGTTCGGACAGTACGAGGTCAGGAGCTTGGTTATATACGGTTATATATAAATAATAACACCTTAGCAACCACTTAAAGTATGTCCAAACTATGTCGGCTACAATTTTAAACCTTTCCTCTCCATTTTGGCCCTCCCTCCACCCACACTAAACCAGCATTTTTCTGCCCAAAGACAGTCTCCAGAGTGACTGAATCTGAAAACGCCGGCCTTGTGTTTGAGTGTGGACATGGAAACAGCTTTTGGAAAACAAATAATGACATATTGGCTGCCCAGATGCAGTCATGGGCTGTGAGGCAGGAAAGTAAAAACTATCTGTTAAGTTTAACACACTCTTAGCATCCCCCAAGCAAATATGTAGCAATGCCTAAGCTACCATTTTGAAGAAATAAGCAACCACTTGGCAACTTCTTAGCAGTAATTGTGAATTACTCAGTG
Organism: Macquaria australasica; assembly: GCA_005408345.1. Classification (NCBI taxonomy): domain Eukaryota; kingdom Metazoa; phylum Chordata; class Actinopteri; order Centrarchiformes; family Percichthyidae; genus Macquaria; species Macquaria australasica. The sequence continues at coordinate 139,583 of SEMN01000533.1, read as the reverse complement.
GTAGAATGTAACTAAGTACATTTACTCAAGTACTGTACTTAAGTACAAATTTGAGGTACTTTCTTCTCATGCCACTTCTACTCCACTACAATTCAGAGGGAAATATTGTAGCTACTTTTACTTCACTACATTTACCTGACAACTTTAGTTACTTTACAAATTAATGTTTTTGCACACAAAACAAGAGCTTATAAAATATGATGCTTTATTATAAATTAAACTATCCAACACAGTTTATACAAGTAGAGCTTAAATGATAAGATGAGTGACTGAAATCTACCCTAATTAGCAACTACTTTGATAATGGTCAAAGGTAATTTGTTCTGGGTCACTTTGATGACATTTCTCACTATTTTCAGATCTTTTACAAACCAATCAATTGATGGATTAATGGAGAAAAGAATCAGCAGATGAATCCAGAATGAAAAGAATCATTAGCTGCAGTCCGATACAAGAGTTGAAAATGAGCTCCACCTCAACCAGCTCCAACAGTAAAACTCTGCTTTTACAATGAATGCTTAAGGAATAATCATCTAATAATATCAGATATAATAGTAGAACAGGCACAGGGGACATTTCATACTTTTAATACTTTAAGTACATTTTCCTGATTATACTTACAGACTTTTACTGAAGTAACTTTTTCAATGCAGGAGTTTTACTTGTAATGGCGTACCATCACCACTGCTTTGACTTAGTCAACAAACGCAGATACATTGTTGTCACATTGTTGTAAAAATGCCTTATCTCCTCTTGATCTTGTTTTTTTGAGGACAGCATATTGCTGTGTTACAGCATGGAAGTCTATGATGGAAAAACATACATATTTAGTGTAGATTAGTAACATATCAGATACTACTACCATGAACATATCACACATAAATTACACAGATGCAGTGCAGCCTAGGCTCATTTGACACAAATGCATATGACTTGTAACTGTTGTTATGACCCATTGTCATAATTACAATACTATTTTTTTTTTTTTTACAGCTAACCTTATATAAAATATCTAAACTAAGCTTTTGGTTACAGAACATGACCAGAAATAAGGCGATTTAGGGACCAAATACCCCAGTCCAAGTCTCGGATGGGAGGGACAAAAACCCCAGGAGCAGCGGAATCAAATGTCACAACCTTGCAATAAATGCTACCTCTGTACAACATAAAGCTCTTTTTTTTTATTGAGACTACCGGTATTCATTCAACTCTTTGGCGATGTAGAAGCTGTCGTCTGTGGTGCGGTGTAGTAACGTTAGTGCTGATCTGCACTATATTTTGGTCAATTACATAACGATACAGTACATGGGGGGCAAAATAAAAACCACAACAAAACTATGGTTTCAGCAGTGACCACGGAACTCTTCTCACAGTTCAAACAAAACTGAACATTTTAATTCGACATTATCTTTATTGGCCGGCTAAATTTCCTCTCTGCTTTTCAGCAGTCACTGTGGAGCGACACACTGTAACCGTAACACCACAGACAGGTTAGCCCTGGTGGCTCAGACTAGATTCAAGAACACTCTCTTATTTTAGTCAAATAAAACTCCATCTTACCCATTGTATTAGACACGTTCGTCCATATGTGTCCAAAGCCACACAGGCACGGTGGAAATAAACTGTACTTCCGTCTAGCAAGCCACATCGGTGTAGGCTGGATTTGACTTTACTAGAATACGACGCCCTCTGCTGGAGGAAACATGGCGTCCTCTGTGGGGAACCGGTCGAGGCAGATGACCGCCCACCTTGAGCCTGGTTCTGCTCGAGGTTTCTACCTGTTAAAAGGGAGTTTTTCCTTGCCACTGTCGCATAGTGCTTGCTCATGGTGGGAACTGTTGGGTCTCTGTAAATATAAAGAGTCGGTCTAGACCTGCTCTATTCGAAAAAGTGCCCTGAGATAACTTTGTTATGATATGGCGCTATATAAATAAAACTGAATTGAAACTGAATTGAATGAGATGCACCCGGATGCACCCTGCTAGCAAGAAAAACATCAAAGACATCCGTAGCTCTTTTACATGGAGGTCTATATCGAAAATGAATAAAACTGCAGAACTGTATATTTATGTCAAAATATATTTTTGTTTTATTGTCTCTTGTTTATATGAATATTAACATATATTTATTTTGCCCTTGATAACCCCATTATTAAGCACTACTACGAAATGTGTAATCCTATTTATCAACACAGCTATGAAATAAATGCTTGTTTCTTAATATCAAAAATGAAACATACCACATGTATTGAATACTGTATATTTGCGCTTTTAGAACTTTAGAACTTCCACAGGTACGTCATCGTCTTTTTTATGGTTCACACCATAGACTATACAGACTATGGTTCATACCTGTACAAGTGGAAGGTAAATAGACTCCAAAAGTTTGTTCTTTCCAGGATAACGTAGCCAGAAGTGTAACGTTAGCCACCACACGTGGTTTGTAGAACTGTTCACGGGAACCTTAACTACACGTTGGAACCTCCTTAATAAATATACGTAAACATAAACATGTCAGAAAGCATTCATGTTTCATCATCGTACAGTTTTTCTGAACATACCTGCCACACTGTTAACACTCTGAATCCACGGTTAACCGACTGCTGAGCTCAGTACTGAATGCGTGTTATTACGTGTGTACAGGTATGGCTTAAGCGTTCATGACGTCCATGGACGCCTGAAGGATTGTTAACACAGGATGCTGGACCTGGAGCCAGAACACCTTAATTCAATTCAATTCAGTTTTATTTATATAGCGCCATATCATAACAAAGTTATCTCAGGGCACTTTTTCGAATAGAGCAGGTCTAGACCGACTCTTTATATGTACAGAGACCCAACAGTTCCCACCATGAGCAAGCACTATGCGACAGTGGCAAGGAAAAACTCCCTTTTAACAGGTAGAAACCTCGAGCAGAACCAGGCTCAAGGTGGGCGGTCATCTGCCTCGACCGGTTGGGTTGAAGGGGGAAGGGGGGAGCGGGAGAGAGAGAGCAGGAGGAAAGAGAACATACAGCAGCACAATACAGCATAGATATGGTAATGGCATTGATGTTAACACCAACAGAAACAACACTAAGAGCAACATTATAATAGCAATACTAATAACAGCAACAACAGCAATAGCAGCAGCGGGTGCAGAGCAGGAGCACGGGGGCAGCAGGCGGCAGCAACCACAGACCCAGACCCACAGCTCCAGAGGCAGAAACACCTGCAGAAAGCAACAGAAGGGGAGGGAGAGAGAGAGAGGAGAGAAAGCACACAACTACGGGAAGAAGTTGAATTAATAACAAGCATTGATGGGATATGAGGGCGTACAGATGGAGAGGAAGAGGAGGAGAAAGGAGCTCAGTGCATCATAGGAAGTCCCCCGGCAGTCTAGGCCTATAGCAGCATAACTAAGGGGTGGCTCAGGGGTCACCTGAGTCAGCCCTACTATAAGCTTTATCAAAGAGGAAAGTCTTAAGCCTACTCTTAAATGTGAGGAGGTTGTCCGCCTCCCATACACAAACTGGGATCTGGTTCCACAGGAGAGGAGCTTGATAGCTGAAGGCTCTGGCTCCCATTCTACTTTTAGAGACTCTAGGAACCACAAGGAACCCTGCATTCTGGGAGCGCAGTGCTCTAGTGGGGTAATAGGGTACTATGAGCTCTTTAAGATATGATGGTGCCTGACCATTTAGGGCTTTGAAGGTGAGGAGAAGGATTTTAAATTCTATTCTGGATTTTACAGGGAGCCAGTGTAGAGAAGCTAATATTGGAGAAATATGTTCTCTTTTTCTGGTTCTTGTCAGTAAACGTGCCGCAGCATTCTGAATCAGCTGGAGAGTCTTAAGGGACTTATTGGGGCAGCCTGATAATAGAGAGTTGCAATAGTCCAGCCTAGACGTAACAAATGCATGGACTAGTTTTTCTGCATCTTTTTGAGATAGGATGTGCCTGATTTTTGCAATGTTACGTAAATGAAAAAAGGCAGTTCTTGAAGTTTGTTTTATTTGGGAGTTAAAGGACATATCCTGATCAAAGATAACTCCAAGATTCCTTACGGTTTCGCTGGAGGCCAGGGCAATGCCATCTAGAGAAACTATATCTTTAGATAATGTGTTTCGAAGGTGTTCGGGGCCAAGTACAATAACTTCGGTTTTGTCTGAGTTTAACATCAGAAAATTGCAGGTCATCCAGGTTTTTATGTCCTTAAGGCATGCTTGAAGTTTAGCTAATTGATTGGTTTCATCTGGCTTGATCGATAAATATAATTGGGTATCATCTGCATAACAATGAAAATTTATGGAGTGCTTCCTAATAATATTGCCTAAAGGAAGCATATATAAGGTAAATAGAATTGGTCCAAGCACAGAACCTTGTGGAACTCCGTGACTAACTTTGGCGTGCATAGAGGATTCATCATTAACGTGTACAAACTGATATCGATCTGATAAATAGGATTTAAACCAGCTTAGTGCAGTACCTTTAATGCCAATTAAATGTTCTAGTCTCTGTAATAGAATGTGATGGTCAATGGTATCGAATGCAGCACTAAGATCTAGTAAGACAAGTACAGAGACAAGTCCTTTGTCGGATGCAATTAGAAGGTCATTTGTAACTTTCACCAGTGCTGTCTCTGTGCTATGATGCACTCTAAATCCTGACTGAAAATCCTCAAACAGCTTGTTGTTGTGTAGAAAGTCACACAACTGATTGGCGACTGCTTTCTCAAGGACCTTAGAGAGAAAAGGAGGGTTAGATATAGGTCTATAATTTGACAAAATCCCTGGATCAAGAGTGGGCTTTTTAAGAAGAGGCTTAATTACAGCTACTTTAAAGGACTGTGGCACATAGCCTTTAAATAAGGACAGATTGATCATATCTAGTACATAAGTGCTAACTAAGGGTAAAATTTCTTTAAGCAGCCTAGTTGGGACGGGGTCTAAAGACACGTTGATGGCTTAGATGAGGAAATCATGGAAGTTAGTTGATTACGGTTGATGGGAGAAAAGCAGTCTAAATGTACAGGTTTTACAGTTGTTTCTAAGGTTCCTGTGTTTGAAGATAAGTCAGTACCAACTGAGGGCAGGAGGTGCTGAATTTTTCTCTAATAGTTAGAATTTTATCTTTAAAGAAGCTCATGAAGTCATTACTACTGAGGTCTATAGGAATACATGGCTCAACAGAGCTGTGACTCTCTGTCAGCCTGGCTACAGTGCTGAACAGAAACCTGGGGTTGTTCTTATTTTCCTCTATTAATGATGAGTAGTAAGCTGCTCTGGCATTACGGAGGGCCTTCCTATAAATTTTAAGACTATCTTGCCAGGCTAAACGTGATTCTTCCAGATTGGTGGAACGCCAATTCCTTTCAAGTTTTCGCGATGTTTGTTTTAATTTGCGGGTTTGCGGGTTATACCATGGAGCTAACCTCCTCTGTTTTATTATCTTCTTTTTTAGAGGGGCGATAGAGTCGAGTGTTATTCGTAGTGAGCCTGCAGCACTATCAACAAGATGATCAATTTGGGAGGGACTAAAGTTAGCATAGGAGTCATCTGTTACATTGAGACATGGAACTGAATTTAATGCCGATGGAATCACTTCCTTAAATTTAGCTACAGCACTATCAGATAGACATCTAGTGTAGGAATGTTTGCCTAATGGCGTGTAGTCCAGTAATAGGAATTCAAAAGTTAATAAAAAATGGTCTGATAAAAAAGAATTCTGTGGAAAGACTATTGGATGTTCAATTTCTATGCCATAGACAAGAACAAGGTCGAGGGTGTGGTTAAAACAGTGAGTGGGTTTATGTACACTCTGACAGAAGCCAATCGAATCTAGTAATGAGATAAACGCAGCACTAAGGCTATCATTTTCTACATCCACATGAATATTAAAATCACCTACAATAATTATTTTATCCGTTTTAAGGACTAAACCTGATAAGAACTCTGAGAATTCAGATAAAAATTCAGAATACGGTCCAGGAGCTCGGTACACTATAACAAATAGAATTGGCTGTAGTGTTTTCCAGGTTGGGTGTGAAAGGCTAAGAACAAGGCTTTAGATGACAGAGATCTGATGTTTAACATTTAATTCCACATTTAATTCTCCTATTTTGTTGTACTGTTGCAGTGGTGGTTTTACTTTTTATTAGGTTTTTATGTGTAACTCTTCTTCTGTTTACTTTTGATTTAAATAATTTAAGTGGTCTGGGGGCAGACAACCTCTCTGTGGAGTTTAGGGTGGGTAGCTGCTCTAATGGAAGCGCAGAGAAGCGTGTAGGACTGCAACTCTGCCTCCTGGTCTGGACCACAGACTGTATTAAGTCTATGGTCTGAACTCTGAGTTGTCATGGCTTTGGGCCACTAATAAATTCGGCCAGATTTCTAGATATGAGAGCGGCTCCATCCAAAGTGGGATGAATGCCATCTCTCCTAATCAGACCAGGTCTTCTCCAGAAAGTCCGCCAATTATCTACAAAGCCCACATCATTACCTGGACACCACCTCGACAGCCAGCGGTTGAATGATGACATGCGGCTATACATGTCATCGCTAGTAAGATTAGGCAGGGGTCCAGAGAAAACTACGGAGTCCGACATTGTTTTTGCATATGTACACACCGACTCCACATTAATTTTCGTGACCTCCGATTGGCGCAATCGGCTGTCATTACCGCCGACGTGAATAACAATCTTAGCATATTTACGTTTATCCTTAGCCAGCAGTTTTAAATAGGATTCAACGTCGCCCGCTCTGGCCCCTGGGATGCATTTGACTGTGGCCGCTGGTGTCGCTAATTTCACGTTTCGCAAAATGGAGCTGCCAATAATCAGAGTTGGTTTCTCAGCGGGTGTGTCGCTGAGTGGAGAGAACCTGTTAGAAACGTGAACGGGTCGGTGGTGAACCGTGGGCTTTGGTTTAGGGCTATGCTTCTTTCGGACAGTCACCCAGCCTCCCTGGCTTCCCGGCTGCTCGGGAGTTGCCGGGAGACGGCTAGCAGAAGCTGCCTCTGGTCGGCTCGCACCGGCTAGGGGCTGGCTAGCTACGGCTGACTGACTCTCCATGGTGCGGAGCCGCGACTCTAACTCACTGAGCCTCGCCTCCAACGCGGTGAATAAACTACATTTGTTACACGTACCATTATCGCTAAAGGAGGCAGAGGAGTAACTAAACATCTGACACACCGAGCAAGAGAGAGCAGGAGAGGGAGAAGGAGAGAGAGACGCCATCGCTAACTGAGCTAAAGTAGCAACTAACTAGCGTGTAAACAACTGTGGGATTAGCGGAAAGTCGCTAACAGGAGACAGATATGAGTGCTTAAACAGAGCTAGTGTATCCTTAAATGTATAGCGGGTAATTAACCGCTATAGTAAAGAAAATATCAAAATTAACTGGGTTTAGCTGGAGCAGCGAACTTTGCAACCACTAACACAGAAACACCGGTAACCGGAAATGAGACAATACGTTCACCTCAGCACGTCAGTCTCAAACTTAGGAGGCTTGGTAACAGATTTGTACAATTTAGTTCTTCCTTTACATAAAAAGCTGAAATACAATATTTCAAGCTCCCAGTACTTAACAAAATGATTTAAGAATTAAAATTGAAAGTGAAATTTAGGAATATACACCATACATTTTGAAAGACAGGTGACAATGCTGGGCCCACATTAAGGCCCTTACCATTTCAGTTGATATGCTTTAGTGGTGCATGTTCACAAATGAATTTACATTTAATCAAATAACAAACGGGGACTTTAACAGTTTAACAGTTTGCATTTCCCAGTTGGTAATCTTGCAATAGAGGAAATAATGGAAATACTGTTCCTCATGGAAAATTATGTAAGTACAAACTTCTACAAATGTGTGTCATGAGAGGTTAAACAGCATTTATCAGCATTTTTAACTATGAGGTCTGCCAGTCAGCATTTCATCTACAGGAGACAACAGATTCTGTGATTTGACACTAAAATATACACTAAAACTGTGTTCCTAATCCATACTGCATAATACTTTGAAGCAGGTTGTAAGTATGTAGTGTGTTTACACTGGAAGTGAGAAAATTAAGTAAAGTCCAAAAAGTCAAGACTAAAAACACTTGATTTCTGAGTGTATGCTGGTATACACTACTGTCCACCAAAGCAATGCAAAAAGGAAATGAGCTGCTACTCACAAAGCTGGAACACATTTAAATTAATTGCAGATGGTGGTGAAACAGCTCCAGCAATATATGTGAAAACAAACAAAAACCCTCACAATTCTTCTTTGTGAAATTTTGGCCCAGTCAAAACTCAGACTTAGAAACAGTCTGTAACGACCTGCAAGGAGAAATGAGATATAGGAATGGACAGCTGAGGCACACATTTAAAGAGATTTAAAGCTGTAATTGCTGTCAGTGGTCCTACACATTACTGAAATATGGGTCTGAACCATAGACTGTATATATGGTCTGAACACATAATACGTAACTGAAATATTATAACATGTTTATTTTCAATCATGTGCCAAAATCTTCAAAGACTGTATTCTGTCATTTTAGGGTAGTGTGTAGACTGATAGCAAAACACACTAAAGGTCAGTAAATGTGAGTACTCCGAGTCCACAGTATATGCTGTAATACTTGTATTCACATTCAAAATATTGTCACAATATGGGATGAAAGAAAAAAAAAGTCTGCATTAACATTAACCAAATATACCACTAGAGCTGGGTGTTGTTTTACATTTTTCTATACTAGTGCCAACATCTGAATATAAGTTCCAATAGCAAAACAATACTTTTTTGATATCTTACTTCGAGGAATAAAAAAGTATTTCTCTACACAATCAACAAAAGAAGCCAAAGTTCCTAAATGTAAATGTTGTTCAAATAAAAAGGTTCTAAATTGAAATTTCTTTTTAATTTAAACCGGGGTCTATCTGGTAAAATGACTACAAATTTGGGCAGACATTTGGTGCCAGCTATTGACAGATATTCTTATGATTGGCCCTCAGCATATTTCTGAATGTACTAGCTAAAAATCTTGGTGTGACATTTGACCCTGATTTCAATTTTAATCACTTCAATAAGGTTTTCAGTCTTGCTTTGTAAGCTTATCATCGAAAAGATTCAACAGATGTTTATTTTGAAAGACCCTGAAACTGTTATACGTGACTTCATCTCATCACATCTTGATTACTGCAATATTCTTGGTACGCGCTTCGATCAAAAAGCCTTAAGGCAGGACTCCACCCTCAGCTACTCGTCTTTAACTAAGAGATGGGATCAAATCACACCCGTTTTAGTCTCTTTACTCTGGCTCCCTGAATGTTTTAGAATTCACGTTTCAGCTTCACAGCTGTTAATGCTCAGTGGGGTTTGATATCTAGCCCTAACTACTATGTAATTACCACCAGGACATGGTGAGAATGCGGTTTCCCAGCAGTCATTTATTTATAAAAAATTATGACATGAATGCAGCAGTACACAAGCGCTTTGACTTAACACTAGTTTGTACTAGTTAAAAATCATGCGATGGGTAATCAGACAGCTGAAGTCAGAAAGTCCCGGTGATTGTTACCGTGTTTAAAAAGGACATCTTTCAACCATTTGAAAGTGAGTTGGCCCAGCAGCACTACCTTCAGTGGCCTGTTTTACCTGCCTCTAGTTTGCAAACTAGAGGCAGGTAAAACAGGCCACTGAAGAAAGTCTTCATGATGGCAAAATCTATGAAAATAAATGCAGATTGGAATATAAGTACAACTCATTTTTAATTGTCCAAATAACTTTAGTTGACAGTCCTGCCAGTGGAATCCAGCAGGCAGAGTTCAGCTTCTAGTTATGGTCCTTCATCCACTGCTCAGTCCACTGCACTATCTGCTCCAGGTTGCGCTCCAGGTCCTCGGGAGTGTTGCTGGGCAGCTGGTGGACGATCTCCTCGCTGTAGGCCTCCATGGCCTCCTCGTAGATGGTCTGGAAGATCTCACACTGCACATTGTCCTGCAGCTTCTTTCCTGTGTAACCCCTGTCAGTCACACAAAGGACATAGTCCAACTCAGACAGGGGGAGGGAGACAGACACAAACAAGAACAACTTTGCTCGGGGGGTTAGGGTTGGGGGGTGGTGGTGGAGGAATTGTGGTGTCATGGATTAATCAAGCAGTGCAGTGTGGCTGTTAAGACTGACCCCCCAGTTGTAAACCACTGCTCTAGTCTATGGTAAAATGCAAATAAAATAAAAAACAAACAAACATAAAAAAGTGATGCCAAGATTAAAAAGTAGCTAATGGTATGCCACTGTTGACTATTGGTATGCTGCTGATGTTCTACTGGCGTACGTCACATAAAAATAGCATGCACTTATAGTCCAGGACAGGTACCACTTTTTAATCAGCAGGTGCTATGACTAGTTTATAATGCAATACTGGACGATAACTGTTGCTCTTCCTGATGAACCCTAACACTATAGTGGTAATGTTAGGTAAGCTATTGAGGCAAGCTGTAGTGTACATATTAGCCTTGCACAGCTAGCTTAGTGGGTGTAGATTATTGGATCATGTTTGAATAAGTAAACCATATAATTACTAAACTGTATTTTACATTCTTTTTACCAAGTTTGTAGTTTACCAAGTTTGGCAAATTACAGTAAGGGATTGCAGTGTTAAGTTTGCATATGCCACTGATTTGATTTTACTACTGTTACATGGCTAGCCATGGTGTCAACATCTGGAGTTTTTAAGAGGTGGTACGGTGGAACATCAGTGATGTGAGTGAGTGAGTGGCATATGCCATTCAGCCATAATGTTACCACAGCAGTTTTCCAGAAGGATTGCTCTACCCCCCACCCCCCCTCCTGCTACCTCCACCTTGTCCCTCACAACGAACCAGGTGAGGAGTGAACTCAGAAGGTGTAAGGCAAGGAAGGCTGCGGGCCCAGATGGCATCAGCTCAAGGCTCCTCAGATCCTGCGCAGACCAGCTGTGTGGGATAGTGGAGATCCTCTTCAATCTGAGCCTGAAGCAAGGGAGGGTACCACTACTGTGGAAAACATCCTGTGTGGTACCTGTGCCAAAGACTCCCCACCCCAAGGACCTCAACAGCTACAGGCCGGTGGCGCTGACATCACAGCTGATGAAGACCCTGGAGAGGCTGGTCCTTGGCTATCTTCGGCCCCTTGTGAGACCATCGATGGACCCTCTGCAGTTCGCCTATCAACCTGGTATCGGGGTGGATGACGCAGTCATCTACCTCCTTCAGAGATCCCTCTCCCACCTGGAGAAGGCTGGGAGCACTGTGAGAATCATGTTTTTTGATTTCTCCAGTGCTTTTAACACCATCCAGCCTATGCTTCTGGGGGACAAGCTGGAGAGTTCCGGGGTGGATCAACACCTCACCGCCTGGATCCTGGACTACCTCTCCAACCGTCCGCAGTACGTGAGGACCAGGGAGTGTCAGTCCGACACAATTGTCTGCAGCACGGGGGCCCCCCAGGGAACGGTTCTGGCACCGTTTCTCTTCACCCTCTACACTGCAGACTTCACCCATAATACACCAACCTGTCACCTGCAGAAGTTTTCTGATGACTCTGCCATTGTCGGCCTTATCTCTGATGAGGACGACAGGGAGTACAGAGAACTTACGCAGGACTTTGCCCTCTGGTGTCAGAGGAACCACCTCCAACTCAACAAAGGGAAGACCAGGGAGATGGTGGTTGACTTCAGGAGGCGCCAACATTCTCCCCCCACACCAGTGAAGATCCAGGGAACGGACATTGAGATTGTAAAATCTTACAAGTACCTGGGAGTTCACCTGAACAATAAACTGGACTGGACAGATAATTCTGCTGCTCTGTATAAGAAGGGACAGAGCAGACTCTATCTGCTGAGGAGACTGCGGTCTTTTGGAGTGCAGGGGGCACTCCTGAAGACCTTCTTTGACTCCGTGGTGGCATCAGCCATTTTTTATGGAGTGGTCTGCTGGGGCAGCAGCATCTCGACTGCTGACAGGAAGAGACTCGACAAACTGGTAAATAAGGCCAGCTCTGTCTTGGGGAGCCCTCTGGACACGGTAGAGGTGGTGGGAGTCAGGAGAATGATGGACAAGCTGTCATCCCTGCTGGACAACACGTCCCACCCCCTCCAGGACACTCTGTCTACACTGTACAGCTCCTTCAGTGACAGGTTGCTTCACCCGCGGTGTCTCACGGAGAGATACCGCAGGTCCTTCCTTCCTGCAGCGGTCAGACTGTACAACCACCATGGACCCTGGTAGACCACCACACGAACTGTTGTCTCACTGTCGTGCCATAAAAACACTTATGTGCAATATAAACACTATACACTTTATTCAGCTTATACACTGTACAACTCAATTATACTTATACTACTTATTTATTGATATTCGTGCTCTTAATTATTTTTGTTTTATTTTTATTCTATTTATATTCCTATCTATCTCTTTATTCTACCTCTTATCTGCGCTGTAACGATGTAAATTTCTCCACTGTGAGACTATTAAAGGATTTCTGATTCTGATTCTGATTCAGTATCATTGCTTCTGAAGGTTCCAAAGGCCAGTTCAGATGAGACAAAACCGTTTTAGAACATTGCAGGGAAAAGTTGTTGGTGTGAACTGGCCCATCTCAGCTCCACTCAAGCAGACTGATGGCGTGGCCTGCGACTCAGCTTGTCATATCGCCAGCGGTTGGTTTTAGAACGTAAGGCACGTCACCTGTTTCAACAGCTAATCAGGTTGTAGTGAAGTCAGTTGGTCATCTCGACCCTCTCGGTTTTTTTTTATGCTTTTGGCGTTTCATCAATACTAGAAATGCAACTGTAGCAAGTAACTCACTATCACTATTCTCATTCATATTTTAAGACACTACAAATTATATCCAGCTCCAAAAAAAAAAGCCTGAAAAGCCGACAGATAGAAAGGAAGTACAGAGCCGTTGCAGACCGGCGCATTGCAAGTAGTTGCATGTTTCAACTCATCTTATCACAAATCTTTGGTCTGTACTGGGCTTAAGAGCACAGAGGCCTCCATAATTCTTAAATGAAAGAAGTTTGGAACAACCAGGACTCTTCCTTGAGCTTGCCACCCGGCCAGACTGAGCAATCTGGGGAGCCTTGGTAAGAGAGGTGACCAAGAACCTAATGGTCACTCTGGCTGAGCTCCAGAGATCCTGTGTGGAGATGGGAGAAACTTCAAAGGACAACCATCACTGCAACATTCCACCAATCTGGGCTTTATGGCAAAGTGGCCAGATGGAAGCCTCTCCTCGGAGAAAGACACATGAAAGTCCGCCAGGAGTTTGCAAAACAGCAGATCTCAGATAGAACTGTTGGCCTTAAATGTAAGGGTCATGTCTGGAGGAAAGCAGGCACCGCTCATCACCTGCTCAATACCATCCCAACAGTGAAGCATGGTGGCATCATGTTGTGGGGGGTTTTATCAGCGGCAGAGGCTGGGGACTGGTCAGGGTTGAGGGAAAGCTGAACGGAGCAAAGTACAGAGCACAGTACTTAATGAAAACCTGGTCCAGGGCGTTCAGGACCTCAGACCTGACCGGACAATGGCCCTAAACACACAGTCAAGACAATGCAGGAGTGGCTTAGGGACAACTCTGTGAATGTCCTTGAGTGGCCCAGCCAGAGCCTGGACCTGAACCCAATCGAACATCTCTGGAGAGACCTGAAAATGGCTGTCCACCGACGGTTCCCATCCAACCTGACAGAGCTTGAGAGGATCTGCAGAGTAGAATGGCAGAAAATCCCCAAACCCAGGTGTGCAAAGCTTATCACCCAAGAAGACTCGAGGCTGTAATGCTGCCAAAAGTGCTTCAGTCAAGTACTGAGTTAAGGGTCTGAATTCTTATGTCAATGTGATACTTCAGTTCTTTCTTTTTAATAAATTTGCAAACATTTCTAAAACCCTGTATTCACTTTGTCATTATGGGGTATTTAGTGTAGATTGATGAGGCTAAAAAAATTATTTAAACAATTGTAATTATAATTTTAATTACAATTATATTACATACATTTTAGCATAACCAGATATGATGGTGGAGAGTGTTACCTGCCAGAGAAGCACAAGTGACACGTCATTTTAAGTGTCATATACCAGTAGATCACCAGTCAATAGTGCCCTAACAGTGACATACCACTCAGAATCTACATATGCCACTAAAACAAGAGTGGCATACTATTTAGCCACTTTTTGATCTTAGCTGCTGAAAATGGTTTGAAATATTTGATGCAAACCAAAATCTGAAATCATACAGGCACCAGCTCGATGGTCCACAGGCTTAAAGTCAGATAGTCACAGTCATACATGTATTGAGGTTACCTGCTCTCTAGCCGTGTGTACAACTGGGTGTTGTCTGTGCGGAGGACAAAGACGATGTGGAACCAGCGTTCAGGGAACAGGTCACAGCCATGATAGTCAACAATCGCACCACCTTCTACCATCTTTTCATCCAGCTCATCTACCACCTGCAGGATCACAATAAGTCACAATATTTACATTTGACATCCACCCAACCTAATTCAATCAGTAGGGATAGTTTACTTGGTTCAACAATTTCAAATTAAACACACCTCAGCTCACAGAGGGACTAAGCTGCCCTGGTGATTATTTAGCCTATAATTTGTCTACATACAGTATATGGAGTGACAGAGGAAGCAAACATGAACACAGCACCTCCTCCTATTTAATTAAATTCAGTTCAGTTTTATTTATATAGCGCCATATCATAACAAGGTTATCTAAGGGCACTTTTTCATATAGAGCAGGTCGACTCTTTATATTTACAGAGACCCAACAGTTCCCACCATGAGCAGGCACTTCACTTCTCTCCAAGATGTGAAGTGCACCAAGTTATGTTTTACAGAAGCACTGGATGAACTCCAAAACCCGACCAGCACTGTGCTGGTGCTGGTTTTGTGGTTGTTGGGCATGGTTTCCACTCCATTTCGGCACACTAAACAGCCGCTTATGCCGACTTGAATCTACGCCTCTGTACACAAAATACTGAATCCAATTAGGAAAGGGATTGTACTGTCTCTGCCAACTTTAAAGCTGTGAAAAGATATAATTAGAGTTCATCACTGTGTCTCTACCACCTGCTGCTGTTTGACAATCTGAGAGAGACTCAACGTCATACCTGCCGTCCTATATGCAGCCTGCAATTTAACCTGGTTAACCCGCCCTTGACCTTTTATGTAAACAGGTGTGCTATCAATTTTATACATAAAAAGTTTACTATTCATTGGGTGTACAACTCTGCCTGTGAATACTGCAATACAGAAAGCCTGAGTTAATAATTAAAGGTGTGGAGTTTGAAAGACAAAAATTTACCAGGCAAGGAGGGTCTAGTTAAAAGGTGCCCTTTATTATGGGACATGTAGGATCTAGTGTTTTTGGAACATACTAAGGATTAAAGATGAGGATATCGACCTCTGCTGCTTCAATTTTGACTTTATTTTCTAATCTGTCCCTCAACTTTATGGAAGTGCTATACTAATAAGTTGAGTACCTTTATTTAAGCAATTAACAAGTTACAGGACTCCTTACCACTTCTGATTTTTATCTCTAGTCCAACTTATTCACGTTACTAGGTGCTCCACTGGCAGGAGTGGCTGGCCTGGTTCAGAGGGCTGAGGCAGCAGGGTTGAGATTCTGACCCTAGCTACAATATGTCATCATGGGCAATGAAGGTTGCTTGGGAACCAGGTTAGAAAGAACTCTGGGAATCCAAGCTCTGAGTTTAACCAAGACATACAATAAGGAGGTTGAGTGGTGCAGTGGTTCCAAATCATGTCCAATTGTATTTTTGTGCAGTACAGATCAGCATATCAGATCCAGGTTCAAAGCTTGCATGCGGAATTTAACTCACCCTGTCCTCATCCAAAATCGGGCACTGGTACTCTTCGTCATAGCCATCATAAAGTTGTCCTGGGGAAAGAGAATCATGACCATTAGAAAGCCACAGGCTGTTTATCTGCATTTATTTGCATAATAAGTCCAAATGCAACCCATTGAAAACCTGAGTGAAGAAGGGCCAGCTATGGCAGCACAAGGACAAGCAAGGGCCAGCAAGGCTTTTCATTTATGATTAAACAGAAGGATGAGGGATCGCTGTCAGGTGTTTGTTTCAGAAACCTTTACCTTCCTGGGCCAGGTCTCCTATGTTAACATAGGTCAGCCCTGTCCGCTGGGCTAGCTCCTTTCCTAAAGTGGTCTTTCCAACACCAGGGGTTCCTGTAGGGGAGAGGATTAACATTTGAGATTTCATTCAAGAATGCATGCGTTTCCATAGTTCAAAGGTGAAGTAATGCACACTACATTATCTCGTGAGACCTGATCCGGTTGTTGAGCAGTACCAATGACTCTGCAGTGAAGATGCTGAATGTTGCCTTTCAACTACCCACCTGGCATTTAATGCTTAATTTATGGTTAGAAATGGGGTGATGCTGGTGGTAATAGGAGATGATTTTATTTATTGTCCCCAGAGGAACCAAGGGACTGTGGACTGCTTCTAGGTTATGCCTCTGCTGCTATATTTGGCTAAAAGGTACTGTTGGTGCTGATAAATTGTGTTTTATGTATTAACACCACTAGGGCTGCAACCAATGATTATTTTCAGTATTGATTAAGCTGCCATTTATTTTAGTGATCAATCCAAAAATAGTGAAAAATGCCTCCAACAGTGTCTCAGAGCACCAAGGGGACATCTTCAAATGTCTGTGGTGTATTGATGGTTGTATGATGCTTACCGTAGAGTAAGTTAGAAGTTTGACAGTAAATGGATATTGTGCACGTTTAAGATATATGTACACAGGGAGATACATGTACAGCCATCTAAATGATCTGATCGTTGATGATCGTGATGCAAATCAAAATGACTGGAATATGCCCTCATTACAAACAAAGCTCCTGGTCAAATTGGCAAACTATAACGAAGTTAATTAAAGTCCTAATGACCAATTTAAGAGCAACTAACGTGAATTTATCAGCCGCGGGTTTTATTTTAATGATAGTGGCACATTAACGGTCGAGGCAGATGACCGCCCACCTAGAGCCTGGTTCTGCTCGAGGTTTCTACCTGTTAAAAGGGAGTTTTTCCTTGCCACTGTCGCATAGTGCTGCTCATGGTGGGAACTGTTGGGTCTCTGTAAATATAAAGAGTCGGTCTAGACTTGCTCTATTCGAAAAAGTGCCCTGAGATAACTTTGTTATGATATGGCGCTATATAAATAAAACTGAATTGAATTGAATTAACTAAACTGTTGAAGGTAACTAGCTTAAAGGTACGCAGCAGACGTTGATATCACCTGTTAACAGAATGTTTGGTCGCTTCTTCATCTTCATAGCTTGTTAGCAGCCAACACGTGTCTTGATGACGGCAACCTGGAAGACAGAATAAAACCAGAAAATCTTCATGCCATTCTAAACAGACACTTCAGTCTCTAACGCTAAATATCAAGAAACAAACCCGAAAAGCAGGCGGACGGTAAATGGAAGACTTGGGTAGCTAGCAAGATGTTTGCTATCACACCAGCAGTCTAAGCAGACTTCCACAAACAAGCACTGCAGTGAACTGAGGCTTCACGTCAGTTTTACGTCAACGAACAGTCAGTTTGCGGCACTTAGTTTAAATAGGTAAACTTCGCTCTCCCTCGTAGCTCAGCTCCTTTAACCTTCTCATCACACAGCGGAACTCCCTCTTTGATTCACTACTTCGTTCTCAGTACATCCGAACAAGAGTTTGAAGTGACGGAAACACCGAAGTCTGCTTCTGACACATCAAATGGTCAAACAAGGTAAGTTAATACAGAGATAACGTTATCATATTAGCTTAACATAAACTAACTAACGTTAGTTATCCCATTCCACCATTCTGCAGTCAAAATGTGAATGTAACGTTAGTATCAGTATCCTATCGTCCAGAGACATTGAATTAGACTGCAATGTACTTTTATCAAGTATTTGACTCTAAAGTTTTCGGGTATGTTTAAGGCGTGGAGATATCTTAATACATTTTTGGAAAGGAAGGAAGGAAAAAATAAGTTATGGTAAATATTAAACCTGAAATATCCACCCAATTCAATTCAGTTTTATTTATATAGCGCCATATCATAACAAAGTTATCTCAGGGCACTTTTTCGAGTAGAGCAGGTCTAGACCGACTCTTTATATTTACAGAGACCCAACAGTTGATGCCATGAGCAAGCACTATGCGACAGTGGCAAGGAAAAACTCCCTTTTAACAGGTAGAAACCTCGAGAACTATACTAAGAGAACTGTCCTGTTTCTTGTTGCTTTGTGTTAGCTACATCTAACGGCATCACCAACAACAGCAACTGGGCTTTCAGGTTCCCAGGTCTTCCTTGAACTACTACCCTCAATGTGAAGGATGAACAAGCTTTCTCTGGGAGATGGAGCTGCTTCAAGCAGGGTATGTTCTTTAAAAGGCCTACATGACAATTATATTACATGGTTTGTGTGTGTGTGTGTGTTTAGATTTCTTCTTCATTTCTTCAGGAACACCTTTATTTCTGCCTACCTCAGTTGCCAGTGGTACGGTACTAGCTCTTCACCGAGCACAGAAGGACCTCTGCCTCTTCATGCAAATTATATTTCACATCTGGTTCTGTCTAGTAATCACTTTGAATTTGGCTGTAATTTATAAATGTTGACTTAGATAGATAATCCTCCTTCAATTGTTCCTCATGAATCTTTAATCATTTTTGTTTGACTATATTTAGCTGAACCGCTGGGTGGATCCATCCTTCACTGATTTTCTAGGGGAAAGCTTTTCTCTGTCTGGAAGGAGAAAGGACAGCCAGGTTTTGTGCTCCAAGACTGAGCCCAAGAGGCCCAGGAAGAGGAAAGGAGAGGCCCCCAGCTCAGACCCTCACATGTCTTATCTGCTGAAAGAGTCAGCCCAGAAGGACAAGGATGAGCCCTGGGTGGACAGATACTTGCCCCATTCACAGGTCAGCATCATTGCTGTTGACACTTGGTTCTGGTATTCATGGAGACATTTGCATTCAGCCAGTAACTGGTCTGAATCAAAATAGCCACCCTTTGGACTTGCAGGCTGCAGACCACTAACTCTTTTAATGTACATATGGGCATGTGAGTACTGTCTGGAGACAGACTTGAAAATATATGAACCTGTCCTTTCAGGCATGGCATGCATTTATGCAGTGGCCACTTAAATGGGAAGTCAGTTCTACACTCGCTTAAACTTTGATTACTGCCAGTTCAACATGGAATAAAACACACCCTAACTTTTTCATTGAGCCAATTTTAAGCTGTAGGACAGATGTCATGTCTTCACAGCTGATATCCATGAATGCCCCCTGGCAGCAGTGGTCAACAGTTTAAGTTTATTTGATTTGAGTTTCTGCAGGCTCTTATCATGTATTTTTAGCTGTGATAAATGTTCCTAGTCTCCTGTAATGGTTACTATGTGTGTTTGTGTAGGCTGAGCTAGCTGTCCACAAAAAGAAGATAGAGGAAGTGGAGAACTGGATGAGGGTGCACACGAACACATCAGAGGTACTTGAAGTTTAATTTTTTCTTCTCATAATTATGATTTCAGTAAGTGAACCTTGTCTCCTAGCATTGTCTGTGAGTAACTGTTGACTACTGCCCCAGTTCAGACATTTTAATTTAGTGGTGTATACTGTAACAACACATCCACTTCCTTCTTGGTAAACAAAACAAGCAATTTTCAATAACTAGAGGAAAATGGAGCTTTGCTGTCAGGAGTGTGGGGGTCCTGGGTCCTGTCTGTAGACCAAGATATGTCAAGAGCTAATCTTTATGATCTTATGTTGTCTGTGGAGGTCTTAAGAGAATCTGAAGGTTCAAGGTTAGCATGGCTGTTGTCATCTACAGGGTGGCATCTTGCTGCTGATGGGACCATCAGGCTGTGGAAAGACTGCCACAGTCCAGGTTTTGTCTCGGGAGTTGGGCCTCAGGGTTCAGGAGTGGACCAACCCCACCAACCTGGAGCCATACAGCAGCAGTCAGCATGGTGAGGAAAAGGCCTTCCTGCCCTACCTGCCTCATACCTGTCAGTGTCACTGTCAAACTAAGAAATGGCATGAAGTTATTGTCATTAATATAAACTAGGTAGACTTACCTTTTTGGTGGAAAAGTGACCAAAACAATAGGAAGAAGAAAATGCTTTGGTTGAGACTGTGTCAGAGAGGAGCTGGTGCTGATGTATTGGATTGCTTTCTTTTGAAAGGGGTTTCTAACATTTTGTCCACACAATGTTTGTAAATGGGAATTGATGTTTTCTGGGTGTACGTAGGCTAACAGTTGCAATGTGATAAATAATCTTGAGTACCTACACCACTATCCTGTGTCAGTATACAGGCTTCTCCACCCTGTTTGTTTTTTGTTTTTTTTGTCTCTAATTCTAATTCTCTGTCTTATGTCAGAATGGAGGATGAACGGCTTGTCTTGCAGCTCCCAGGTAGCCCAGTTCCAGGACTTCCTCCTTAGATCCAACAAGTACAACTGCCTGAAGATGGCAGGTGATGGAGGAGCTACAGACAGGAAGCTCATACTGGTGGAGGTATGTACTATACCTTCAACTGAAACCACTGTTCCTGTGATTATCCCAATGTGTCATTCCTATTCATTTCAATAGTACAGTACAACGGCTGTACAAGATTGTCATGATGTAAATTGCTCAACTCTGTTGTTCTCTCTTGAGTATGATTTGGCTTAGGGCTAAGCCATATCACCTGATATCCATATCACGATTAATTATCACGTTTACCTCTGTAACGATAAATTAATCCATATTTTACTAGATCCACCTGTGCACAAGATTCTGTCCTCACAGTGGACCTCTTATTAAATGTTTGTACTAAATAATAAAAAGTCTCTGTTTCAAGGTAAACTATCAAGGTAAGTAATGTTATAAATAGATTTGAGTAACACATATATATGGTTATATACAGTGTGTGTGTGTGTATGTATGTGTGTATATATATATATATATATATATATATATAATTAGTTTCCGTTATCTCTTTCCTTGTGTGTAGTGACATTAACAAAATCATGTGTAAAAGACTGCTGCATCTGAAATACGCTTTGTTCAGCTGTGTGAGTTTCTACCACTTGTTTTATTGGCCATGCACTCCTCATGTTGGATGACTTAGTTATGTTTTAGGTGATGTCCCTCTTGAAGCCTTAACTATTTTGTGACAGTATTGCGACTGTATTTATGTTCACTGAAGCTAGTGTGTCCACACAACCCAAATGGCATCTTTTTTACTTTTTTATCTGCATCAATTGATCTGTGCCCAGCTGACATATCTCCAACATTTGAGTTGTTTTTGTCTCTCACCCATGGTTTATCAGATCCCTGAACTATTAGGTGAAACAATTGTTTGTTGTACTTTCAGGTGCACTTAAGGTGTATGTTACAAATGACGGCCTGTCTGAGGAAATAAATAAGTGAACATACCAACATGATTAAATTAGGCCAGTGAGCAATTCATAATATCAGTTTTAGTACATTTTAGGTTAATTGCCTATCCTAATTTGACTATGCAGGACTGGTTAAGAGCTGTAGGAAGCTTGATCTAGAATGCTTCTAAAGGTTCAAATAACTATTCAAGATCACCACAGTTGGATGCAGAAATTTCAGATGTGTATTCTCCTGCTGTTTGATGCCCAGCTCATGGAGGAGAGCTTAAACATCTTTCTGCTTATAATATAATAACTTACACACAACCTGTGACATAACTACATACAACCATAGACCTTAGACCTAGGAAACTTCTTATAGCTTTAAGGAACAAGGATAGAGCCATGCATGTTATTTTCTTACTTAATGTTGTGTGCTAACTTCTGGTCTAATATTGTCAAACTGATACATTGATCTAAAGCTGCTTTGTTTATATTAATCTGCATATACACCTGAGTTAACACTTGATCATCACTTGTCCCTCCTCAGGATTTCCCAAACCAGTTCTACAGGCAGCCTGGCAGCCTGCATGATATCCTGAGGTGAGATCAGATTGGGTTTCACCCTACATTTCCTTTCATGCTTTTACACAGGAAACCAGGAGAAGTTACTATGATGACACACAGCTTTGAAGCCAGTATGTAGAAGTAAAGACGGATGCATTGTGACCAGTAGCAGTACCAGCACTAAATGGTTTAACTTTGCAACTTTCAGTGTCTCTATTTTTGTGTAAAAAAGAATGAACCTTTCTTGCTGCCATGTTTTGTCCACATCATTGGGAATTGGTGGGCCGGATGAAAGGCTTTCTACAGGATGGAGTAATCCTAGTATATAGGGTGTTCATTGATTGTATTCAGTACTATATGTATCCATGAATCAGTGCTATTTAACCTGTGCCACTTGTGTATTTCCCTGCTCTGTGTGAGATTGTGTACTGCTGTGTGTCTTCCAGGCGCTTTGTGAAGACCAGTCGACGTCCCCTGGTGTTCATAGTGTCAGACAGTCTGAGTGGAGACAGCAGCTCACGCTTTCTTTTTCCCAAAGAGATCCAGGAGGAGCTGGACATCAGCAGCATTAGGTTACAAGTGATGCACACTGCTTTCTGTGACAGGGATGTCAGACCTTTATGGAAACCCACATTAGACCACAATGACCCCTGTTAGATACAGTTCAGTCCAAGCTGTGGACTGATGATGGAAAATTGTTCTTGTGCATTCAGCACCAGGTTTACTGAGACAATGGTGCTGCACTTTTCATTTAGTTTGCGGTGGTGCATGTATTCAGCACCTGATTTACTAAAACAGCAGCTCATTACTGGACATATTGGATTGAACCTGGTACTGAGCGATCTCCACCAACACTGCACAGTTCAGAGGTGGGATGTCTGAGGTCACTAAAGTCCAGTCCAAAGGATTTACTCTGGCCACGAGTCAACTCTACCTGAGAAAAACATTTAAAAATAGCCTATTTCCTTCATTTTTGTTTCTGATAATCGGTTTATAGTTATATAAAAGCCAATATTTAATTCATGTTTCTTTTAATCACCACAATCTTCCTTGTGACTTGTGTAAATCCCATCTGGCGGGGAATTTTCCCACAAAACTTACAGTCACAAATTGCGTGACCTCACTAAATCCAGAGGAATACATAATCATCCTCTGTTAACATGTCTCCTCCTATTAACACACAAACTGTGACTCAAGCCTGCCGTGACTGCTTGACAAATAAATAATGTGTTTGGGGCAGAAAATCAGCGCAAAAGCCTCAGTAAATCAGGCCCTCAGTATTGAAATGTAGATCTGTCAGAGTCTATGTGCTGAGTTTATAGTGGCAAATAGTGGGACAAATTCCAGTTACAGTAAATTCTCAAATAATGGTCCTTTAATTACATCAACTGCAGAGAGAACCCTATATTTCTAATTTCCCCTATTTTATAAATATATTTCATCATATTTTAATAAGAAGCCTTCCTGCTTATGCTCTGTGCTGATCTGTAATTTGCTGTTGATGCTGTTGTCTTGATAAATTCAGTATAATGTACACCTCCACTGCACAAATTCCAGCGGTGTGACTGTGAGTGTGAATGGTTTTCTGTCTCTGTGTCAGCCCTGTGACTGATTGGCAACCTGTCCAGGGTGTACCCTGCCTCTCTCCATCTTCCATCAGTACAACAGCAAAGTCATGTCATACTCAACACTCTTAAATGCTGTTTTCAGTCACTAATTATTAACAGCTGCTTCTACTTTGCAGTTTTTTGTATCAAAGTTAAGCTATTGTCAGTGAGACTCAACACTTTCTGCACAGATATTTCACATTAAGGGCCTTTCAGTGGTTCAAAGGGCATACGCCCTCCCATTTCTAAAAGGCTTTTAATGTGAAACATCTGCAGGAAATCTTGAGTTTCAGTGACAGTAGGTAATGAAAAGCTGCAAAGTAGAAGTGATTGCAATTGATCAGCAAAAGAAGACAGAGTCTCTGTAAAAAAGAGAAACTCAGAGTAGCAGAGTGGTGAGTATGACATGACTGATGGAAATGTAGATTACGCGGACTTGACCAAATTTGTAAAATGTGATGTATGCCTTTTATAGAACGGGTAATTTCATCACCTGTTAAAGGTTGGGTAGGCAGTTTTCTTTTGGCGTCACTGGGCAAAAATGCCATATTAACCGTGCAGCATATTGTAATTCAAGTGGTCTGAGAGCAGACCTCTACTTCAGCCCCCCCTCTTGGCTCCGTTTTCAGGCTTCAGAAAATCTATCCCGTGACGGTAGACTTTAGCCAATCACAGGTTATTTCAGAGAGACGGTGCATTCGTATTGGCTAAGCTACAAGGGCAGAAGCATGTACACGACCCTTCAGACAGGGAAAATCCTGCCAAAAGTCCTGCAACTTACGATAAATTTCCAACACCTCCTTTGCCTACAGCGGTGTATAGTACAAAACAACACGTCCCGGCTCCACATGGAGCTTCAGGCTCATTAAATGCGATGCCGCTTGTAACGATGAGTGACAAAGAGGCATGATGACAAACAGTGGGGAATAACTCTTGACGGGGGCATTTGTGTGTGGTGTACTAGTCTCTCATCCCGCTGCTGGACAGCGTTGCATCTGCCTCTGAAGCCTGGGGCGCTGTGCTCTGTGGTCACGAAGTTCTGGAGGGGCGTCTTTGAGAAGCCAAGTCACGGCGGGAGGGGCCGCAGTCTCTGTGAAGCTCACGCCGTGGAGAGCGAGCCCTACGAGGGATATGGTTTTGCAGGGGAACCGACTACTTCTGCTGCCCGTCAAAGTTGTGGGTTTGGTGGGAGGGGCTTAGCGGAGTGATACAAGGCAGCAGAGAGAGAGGCGGAAGGTTTTGCCTAGGTTGCACAGATTCTGCCTACCCCAGCTTTAATGTTTCGGTCTTTAGGTGTTCATGTTGATTGCATTATTTCAATACTGGCCTTTATTTGAGAAGTTTCAGTAATCAAATGTGGGTTAACAGGATAATGAATAAAACTGTCTGTAGATCCTCTAAAGGATTCCGTTCCAGGGGGCCACTTGATTCCCATGAACATTGTTTTGTGTCTTCTCTGTTTCCAGTTTTAATCCAGTGGCTCCAACCACAATGATGAAGGTCCTGACTCGAATTTCAACCCTGGAGGCAGGAAAGGTGAAAGGAAGCCTTGCAGTTGATTACACATTTTGGTATGAGTTTTTGTGTGTGTTTTCTACCGTATATTTCCCATAATTCTAAGCAGAGCTGTGGGAGGATGTGCGCCCCAGACCAGGCAATATTGGAGACGCTGTGTTCAGGAAGCTCAGGAGATATTCGCAGTGCTGTCAACAGCCTCCAGTTTTCCTCCTTCCCAGGTCAGGAGTAAATCCACACACCACATCGCACCGCACCAGAGAGGGGCAGTCAAGAGTGTACACATGCATACCATAAAATGCTATGCTATAAATCCATTTTGATTTTAATGACCCCATGTCCTTTCCTCAGAACAAATATTGTTGCTCTGACTCACCAGCTGACTTCAAAGAACTTCTGTTATCATTGTAATTTTCCAGACACGTCATTGGAAAAGGGGCTGTGGAGGATGAAGAAGTACAGACCTGTCACTTCACTGGGCAAAACTGTTTCCAGAACAAACCAGAGGAAGAAGAGGTCCAAACAGACAAAGGAGCAGGAAGAAGAGCAGGCTATTGGAGGGAAAGATGCTTCTCTGTTCCTGTTCAGAGCACTGGGAAAGATCCTGCACTGCAAACGTGAGTCATATCTCCTAGTTTTCATACAAGCCTTTCCTCTGTAAGTATTGTGTGTATTCTCAAAGCCTGTATATTTTCTTCCTCTGTGCCATAGAGATTAAAAACACATCAATGAGCCACACTGTTGCACTGGGTGATATGATCCTTCATTACCATGAACACACACTGTAGTTTATTTGGACTCATACATACACTCTCCTGCTGCCCCAAATACTCACTCGAGCACCAAATGTGGATTCATCTGCCGCTGAAAATGGTACCCAAAAAACATGGTATTTCCTCCTGTTTGAGTAACGCTGGTTAAAAACTACAGTGACCGTCTGCTTTAGGAAATGTCTGAGCCTTTTTTTTTTTTTTTTTTTAAAGAGACTATATATGTGAGTTGTTTTAAAAGATTTACATCTTCAGTAGGAACCAGTGGGCCTGGGACTGAGTTCAGAGGAGATCATCAGCTATAACTGACAAAAGGAATCTGGAATTGTTTTTGAAAATGTGTTTTAATTGGAACACGATGATGATAGTTTACTTGTCTAAGCAGGAAATCAAGTTGATTCAGAGTCGAGCAGAAAGTAATTTCTTAAACATTTGGACTGTGAAGACCACAAGAAGCACAAGTTCCAGTGAGTGATAAAGCACAAAGTCAGTTGCTGTCAGTGCTCCTTGCTGATTTATCTGCTGAAAGTCCTTTGCAGCAGCAAGCATCTGATCACTGAAGAGGATGACTGGTGCACTGTGGCTTTGGTTGATCAAACATGACGGTACATCAGTAACTGTAATTGACACAAATATAAGTAGTTTGAATGCTTGGGTGTTTGTCATCAACAGGAGGGAATCATGAAGGTGCTGAAGCAGCTGAATGTGCCCCTGGACTTGGTCTACCATCTCACCTGTGTCATCATCACAGAGAAGCGTTACTAGTAGACCCTGAGGTACAAACATGCTTTAATATTTAACAGACGGCATGCCTAAATGTCTTTCAGTCTTTGAGAACAGTCAGAACTTGTCTGTCTGTGTCCCTTTGTTCAGTTGGTTGTTGAGCGTTCACACATGTCTGGAGAGTTCTTCAACCTGTACCTTCACCAGAACTATCTGGACTTCTTCTCTGAGGTGGAGGATGTGGAACGGGCCAGCGAGTATCTGTCTGATGCTGACCTCCTCACTGCTGATTGGACGGTCAGTCTTTCCCTAGACACTAAAAACCAATAGGAATGCTTTGATCAGTCCAATCTGAGCCGAAGTGTTTCTGTTGTTGGCATACTTGACTTAAGGAGTTGCTTTCACATTAATATAACCGACCACCAGTTTTATGTCCCTACCTACAAACATCTTAGCTGACAAATATTTTGGACCTCTGCAAACCAAAACTGGTGTGTTTTAATAATGTTAGCAGGCATTCAGCCTGAAAATAGCACTATGTTAAAAAATATCCATTCTGTCAAAAAGTCATCTGTGTCGTCTGTATAAAGGTGTGTGCTGTGCTGTTTTAAGTCTCGCAGCACCATGGGGGATTATGGGTCATCAGTGGCCACCAGGGGGCTCCTTCACTGCAACTCTCAACAAGTTTCTGTTGGCTTCAGACCACTGCACAAACCCAACTGGTTGCTGGTCAACAAGAAGGTAAGATCCATTGCTCTGTCATTAGCTTAGCTGTGGTTTAAGGTATAAGACTGTGGTCTTTTAAACTTAACACCAGAAAGGCTTATTCTGACAAACTGAGCAAGAGGTGTACATACAACAGTCAGTGCTGTTTCTCAAACACATCTTTGGTATGTTTCTCTTGACATTTACTGTTGCCAATCAGCCGACATACTGACATACTGGCCAAACAAGTGGTCAAAAAGCAGGCAGACCAAGCCAAAACAACAAGGACATCAGTCCTTGATAGGGTGATAAAATCAGCCTTACTAACAACACCCTTAGATATATAAAACGTTTCTCAAATCAGAAAGTTTGATTATGAATGGATAACTGAAAACAATTAGACAGTGTTGTTGTAGACTTTATTGAGACTGTAATGAGACTGATGTTGTTCCTGTCAGCACCGGGAGAACTGCCTGGCTGCCCAGTCCCTGTTCAGGAGCTTCTGTCTGACACCAGTCAACCTGCAGACCGAACTGCTGCCATACCTGGCCAAACTCACCAACCCAATGAGGAACCAAGGTAACACACACAAAGTGAATCAATATGCTATTATGACCCTTAAATCCTTTTTGCTGTGATAATCTGGCATCTCACCATAATCAGCAGAGCAGTTTATAAAGTTTATGAAGGTTTCATTAATGGAAGTGTTCTATGCTGCACTGTGTCTCCCAGCTCAGATAGCTTTTATCCAGGACGTGGGTCAGATGTCACTGAGGAGGTTCCCCGGCAGGTACAGCACACACATTATCTTCCCATAATGCAGTCAGATTCAAGTCCATGAGTCACAATGACCCCAGAGTCTGCGATCCAAAAGCCTTTACAGCAGCAGTCTGTACTGGCCTGCTGGCAGAGGAGAATGGTGGAAAACATGAAAAGGGAGGAATGAGATGAGTAAAGGACCACAGCTGGAATCAAACCAGGGACGTCACCATTAACACATTAACACTGTTTTTTAATTCAATTCAGTTTTATTTATATAGCGCCATATCATAACAAAGTTATCTCAGGGCACTTTTTCGAGTAGAGCAAGTCTAGACCGACTCTTTATATTTACAGAGACCCAACAGTTCCCACCATGAGCAAGCACTATGCAACAGTGGCAAGGAAAAACTCCCTTTTAACAGGTAGAAACCTCGAGCAGAACCAGGCTCTGGGTGGGTGGTCATCTGCCTCGACCGGTTGGGTTGAAGGGGGAGGGGGGGTGGGAGCGGGAGAGCCCTCACCAGGATAATTTAATTCCAAAACAGTACTGAATGTTTTTTTGACAAAATAATCTTAAGTCAGGGTTTACTTACTGGCCTTTAAAAGCTGCTGACAGAAGGATTTGAACACTACTGATTAATTACATAGTAGTAATAGTTGTACATAGTAAAGCAATCACATTACACTATCACAGAATTATATAATATTATCAGATAGATATGATGTCAGCTAAGTTTAAAGAATGAAACACTTTGAACACTGTAAGAACAGTTTGTGATTTTTTACTCTTAGAAGAAATGGCTCCACCTGATGGTAAAACTCCAAGCTCATAACTGATTTTACTTTGTGCTGTCTGTAACCAACAAAACATGTTCACAAACAGGGTACCAATAACTGCCAGTCATCTACAGATTAAATATACAAATAAATATCCACCTGCAGTGCTGCAAACACCCACCTTCCACTAGACAGTCTTACTTGTCTGCTAGTTACAAACTCATCAGTCTTGTCGTTGTAGTAGTTATGAGCTAACTTGATTGGTAGTGTCAGTGGGCCAGGCAGAGTTGCTGCTGGTGTGTTTCAAAAAGCTGCATCTGAATTCAAACAATAAGATTGAAGTCAATAAGTTTGACAAAAGAATTCTCAATACAAGGTCCACTTACTTGTTGTGTCCAAAGCTGTCAACAACATCTCATGGCCTTCCTCAGTGGATTCACTTGCTCAGTTGTCATGGAGAGCGTTTAGTTGTCATCGTGTGACCTAAGAATGTAACTTGAGTCATGTGATAACAGGTTGTTGTATATGGGGGGAGATGGAAACCCCTGTTGTGTCAGATGTGACTTCCTCCAGTCGTCCAGTGACTCCCTGTCGATGACCTCTCTGAGTGGATGCTGTGAGCAGTTTTTGTTTGGTTGTCTGGGATGCTTGTCTTGGGTGGGTTGGGATTTTCCGTCATCCACTCCTTCTACCCGTCGGCCGTGAGTGTTCCTCTGATCTGCTGCACCTCCCTCTCTCTGTCCTTCCTCCTTCTCCTCCTCCTCCCAGATGCTGTGCTCTGTGTAGGAGCATCCTAACCACTGAGCTGTTATGTTGTAGATGGTGGTCAGAGTTCAAATTGAGATACTGGTTTATGTGAGCAGGTTTCCTGCACAATGGTGCCGTATATGACCACCTCTTATCATGTGACGCAAAGTACATAGTTGGCTCATTTGATAAAAACAAAACCATCTCCATGACAACACATGCCACTCCGCTGAGGAAGGCCATGGGATGTGGTTGAAATCTTTTGAAAGAAGAACTAAGTTGGACCTTGTGTTGACATTTTTCTAGTCAAAGTTCTCTTTTCAGTGTCAAGCAAATGTATTTCTTTTCTTTGGTTAGAGAACCCATGACTTGATTGTGTTCCCTGTACCTCTGAAACCAAACCTATGCCATTGATTGTTACTATGGATACCTGTAGTTTAACATACATTACCTTAAGCGCTGATTTAGATTGATGTTGATAATGTACTTCTGTTATTCCATTTCAGACTTTGTATTTTAACAACTTTATTAAACCTTAAATTTGTACTCTGTCTTTATTTCTCTGTGTGTGTGTGTGTGTGTGCGTGCGTGTGTAGATTAAAACTGGAGGCTCTCGCAGACAAAGAGCCGGGCCAGCTGGACATAGACAGTGAGGAGGAGGAAGAGGAAGGTCATGGTTTGGTTGAGGAGAGTCTGCCAGCCAGTCAGCCTCAACCTACTACAAGCCAAGTCCTTTTGGAGGAGGAGGACCTGCTCATAGAGGAATATACCAGTGACTAACACAAACAGCTCTGCTGTCGTGACACTGTTTCATTGTCAAGTTTTTTTGTTGTATGGATGTTTTTGGGTTAGTATGGAGGAAGATTAGTGCCACATAACAAAATGAGTTCTGAGATTCAAACAAATTGTTACTATCAAAAAGTTAAACTTTTTCCCCAGAATTCTGACTTTAATCTCTTAGAATTTTGACTTTTTTCACAATTTGTAAGACTGATCCCAGAACTCAAATAATCCTCCACACTAACCAGAGGAGGGTTAGTATGTTGATGCCTGTGTGATACTTCTGGTATTACTAGTATTTTTGCCGCATCATGTGTCATCTGCACAAGATATGATCATTTTTCAAACAAACTTGTTGTCTTGTAGAACCTGAGTTGAATGTGATACTGTAGCTTGACACAGGCTCATAATAAAAGCATGGGGATTAGTTGTTATAATCTCCCAAAGTGACGCTTTACAGTTGAGTTCTACCATTTGAAATATTGTCAGTATTTATTTGTTTAAGTGCATGTCCAGCACTTGTTTTTTGTACTTCTTTGTTGTT
This sequence comes from Macquaria australasica, assembly GCA_005408345.1. Classification (NCBI taxonomy): domain Eukaryota; kingdom Metazoa; phylum Chordata; class Actinopteri; order Centrarchiformes; family Percichthyidae; genus Macquaria; species Macquaria australasica. Next base: position 108,684 of record SEMN01000533.1, on the reverse strand, counting down.
TTGCTGAGTGACTGTGAGCCTGATTTAACCTGTAATAGAGAACTGTCCAGGAACAAGCCAAGCCTTTAACTAACGTCTTGTTTACTGTGTCCCATGGATAGAAATAAGAACTATTACATTATTGAGGGATAGGATGGGAATAAAAATAATTTGTGAAAAGCTGATAATGGGGCTCTTTACTTGAACATGATCTTGTTCTCGCTCTCTCTCCTCACACACCCCTTCATCCAATATTTACTCAACAGTTAGTTTCACATGAAGCTCTTTGAAATATGCCCTCTGGTGATGGTGACTCCCTGTTTTCTTGCAGCTGGAACTCACGAAACTACTTCAACTTAAATTCAAGAAATGATGAGCAGATGCAATTAATGAATAAGCATTACAAAATAAAAAAGGTTGACCAGAAATTGTATTTTATTGCTAATAACGCAGGAAAGTTTTAAATGACACACTGTTAGGTTATATGTGGTATGACTTGCATTTTTTATGAGAAAGAAACATTTTCAAAACAGTAGTCTGTTGGTTTTTTATTTATATTGAGCTATTCTTAAGTAAGGAAGCTTAGTTACTTATTAAGTTACTTAGTTGCTTACTTATTCCGGCGTCGCGCTTTGTTTTTGAATTCAAAATATATGGAGTTTATTTTCAAGGTACTGACCGGAAGTAGTTCATACTGCCGCTTGTCAGCTTGACTGCGGGAGGTTTTCAGACTACGCGGCAGCCTGCTGGAGGAAGGGAGTCACCGATAGTTTTTGTAATACGGTTCTGAACGGATTAATATGTTCAACTTGTAGGTGACACTAACCGTTTACGAAACTTTATTTTGTCTGTGTGTCGGTGGAGGCTGTAAGCACCAAGGAATATTTGTTTCTTGCTTCAAAGTTGCAGGTAAGAGGAAGTAATTCATAAAAACGAATAGGCTATCCATTAATTAAAGGGACATTCCACTTTATGTTAGAATGTACATGTTATTTCTGTAACACATTGTACGGGCCAGGTTTTCTTTATGTGTTTCCTCAAGTCTGAATCAGCTACAGACCTCCAAAAATCCTATGATCCATAGTCGGTACTGGAACACAGAGCCAGATGATATAACTGTAGGAATAAGAATTTGCGATAGGATATGGCAGATGGATTCAAAAGTATCGAATTAATAATCAGTGTTTTTAACTGTTCCACTTGTGCTTTATGTCACATAAGACTTTTCACGTGTTAAAAAAAAACCTAATTTAGTTTCATTTCGTTTTTACTGTTTGCTTGGAATCATGTTTTTGGTCAACAGAATAACATATGTTCCTCCTCACGCCTTTGAAGATTCTGAGTGAGAAAACATCAGTGTTTGCTTTTCATAATGTATAGACATATGTACTCATTATTTTAATGGTTCACAAGCCAAATAGGTTAGAAAACACTGGCTTAGGGCATAGAATACAAAATAATATCCTTATACTGTAGCCTAGTATAACATTAAGTACATGATAGACACACAGAGTCATCATCCCAAGCCATATATCATTTTACAGTCAGTTGAACTTTTCGCAAATATGCTAAGTTAATGATTTGGCCATTTTGTATCCAAATATGTAGCTTTTTAGAGACCAAGTCATACCCAGCTAATTCACAATACCTGCCACATTCTCACATACGAAGAGAGAGTTTTTAAAAGGTTTTAAATCTAAAGTAATGGCCAAAAACATATAATCGACATGAAAATACTGTACTGTAGTCTCAACTAACTTTATAGTATAACAATCTGAAGTTTGGCGCTGTAAGTATAGAACAGATTAGGCTAAGATTTGAGGAAGCGCACACAGTCAGGACATGACATTGAATCTATGAACATATTCAGCATTTATGAACAACACAAGTTACTGAACAGTTCACTTGTAAATTTGTGAGACACCTCATGCCACATGGTAACAAACAGCTGGCAGCTCTGGGTAACAGAACACATGGGGTTCCAGTGAGAAATGGCAGCTAAGTTGGTAGTAGTGACCTGGATCACAGCAATAATTTAGTTCTTGCAGGTATTGAGTAATGACCTGATCCCAACAGTGTCCCAGACCATAACGACACTGTTTATAGATCAATTAACCAGACAGGAACGTCTGTTTTTGGCTAATCCAGCAAATGAAATGCCTACAAATCAAGGTGGATACATTGTTTAAGGCTGGTCCCCGTGTTTTTGTTGTTGTTTTACAGTATGAGGACTTACAGATTTATCCAAATGTGGAGCGGATGCTGAATACGAAATGGTGGTTTTGAATTGTGTGTAGGTATTGTGATTTTGTGACATGTAAAGGATAATATGTGACTTATTGACAATAAAGCGAAAAAAGAGACAAAAATACAGATCAAGGAATTTCATCACATTGATGCGAAAAACATATACAAATTCAATGTGACCATAAATTCAATTCAATTCAGTTTTATTTATATAGCGCCATATCATAACAAAGTTATCTCAGGGCACTTAATGGCCCTATATAAATAAAGCAGTCCTGTCCACACTGGCTTAATACAACCAGAGACATTTAAGGGACAGCTACCTGCATATAAATGGTATCTTAATGTTGATGATTTATATAATCTCATGGAATGCAATAGCACTAGAGGTAAGTGAGAAGATGTGGCAGGTTTATCAGATCCATACTGTTCTGAATGTAATGTAAGGTTTGACTTGGTGCAGATGCAGGAGGTCAGTGCGGCCTGCAGCCTGGATGATGACATGGTGGATGGAGACCTGGGTGACGGCATGGGAGTCAGAGCAGCACCCAGCTCCACAAGGAAGAAAAGCCAAAGCTTCGCTGGTGTCAGAGAGACCCTGCTGCCCGGAGCAGAGCGGCTCAGGTGCAGCAGCCAGGCAGGAGAGGCAGGCTGGATCCCTGGACTGAAGACGGCAGAGACACAGCAGAGAGCCCGCTGGAAGCTGCCACTCTCCGGTAACAATGTGAACAGGCCTTTTACTGTAACAATGGAGCTAACAAGAATCAAATCATAAAGACAAGATACCATCAAGTTCTCTAATTTTGCATTCATTTGGAAAAAGCAGCTTTCATTCCACATAAATCAAAATATACATTTGTTAATAAAGAATACACAATACTCTGAAGTTGTAGATATTTTAAAATAAGTAAATAAACATTTTTAGCAATTTTGTATTTTGGTCTTAAATCAGGAAATTCTTTTTATTGTGTTCCATTAGGAAATAAGCCTTTAAACTGACTGTAGCCCAAATTGGACAGTTAACGCAGAGTTAGGTTCACTAAGATTAGAATGTTTTTGGTGAGAATATGTGAAGTTATAGTTAGTGAGGAGATAGGTAGGTTGTTCTGAGCACTGCTGTTTCTATAATGTTGTTAATTACTAATGAATAATGTAATACAGTAATATAGTAATACCATATGTAATTCCAATAGTTAGGTTTAGGTTTAGGTTTAGTTAGGTTAAATAGGTTTTTCTGATATGACAGTTTCCTAACTGTGTCACCACAGAGCTTTTTAGCCCCTTTTAGCTCATAGGTTTGGTTTTACAGCACATTTACTGTTTTGGTTCAGTGTCATTTCCAGCAGTAGTAGTTTGTTTTCAGTAAAAAAAAACTCTGATAACTCCACTGTTCACTACCTGCTCAGCAGCAAACAGCAGACAGACAGTTAGAGACAAGCTGGTGAACATAGTGGAGCATTTAGCAGATAAAGAGACAGATATTTCACTCAGGAGTTGGTGGAGACCAAAAACAGAGCTAACAGAGAGGGAATACTGGACTTCTATTCATCAGGTGACACAAACACCACTCCACATGAATGATCATGCTGCTCTGTGTCTGCTGGATATATAATTAGGCAACTGTATGCTAAGACATTATCCAAATACCAACTGTATAAGCCAGCCTCCCCCTGAGGCCCCAAAAATGAGAAATGCAGCTTCTTATTGTAGCAGAAGGGGGGCATTGGGGTAACGATTAACAATTGGTGCATCCACTGCAATGTGACTCACAAAGTCATTGTGAGTATTAAAGAAAGTTTTCACTGTAAGGTGCAGCTGGTGTTGAGGGTGCTGTAGCCACCCCAACCCCAGGTGGCGGAGGTGTGTTTGTAATGATTTTTTGGTTTTTACTGTCGTGTTACACCCGGTCCATGTCTCACACAGTATCTTTTGTTTTAGTTATTGTGAGCAGCGCGAGCTTTCCAGATGGTTTAATATTTTGCAGTGCCCTGTAGTAATTTGTCTGTCGGCTTATTGATCTTTTGCATCTGAAGGTTTGGACCAGATTCAGACAGCTTCTTCACCATGACCTTTTAACCAACAGCAGCACTTAAAGAATGGTATTTTGTCACGAGTGACGACTCTGTGCTGTCACTGTAGTTATCCCCATGGCAATCGTACATATCTTAACCATGCCGTTTTAATACTGTTATATTGTTTGGCTGACATGTCATATGTTGCTGTCAAGATGTGATTTACATTGTTGCAAGGGCATTATGAAGGTAAGCATAACTGCAATGCTGTTTTTTTAATGACTAAATTACAAATGCGTAAATTGGTTTAGCAAGAAAATCTTGTTGAAATAAAATGTAACTCTCATGCCCTGCATATTTATCAGTGCTGGACCATTACAGCACACCACTTACACAATCACTTTTTCATAATTATGCGAACATCTAACTTTATTCCAATAGCATGTTTAACCACAAACCCACGTACTGACCCCATAACAGCCTTGCTCATGTGTCCTTGCTCTGAATGTATAAAGCTCCAATTGGTTCTTCACACACAAAACTACAAGAAAACACACACACATTTTCTATGACCTCTAATGCATGAGTACACCTTTTGTAAATCAGCAGGCTCCCTGGTTGACCTGTCCAAAGACGAGCTGAAAGACAGACTACAGGAAGCAACTGAGGTAGGAAAAGTGAAGAGAAAACAATTTGATTGATAACTACTTGATCTAACTTTGTCCTCTTGATTCCAGCCTGGCAAACTGTAACTGATGGTTCTGCTGTGTTGACAGGTTATAGATGTATTGTGCTGTGAGCTGGAGGTGGCACATCGTTACCTTGAAGGCAAATATGAAGCTCTGAAAATCTTACAGGGGAAGGTAGAGCAACACACACATACTGAAGTACTACATCTTATCACAAGAGCTCCCAGGCAGCAGATGAAGCAAGTATCCATCAAGAATGCTCCTTAGCAGGTGTCCTTGTTACCTAGTGTTCTAAGACAGTGGTTTCCATCGTCTTTCTTTCATGACTCCTTAAAATGAAGCCATGTCCACTTGCGACCCTCCAACTTGTTCTTAATCTAACAAGTGTTACTGGAGTTTTGACCCTTTAAGACTGCTGTTTTGTCACGTCGTGTCCGTCAATCTGGCCCCAGGTTTCCTGTCTGTTTCTGCTGTCAACTGTCGAAGGAAAAAAGGCCAAAAAATAGTGCTCAGTGGAATAAAAAGTTATGATAGAAATGATCACCACACCTACGATCACCACCACCAGATTTAAAAAAAAGGAGCAGACCTTTGATCCCTTCCCAGTTATATATACATATTATTTTTATCTCAACAAATGCCATGAAAAGACCAAACCAAACCAGTGTGTGTATATATATATATATATATATATATATATATTGATTTCAGCTGTGTAGAACTTGTAACCTAGAAAATGAAAGTGATTTAGTCAGACAGTGTGCGTAGTTTGGGAGCATACAGCTTTTGACCGTCATCCTTGGTTTATTCTGGAAACAATAAGGTATCCAGAGTTAATGACAAACTGTGACAGGACAAAGAATGTTGTAATTGCTCAGTTTAATCTGCTGGATGATTGATGAAAAGAACCTAAAAATAAAACTACATCACCATTGTTCCTGGAGTCCTGTGAAGCAGTCTGTAGCATAGCTTACCTGTGGATAAAGAGGTTAGCTCAGAGTCAGAAACCCCTCTACTGCCCACATTGAGAAGAAGTGCTCTAACTAAAACGAAAGTAAGAACTGAAGTTTTGCCACTACAGACAGAAAAGGGACCTGCATTCCTGAGGTAAGATGAGAGCACAACACGTCCCTTCACCTCAGAAACAACGCTGGCTTTATCAGCATGAAGTTGCTACTAATTATTTGGCTTCCAATCCTTGATAGAGTCTAGGCAGTTTTATAAAATAGTCACCTTTGGATAGTTCTGCACAACTGCTAGTCTGGTATCATATTACATGAAAACATTATACTGGGACAAAGTAAGACTGATCGTGAAGACCAGTCCTTGTGCTTGAAACACCTTTACCTCTATGACACATTGACATAAAACCCTGCAGTGTCATGGCTTTGTTCAGCCAGTAGCTAAAAACTGCTCTTCTTCACTCAGGCCATTCTTGACAAAGCCACGAGTCACACTCAAAGTCTGCTGCAAAAGAGTGAGGAGAGGGCCAAGGCTCTGGAGAAGGTAAGTAGAGGCTGCTCAAATAAGGGCTTGGTCTGTTTGCTTTAACATTCTACAGCAGGTTTCTACTCAACAGTCAGGAACGAACTGCTCTTTTCCTGTTTATCAAAGACTAAAGGAAACACAAGTGTAGACGCTTCTCTGTTTACAGTTCCATTCGGATTGATTTCAGCTGGTGAGAGGGAGTCCACAAAGAAAATTGTTAATAGAATTATGATTTTAGATAAGAATGTGTGAATTAGGGAGAAATTATTCAGATCTCTCAGTATAATTATTTCAATGTAACTTTCACTGTAATGAGTTGATAAAATTGGCTATACAATGAAATACACTATAAATAGACCAGTTCAAATTAAGTTAGGGATACTCTGAGCAGAAGAGAAATGTATCTAAAAGAATATGATCTGAAGAATGATTGGTAATTTAACATTTAGATAGGAATTTCAACACTAGAAATGTATGAAATGTACTTGCATCATATGTATACAGTGGACACACCTGGACTGAAACAATCAATTTGCTTAAAAAATTAAATTAAAAAAATAAATTATGGGTCATTGATTTAAGTAAGACTGATTACTAAACTCTTGACCTCTGAAAAAAATGGTTGGTTAATCAAGATAATTTCATTAAATATAAAAATTAGTTCTCAGTTTTCTGTAAGAGCCAAGTTAGCTGCATGAGAAACAGAATAGCTTGAGCTGGATAACACAATGTTAGTCAGGATTAATTAAGACCAACAACTTATATATAAAACTATATATAAAACTGGCTTGGTGTTATGTGATAACTGGATTATAAAGCAGTTATAAAACTAATACTAATCATGATCTGTTACTTCCATCTCTTGCAGGAGGTGAACAGCTTGCAGTGGGAATTCAGCTTCAGCCAGGTCCAGATGAAGAAGTCTCAGCAGTCCTGGGAGCAGAAATACAACAGGTCAGATTTACTCCACATACACTATACTGTGGTATTTCCATTGGTATGTATTGTAACTGTATTGTTGTTGTTGTTGTTGAAATCAGAATTTTGAGTGAGAACACAACTCTGACTGACAACCTGGACGAAAGAGAGAGTGAGATCCAGCAGCTCCGAGCAGAAAATTCTGGTAAAGGCTGAATAATCTAGAATCCTTTTTGAGGAGACCTAGACATGTCTGCACATAGTATCTCCATCTGTGAAGTGAAGTGGATCTGTCTGAAGGCAGTGTGTGGAGTTGACTCACCAAACCTCATGTTGCTCCTAACCCTCAGTGTGTGACTCCAAGTCACCAACTGTCAGAACTGGCATCTTGACTAAATAATCCTAACCCAAGGTCCACTTACGAGTGCTTTCAACCGCATCTCGCCTTTATCAAAAAATGGAATCGATTTAGTGTCATCACGGAAATTATGTGTGTGTGTGTGTGTGTGTGTGTGTGTGTGTGTGTGTGTGTGTGTGTGTTTGTTTGCAGCTCTGAGTCGGCAGTGCTTGGAGCTTCTCTCCATGTTGAATGTGAAGGAGCAGAGAGCTTACCAAGGAACCAAGCCTCAATACAGCCCAGAGAGGGAGGCAAGTGTTCTGGAGGTGAGAGAGCACCAGAAAGAAAAGGATATTTATAGTTGGGTCAAGAATGAAAACAAAGGCTTTACATCCAGTTCAGTTACCTCACACACTGTGTAATGTCCAAACCACTAATCACATCTTCCTTTCAAAGTAACTGTCACCAGCACTTTTAGCTAGGTACATTTACAGACCCAGAGTGACGTGCCAGGGGGGCCACGGCTACACAAAAATAATTTAGGAAAATGCACCATGTAAGCACATTATAAACTGAAAGAATAAAGCCCTTAAAACTAGATTTTAACCCCTCTACAAGACAGGACCTCAAGATCAGGTAATAATACAATATGAAGTGGATGTAACCATTCATTATTCATATTCTTATGTGTAAAGCATAGCAGGATATTTCAGAAACTTCTCAGTTAACTGCAATTTTTTGTTAGGAAGATAGGCCATGGGCTTAGGAAGAACAGATTTTATTTAGATATTTTCTTATGAGGTTTTCTTATTTGTTCGTCATAGTTCCTCTCGCAAATGTCATCCAGATTTCATCATTTATATTTGATATGCCATACACTGGTTTCCTGAACCAGACTTCTTATGCTTATTGTCAATCATCTGAAACTACGCTGAAGTAGCAGAACATCACTGTATTTAGGAATGAGATGCACATTTTCTGCTGTTTCATAAATCTCAGATTGAAAACTGGCATGAGGTTACAAACATAGCTACATACCTTGTGTGTCTTACTTATACTAGTATTATTTATAAGTAACTTGTGGGAGATGATTTAGTAATATTCTCCATCTACTGTGTTCTCCAGCTGGCAGTGTTGGGGGCCTGCCGGTGTCTTGGTGTTGCTGAAGCTTGTCCATGCAGTCGGACTGCTGCTGCCAGCAGGAAGCAGCTCGTCCAGCTACAACAGGAGGTAAACTACATCTAACCACCATCTTTTTGCTCACAAACCACTATTGCTGTTCATAAGATGTAACATCAGTCCTAAATCTTTTTTGTCTGTTGAGTGTTCAAGTGCCCTCTAGGACAGAACATTCTGGCCAGTGTCTCCAGATAATTTGAGTTTAAGAGACCCCTGGTTTAAGTGAAAAATCTGCAAAACTGCAGACTGAAATAAAAAAAAAAAATATATATATATATATTTTACATTTAAAAATTAAATATATATATAATTTGTCTTATTTGAATTTTTGAATTTCATTCTTGTTACGCGCTCCCCCCTTCTTGTGTTCTTTTCCCTTTTTTGTTATTTAAATTAGTAGGCTTTGGCATGGCTGTGTAAATGTGTGTTAAGACACCATAAAGTAAGTGTGTGTGTGTGTGTGTGTTTTCCAGCTGGATGCTCAGCGTTCGAGGAGAGAGGAGGCGCTGATGGTTGCAGATGCTTTTCGCATTGCCTTTGAACAGCAACTGAGGAAACGAAGTGAGCACTTCCTGCTGCTGGCTGAGGCCAACATCCTGAAATCACATCACTGCAAGGCTGAAGGCAAGTCTGCTGTATGACACACACTTGTCAAGTTGTTAAAATTAAATGGAATTGTATTAATTCATTCTGGGGTACAGAAAAACATTTTCTCTAGCCCCCAATGTGAATGCATCACAGAAATATGTCACTAACATATACACACAGGCCGAGGGATTCCAGGGAATTTTTTTCCTGGGTAGGGGTGTTTCTCAAACAGACTGTTTTCCCTGTCAAAGCTAGAGATTATTTTATTTTGTTTAACACGGTCACTGATTTCCCCATGAAGCTATAAATAATGCTTGGTTCAAGTGGTTCATAATTCCCGCTTATTGGACCCATTAGAAAAAAAGCGTCCGTCTTCCTTCCAGGTGCTAACAGGAGTCCTCTAATCAGTGTAAGTCAGAGGTTGAGAGGATTGCTGCCTTCCAGATTGGAGGTAAAGATGCCTGATGAACTCTTAGAGACTCTCTACAGACTGCTGGACCTGGTTAGTATCTCCTCTAACATCTATCTTATCTAGAGATCACAACATAGATACTTTATGACTTACTAGGGAGGTTGACCCTCTGCAATGTAATTCTTTTCATTGTGCCATCCCCATGAACTAGAAAATCCCTGTTCCCAGTTGACATTAAGGCCTCAGTCTGCTTCAAACACTGCATGCTGTCTGTCTAAAGTCAGCAGTGTTTTCCCCTGTTCCCAGCATTCACATTTGAAGCTTAATATTCACACTGCACACCTGGCCAATCACTGCATCTGTTTCGGCTGTTAGACAATCGGCAAGCACTGTGTGAAGCGTACTAACATGCTTGTCAGCTTCGCTATCTGAAGAGATAATGTTTGTATGTGACCAATTATTGATTAAATTGTGACAGAAGGGCATACATAAAAAACATGTACACAGAGACGCGCACACACACACACACACACACACACACACAGTGGGTAATACACGTGTGAGTGCTAATACAATTCCTCCTACAAAAAGCAAGGAGAACGATTCTGAGCACAGGAAGGAGAGAAACAAAAGTGCACAAAAAGAGTAAAGTGATCTAAAAAAGAAAATCTGTACAAACAAAACAAAACAAACAAATGTCTAAAATGCAGGAATTTCTAACCCTGTCCTAACCCCTCAAAAAAAAAAGAAAAAAAGGGAGGCAGGGGTGTCCCCAGAATTGGATAAAAAAACTTTGATTTCTCCCTCCATAAAAAGAATACTGCTGGGTAATGCCAGACCATATGAATATAAGTTTCCATTTTTAATTAAGGAACAAAAACTGGTGATCTGGCCCTCATTAACTGTAGTCTACGAGGAGAGAGATTTGAGCGTATATATTGATGGTTGTGTTTACGTGGCGAAACAGACATATTCTACCAAATCGTTGACCAAATATGACCTGTTGGAAGACTGAATATCTAGGAAGGAATACATATGCGAGACATTGCTTTGGGAATGAGATGTCAATAAAATAACATTAAACAAAGGATGGGATCCTAAATTCCCTGTCCCCATAGGACTCTCTAGGCTTTCATGGCAGAACACAGTCCTGAAATGAGCAGAGACCCAAAATATGTGCTATGGTATGGATACCTCTACTGCTCCACAAAGGAAAAGGATTGGGAGAGTGTTAATCAGCAAATTAGGATTGTGGAAAATAGGTGAGTTCAAAAACCATTTTGACTTAAATTTAAGAAGTTCATTAACTGAATATAAAGTATCTAACAAATGAGAAATAATGGAAAATATACTAAAGGTTTAAATTCAGCCATTGATTTCAACAATCATTAGCATTCATTCTCATCTTTAAGTGGACCAATAGTAAGTCCTATTACAGAGCTTGCTGAATTCCTGAATGTTTCAGTAACTTGTTCTTCATTCATCTGTTCATGATCTAAAACATTATTCATATTATATTATATTATATTATTCGGTCCTTGATTATGATTGGCTGAGCCGCGTTCAAAGCCACTGTAAAATACTCTATAAACACACTGTGACCGCATTACATCAGTATTACTGCGCCAAACAAATAATGTCAGATTTTGTTGGGAATGTTTGATTTACTGGGAGGGCTAAGGGTGGATGAGTGGTTGAAAGAGACAGGATAGAGGATGAAGATAAAAAAGAAAGGAGACACGCTGAAGTTAATGAGAGAGGAACTAAAGAGCTGGAAAAGTCAAGAAACAAAGCTGGGATCGTTAAACAGACTATGTGGGCCGTTTGCTTCCTTGACTCCATGTTGCCACAGATTTGTAAAGCAGCCGGCACTGAGACGATGTAGCCTACACCAACCACTAGAGGAAATCCTGTCAGTGACGGGGCATAAATGGGAATCGTCCCTGCAATCTTACTGCCGCTCAAACTACAACGAGAGAAGATGCTGCAGCAACATCCTCGCTTCTGATAGCGTGCAATTAAAACACACCTGTCCAGAGTCAAAGACCCCTGTACCAGCAAAGAGGAGTGCTAACACAACTGAACACTACTTCAACAATTGCACAATTAATGGTGATATCCAGATAAATGTTAATAATCCCAATCTTTAACCATGCTTTCCACTGCGTCAGTGTGTTGCTTGGCAACCATTCTGCTAAAAGTCGCTGAAGAACTACTTTGCTTGGCTGAAGAATGATTATTTGTTATCAATAAATTATTGCATTTTTGTTGCTGCATGTTCATTTTATGAAAGCTTTTAAGGTTTATGTAGTAACCGTTTTATAAAAGCAATAAACCCCATGAGGCTGTGATTTGCTCCGCTCCGTGTTGTGCCTAACAACTCCCCTCAGCTGTAAACCACGGCCTCGCAGGGCCTTACTGTCTAGCAGAAACCCTAAAGCACCTTTAAAACTGATCATTTGTGGAGTTGGTGGAGCTAAATCTTTTAAAAGGTTATCATGTAAGAAGTCCTTGTTATTAAGAATTTTCTGTCTCCAGAGAGAATGATTTTTCTCTTGTTATTGATGGTGTGTTTCCTGCTGTAGCTGAACGACAAGGAGGAGGCCCTGGCCCACCAGAGGAAGGTGAGCATCATGTTAGCCCACAGTGCAGAGGAGCTGCAGAGACAGTTGCATCTGGATTCACATTGTCGGCCATCAGAGTTCAGGATCCCATCGAAGCAACCACAAGACCCATCAGGGAGCCAGAGCCAGTCTCAGCAAACATCTGATACATCAGAGTCTAAGATACAACCACAAGTATCATCAGAGACCAACATCCAAGCACAGCAACAACTAGAGCTGCCAGATTCCCAGCTTCAGCCAGGACAACCACCACGTCTGAACCACAGGAACTGTCAGACCCATTACAGACCAACATCCAGCCAACAATCAGACCAATCAGAGTCCTGATCCACCTGCAGGATCAGACACAGCAGTCAGGATTTGATTCTAAAAGAACGTGTGAAGACGAGGTTGTAGCACCTGTGATGTCACGCAGAGGCTGCATCTGAAAGCGTACCACTGCTGTGCCAGCAGCTACTGGAGCCAAAACACTCAAATGTGGTCCTCAGAGTGAAAGGGTAGTAGCTGAGGTGGCACCCACTGACAGGCTGAGACATCCAGCCCCTCAAACATCTTTACTACATCTTACATACACATTTTTTAAAACTAGATTCAAACCTGCAAGACAGCATATGAAGCACCAAGCATGTGAAAATACGAGTGTCCATTATCAATTTCCCAAACCTTGTGAAGAACTCATAAACTAGGTGTTGCTAATATAAAATGAAGCATGGCTCTGCATCAGTTGTTGAAGTGAAAAAACTTTTTCTTTAACAAAGTTTAAAATAACGATGTTCGTGTTTATTAGGAAAGTGGGGAGCAGTGTGACGCTCTAAGAATGTTCTAGGGAGGAGGATGGGTGGATGGATGGGTGTATAAAATGTTTGACTTGATCAATCCTTTCCTAGCCCTACCTACCTCCAGCCTGTTCAGCCTTGTAAATCCCACATTCAATGTGGTTTCTCCGTATTCTTCACCTTTATGTACAGGCTAGGTGAAAACCTTTGAGATATTACTTGTGCTTTAACAATCAGAGGAACTGTACAATGGCACTTCAGTCTATTAAGTACAGCATATGGGGTATTATACTATTTTCACTATTTTTCTGGCAGAAGTTATCACTCTGTGCTTTCATTTTGCTAGCATGGCAATTGAATATAGCATTCCATTAGAGAATCATATCCTGTGCTTTCATTCTAAATTGCAGATGCAGATTCTTTAGAAATGGTGAGCATGGTTGGAAATGCAAACCTAAATACATTTACACTCACCCTTTCTGTGCTGCAATACTTTTATACGCCCTGTAATCTTTCATATTTAAGTTATTGTGCAATCTCTTGGACACAAGCAGCTTCTGTAATGATCAAACCTCTTAAGATATAAGAGATCTAATCCTGCTAGGAGAACTAAATAGGTTCAGTTTTGATGATTTCATGACATGTAGGAATAGGAAACGTATCCATTAATGCCTATATACCCAAATTCAACTGGAGAAAGCAGATCAGGTTTGGCATTTTCACTGGATTGACAAATCGGGTTACTTGTAGTTGAGGATCATGAGATGATTATATATTAAGTCATATAAAAATAGTTCCACCCATGACCTCTGTGTACTTTGTTTTCAGATAAAAACATTTCTTTATGTTTTTGGAAAAACTCAGGTCTCTTTGTAAAGCAGCTCTTTGTAATCCCCGGCAGGTTCCTGGCTACTGTTCAACAGGGCTCACAGCCACAAATGTTTCAGAAACCCTGAGGAAAGCCTAGGGCTGAAACGCGTCTGTTTCCTTCTGCTGTTGTTCAACATTAAAAGTTTTACATACTTATTTGCGAGTGCTGACAGCTTCATTGCCTAATCCCTGAACAGTTTTCATTGGAACTACTTTCTACTGAAGAAATAGTTCCAATGAGAATTGTTCACAGTGTGTTCTGATTATCCAGTGTAACAGGCATTGCTTCCGGAAGCAGATGGTGCTCTTGAATATTTGATCTGTAGTGTTTCAGTACTGTGAGTAGCACAAACCTAATTCAGTTCACCTCCAGTGTATTGGGGTGGAGGCAGAAATCTCAGACAGGTGTCTCAAAACCTGAAGAAACCAAAACTACCCACATGGAGAGATACGGCGAGAGTCATGGACAGATTACAGGCGGTTACTTCAAACTCAGGCTCTGGCTCCTAACAGAGGCCTCCTATTCCTTGGACCCCAGGACCTGTGCCTAGTAAGCCTGTTCAGTGATCCATCCTTGACTAAAGGTCAGTGAGAGTAATCTGGATGAGCTTCACAGTCATTTAACCAGACAATGGCTTGTGCTTGTGTTATTTTCCTATAAATGAGGGTAAGGTTGAATGACAGCATGCTGCACAGGAAGAGACCAGCTGAGGGCAGTGTTTGTCTACACATGTCCCTCTCAGAATCAGAATGGTTGCTCTCAGTGGACCTACAGTATAATCCATCGTAGTGCATTCATGACTGATCCATTCATGTACCTTTGTGTTATTCGGCTTCCAGCATCAAGAGAATAACAACTCAGAGAGTTAATTCCAGACTCGAATGAACACTGATCAAACTTATTAATCAATATGAAGCATTATTCCATGTAGATGTAAGTATACAGTGTGTCTATAGTCGATTCTTTTGTGACTAATCCTATGTTGAAGAAATTATTAATAGTGTGATATTAAAATGGACAAATAGAGGTCTGATCTGTTCATTTATCAAAGTATGAGGTTTATTAAGACAAGCGCTTGGAGAGAGACCATGAGGGTCTGTGTCTCAGCTGTCTGTGGGTCACAGAGAGGATGTTGTAGTTATAGGGTGACGATAACAGCAAGGTCACAGAATTAGCAAAAGAGACTACAAAACAGAATGGAAACTTTCTCTCATGTCCTATGTGTTGGGATGGATTGAAAGCTTTTTTCTCCCATTTTTCAGCAGTGGATACAAACATCCACATGTTCCCACTAGCCTAACCTATGTTGAAGGAAATTGTGTTAAATACATAATTTATGACCTAGATGTGCTTATTTTAATCAAAACAACCATATTATTTGCATAACCTACATAGACAGTTGTAATAACTACAACTACAATGATGGTCGAGGCAGATGACTGCCCACCCAGAGCCTGGTTCTGGTTCAGGTTCTGGTTCAGGTTCTGCTCGAGGTTTCTGCCTGTTAAAAGTTTTTTTTTTTGCCACTGTCACCTAGTGCTTGCTCATAGGAATTGTTGGGTCTCTGTAAATATAAAGAGTACAGTCTAGATCTGCTCTATATGAAAAGAGCCCTGAGATAACTTCTGTTATGATTTGGTGCTATATAATTCAATATATCAATATATCAATATCTATATATATATATACACACATATATATATATATATATATATATATATATATATATATATATTGTTGTTGTCCTGTATTCCAATTCTACTACTTTGTACTAAATAAAGTAGAGAGTTTCGTTCTTCTGTATGTCAATGGTTTGGTCCCTACATGGGTTTTGTAGACAGTGGAGATGTGACTGCAATCTATTCCAGACCGCTACGTGATCTGACACTAGGAAAAGAATCCAGAGACATTTTGCACTGGACACCCATGCAGAACAGTTTTTTGAAGAGCTCAAAAGCCACCTTGCAACTGCCCTAGCCTTAGGGTTACCAGACTACTCTAAAATGTTTTATTTGTTCTCAGACGAGAAAAATGGCTGCCCTACAGCTGTCTTAACCCAGATGGGCCACAAACTCTTAGCATACTACAGTGTAAGGCTAGACTCAGTAGCCTGTGAGTTACATGCACGTGATCTATTGCTGCAGCAGCTTTTGCCATTGAAAAGTCCTCTGCCATAACTATGGGCATGCCCACAACTATGTGTGTTAGCTATTCTCTCCATGCTCTACTAACTAAACATACATCTGCTATAACATCCAGTAGATTGTCAGGTTATGAAGTATTGTTGATAAAACCTAACCTCAATATCATCTGCTGCTCTTTGGTCAATCCTGCCCAACTCACTGACACCTGATGAAGGTACATCACACAACTGTGTCAAAAAGCACACCACTGATTGTCATGTCCTGGCTAATCTTTGCAGCTACCACAAATTTGTTTGATACTGTGTTGGCACAAAAACTCCATGGCCATTTCTCTGCTCAAACTGCAGAACTATGTGCTCTAACTGAGACCTGTAAATACGCTGCTGATAAAACTGCAACAGTCTATTCTGATTCTTCTCATGCTTGTGGAGTTGTCCATTCTTTTGCTGGTGTATAGGCCCAAAGAGGTTTTCTTCAAGCAAATGGCACACCGGTTAAACATGCATCTGAGCTACAGGACCTTTTGTCCGCTATACAACTGCCTGCTGCCCTTGCTATTGTAAAATGTGCTGCTCATACACAAGGCTCCAATTTGGCCTCTAGAGGCAACATTGTCGCCTCCATTGTGGCTAAAACGGCTGCAAATTCCACTGATTCCACTGTCTCTGTCATGAACATGTTACAGATTGTAATCTCTCTGACTGGCTGACTCCACAGAAAGACACCATACAGGCTGAAAAAGATACGTGGTTAGTAGCAGGATGTACTGCCTGCCCAGACACAGGTCTATATAGGCAGTTAGGAACAGGTAAAGTAGTAGCTCCAGCTCCCTTATTACCTGAATTGAAATTTGCCACTCTGGAAGGGGGGAAATGATTAAAGCAATTTCCAAGTACTGGTATTGCCCATATTTGACTGCATATGTATCAAAGTTTTTGAATTCATGCACAAATAACCCTAACACATAAAATACAGAGAAAGGACTAACAACTCCTCTGGGAGTTGATTTTTGATTTTATTGATTTAGATCTATTTTAGTAGGTACCTACCTGGAGGTAGGTAGAAACTTTCCCATGCACTCATGCTGATGCTAAATCTGTTGCCAAGTGTCTGGCAAAAGAAATCTTCCCTAGATTTGGAGTATGCAAAACCCTGCAATCAGATAATGGTGAACATTTTACAGAAATGTTCATGTATTTACCACCCACAATCAGCTGGAGTGTCTACCATTGGCCTTAAGAATGCCATATTAAAGCTGGGGTAGGCAGAATCTGTGCAACCTAGGCAAAACCTTCCGCCTCTCTCTCTGCTGACTCGTATCACTCCGCTAAGCCCCTCCCACCAAACCCACAACTTCGACAGGCAGCAGAAGGAGTCGGTTCCCCAGTGAAACTGTATCCCTCGTAGGGCTCGCGCTCCACAGCGTGAGCCTCACCGAGACCGCGGCCCCTCCCACCGCGACTTGTTTTCTCAAAGACGCCCCTCCAGCGCTTCGCGGCTGCAGAGCAGAGCACCCCAGGCTTCAGAGGCAGCTGCAACGCCGCCCAGCAGCGGGAAGAGAGGCTAGTACACCACACACACACCACTGTCCCCCGTCAAGTAGTTTCCCCACTGTTTATCATCATGCCTCTTTGCCACTCGTCAATACGAGCGCCATGGCATGGAACGTAATGAGCCTGAAGCTCTGTGTGGAGCTGGGACGTGTTGTTTTGTTCTATACACTGCTGTAGGCAAAGGAGGTGTTGGAAATGTATCACAAGTTTCAGGATTTTCGGGGGACAGTGGTGTGTGTGTGGTGTACTAGCCTCTCAGCCCACTGCTGGACAGCGTTGCAGCTGCCTCTGAAGCCTGGGGCGCTCTGGCCGTGAAGCGCTAGAGGGGTGTCTTTGAGAAAACAGGTCGCGGCGGGAGGGATCGGAGAACGAGCCCTACAAGGGATATGGTTTCGCAGGGGAACCGACTCCTTCTGCTGCCTGTCGAAGTTGGGGGTTTGGTGGGAGGGGCTCAGCGGAGTGATATGAGGCAGCAGAGAGAGAGGAGGAAGGTTTTGCCTAGGTTGCACAGATTTTGCCTACCCCAGCTTTAATGGCCATCCGTAACTCGGTAAACAGAACTACGCACTAAACGCGCCATGAGATGACCAAGGGGCGACCAGTGGCCGATGCCTATCCAAAGACCAGAAAGACCAGCACCAAATCTAGAAGTACTGGATTCTAAATTCATGAAGGAACTGAGGACTTGACCAAATACCCAGATTCCCAGACTGAACGACTGGTGGAACCAGGTGAATGGGTCTATGTCTGCGGTAAAGGTCACCCTTAAGAAAAAAGCAATGCAGTGTTAAAAGTGTGAAAAAGATCATTTCACATGTGAACTGAAACATTTCACGTGTTGTATGGTGATTTCACATGTGAACTTAAGTTTGACATTTGGAAATTACGTGTATGTTAAAATTCACATGTGATGAAATACATTTTGTTAGCTTTACATGTGATTACAAACCTTAACATGAAAAGTTAACACGAAAACCTTTATGTGTAAAAAATTAACATTTCCTATATGAACTGACACATCTCTCAGGTCATTTTGTTTTCACATGTAAACTCAAGGTTCACAAATAAAATTTGTGCTTTTCCTCATTTATAAACTGAGACAGCAAGCGACATGATTTTGCATGTGATAAAAAAACATTTTCAGTTTTATATGGGAATGCAAACTGACAATTTGACATGCAAACTGAGCATCTCATATAGGACAACGTAATGTAAATTCAAGTTTAACATTAGGAAATCACATGTGACAAAAGACAACATGTTTTACGAGTGACACACGTAAAATAAAGAGTTCTGATATGAATAATATAATATTACAGAAAAGTTTTTCTTGTGGACATTTTGCTATTGCTACCATTCAAAAGCTTACAAACATTATTGAGCCTCCTGCCTCCCGCCCATACATTCCCGCTTTCCCATGCTGCCTTCATAACCTCATGGAAAAATTACAATTACCGATTGTAAGACATAAATGATTCAATAAACTCATATATTACTCAGGGCCATCCATAAGGGGGGAAAAGGGTAAGGCTTTCTGGGTCCTAGCCACTAAGGTGGCCCATGGAGGCCAGCAATAATCATGTTCATCCTAAATATAAGCAATGATAACCAAATTTTATTTTGAACCAAATTATTCACCATTACTTATTAAAACAACAAAAATAAACGTTTTATTTATTGAAGCTTTAGAAAAATGTAGCCCCCTCTCCTGAAAATGGTAAGAGTCTTTTTTTTCTTCTTTTTTTTGTACGCAACATCAAAATGTCAAAATGCCAAAAGTGCCTCATGGCCAGCCGGCCATATGACCTGAGAAATTTACTGAAATTTCTTGCTATGCCAGGATTTGCACATAAATTGGGATGCCAGAAAAGAAAGGAGATGAAAAAGAGGGAGCTGGCAAGGACTTTAGACCCAAATAATAATGTAATGACCAACTTTTTCAGGCCAGAAAGCTGCTGCCAGCAAGGCCGAAGAGGTGAATGATAGCCAGGAGGCTAATGTTACAGCTAACGTTACTAGCCAAGAGGTAGGTAGCATCAGTGAAGGAGCCACCACCACCTGTGAGAAAGAGGATGATGTCAACAATAGCGAAGACGTTCTGAATTGAACCCCAACAGGATTTGAACCCATGATGACTTCTGTGGAGAGCGTTGATATTGATGTGGTTGAGTCTAGTTCTTTGGAGCCAAAAACACAGGCTGCTGGACATGAAGGGGAAGCCTGCGAGTGTCACCGATCGCGGGAGCTACAACGATCCAGGAAAATGGCCCGAAAAAATTGTCAATGTGGAGAGAGAAAACATTGTTAGAGCACTGGGAGATGTTAACAGCACTACTTTGTTTAAAGGTATGTCAGCTAAAGATTCCGAAGGCAAGCCTTTACCAGACTATTTGTCATACTGTAAAGCAGCAAATGGATGTGAGAAAGTGAAAAGAGACTAGCTGTTGGTTAGCGAATTCAACAAGTTATTGTACTGTGTTCCATGCATTCTCTTTTCTGACGAATTAGAGAAGTCCACAAGTGCTCTTAATAACCAATAGGGGTTTAGGGTGTCCACAACAAAGTGGCAGAAACTCTACAGTAAATTACCAGAGCATGAAAAAAGCAGCCCACATAAACACTGATACTGGAAGTGGCAGAAACTATAACATTCCCTGACACATGGCACAGGTGTTGATGGCCAGTTCCAAAAGGAATTCCAAACGCAAGTGTTGGAGAGATTATTAGATGTAACGCTCTTTTTGGCATCTAAAAATCTAGCTTTTAGAGGGGACACCAGTGAGCTTGGTGATGTTCATAATGGAATTTTTTTAGGGCTACTCGAACAAAATATGACTCATGCGAGAGCATCTATAAAAAGTCAAATAATATAGAATATAGCATGGAATTGATCTCACTGACTGTCGTAGGACAAGGGTATGATAATGGAAGTAATATGTCGGGAAAGTTAAAGGTGTGATACATGATTGTATTGACGCGGTAAGACCTATTGCTTGCCACCTCCCCAGTGTGATTGAAGCACTTGATTGTATAATATCACCCTACAAATTATCCAACGATGCCCTATCAAATAACGAAGACTGAGAGAATATTTCACATCATTCACAGCAGTTGCCATGTGCACTGTCTGGGTAAAAATACTGGAACATATTGAAGATAGGAATTTGCTCCTGTGGCGGCCTAATTTTGGATCAGGAAGCAGCAAACATTGAAGCTTTGAGCAGGAAATAATTTCTTTGAGAAATAAGTGGGATTTAATGCTTGCTGAAGCTCAAAATATAGCACAATGGGCATCCCACCTGACTTCACCCATAGAAGGCAGATAAAGTGCCAGCGCAATGAAGAAAGGTCAGATGCACAGGAGACTCCTGATGAACATTTAGGAATTCTGTGTATTGTGTTGCAGTGGACAGTATTGTTGCACAGCTGACTTCCAGCCATTTCTGTGGGCGGGCCTGATATTACTATAATGCATAAAATGCAGCATTTATAGGCTGTAAATAATGTAACCCATGAAGGGAAAGGGAGTTTTTCCTTGCCACTGTTGCCTAGTGCTGCTCATGGTGGGAATTGTTGTGTCTATGTAAATATAAAGAGTTGGTCTAGACCTGCTCTATATGAAAAAGTGCCCTGAGATAACTTTGTTATGATATGGTGCTATATAAATAAAATTGAATTGAATTTCTGGTGGTAAGTAAGGAACAATGAGGTAAGTTAATTTTTGTAATACCGTCACGTTTACATATTCTGTAGTTGATCGACCAAAACTTTTCATATTAAGTCTATAATCCACTGTGCTCAAGTGTTTGATAAGCTATTGATGAATATGGGTCTTGAACCTTGCACTTGATTGCATCATCACCTTTGACAGTTGGAAGTGGATCAACAAAAATTCTGAATGACCCCGACATTGTCGGGCTGATGGAGCATTTGAAGGCATTTTTTAACTGTTATCTAGCTGTGGGTCTTATCTCCACTTCTCCAAAGGTATGCTGTGATCTCACTGATGTTTAACGTTATTTTCTGCCCTGAATGATAGAAATCCAATATAACCACGGACTAGAGAACCCCTGTTATATCCCAACTGGTTTTAAAACTAACTGGTTCCTGTATGCATGCACACGTTGTGTTCACCTAACACCAGCAGTTATGGTCTGCCTCTGTCACTAAATTCGTCACACATTCACAAACATATTACCGCAAATTTCCAAGTCGCATCTCATATCTACTGCAGTAAGTGAGCACTAGATCACAGCCACCTACGCAAAAAGAAATGTAAGAAAATATAATTTTTGCAAGATCGCTTCAAGCTGGATTTGATCTCATCAGAGCAAAAGTCCATGTCCCAAACCACCTGCCTGGCACTGTGAGCCAATCAAACTTTCATGTTTGTCCATTTCCGTCACGTATTGGTATAATACATCAGCATCCAGGTAACATTTTACTTTGGGTTAACTTAAAACAACTGGTTACCTTGGGTTTCTCTTAGAAAATATTTCTATTGCCATGCTTTTTAAATGTATAATGTTCACGCCTCCCACTGTATAGGAATGAAGCAAAAATAACCCGGATACGGGTGCTGCCATCTTGCACTGGTGACTGCGCAGTAGTGATCCGTGTTGAGATCCCGCCCATACATCTCCCGAACCAATTGCGAGCACACTCACAGTTGTCAATCATGACGTCACACCCCCTTTTTATAGCATCAAATAACTAATTAAAGCCAAACTTATCAGAAATATTAACACTTGAACAAACATCAGCAAGATAAGAACTACCTAAAATGACAGAAACAATCTTTGACGTTTTTTATTTGACGTGTACATTGACTTTTCAGTTTGACCCATGTCCCATCCTCTAACATGGAGGAGGTGGGGCTTATGACCTATACTGCAGCCAGCCACCAGAGGGCGATCGAGATGTTTTAGCTTCACTTTTGGGGAGCTGTCATTTCGTCCGTCTTTATGTAGTCTATGATCCGCGCCTATGTTTTCTAAATTATGTTCAGACTATTGCTGTTTTTTTTGTGTTTCTATGATATGTGTTATGTGCTCTTTGCATGCTATGTGAAGCACTTTGTAACTTTGTTTTGAGTGCTATATAAAAAGGCTATTATTATTATTATAGTCAGGATCAAGCAATGAAGTAATCACCAACATCTGGCACACAAGAGCCAGTGCTATCGGGGCTCACCGTGGAGTAGTAGACAAAACTATGCATGCAATCCTTCCTACTGGCCTGGTATGAAAGCAGACATCACAAAATGGGTGAGTACATTATTGCTCCATATTTCTGTGGAGCGTATGGAAATATTTACCTACTTCATATCTGAGTGTTTTCAGTTGTTTTACTTTGTTAGATTGCCCAGTGTGATGACTGTCAAAAAAGATGGCCTCCTCTATAAAGGAGAAAACTCAGAATAAACCCTTAGAGGTGAATGATCTCATCAAATTTAAAATGTTGGTTAGCATGGAAGTCTTAGTGATGTTACGCTTTGGTTTGCATTTAAGGCATCAGAGCCCTTTGAACTTGTGGGGATGGACCTTGTAGGCAAGTTGAAGTGCTCCAACAATGGACATATATACATTTGTGTCCTGGACTGGTGGACTATTTCACTAAATGGCTAGAAGTCTATCCCCTAAAAAGTAAGAGGGCTGAGGAAGTGTCAGACTGCATAAGGGTTTTTTAAGTAAGGTGCACCAGAAGGAGAAGACTGACCGGGGCAAAGAATTTGCCAACAAAGTAAGTTGGATTCTGAGACATGTGATATTACTGTATTTTTGTACACAGCAACACTGGGTAAAACAACATGGCATTACAGAAATGTATGTTCTTCATTTTCAAATCCAATGCACATTCTAGATCATCCTGGACTTGTGTGCAAAGCTTGGTATTGCCAGAAGCCTCTGCTCACCATACCACCTGCAAACCAGTGGTGTGGTGGAAAAGCCTAATGCCACCATTTAAGGGTGAAAATACACTTTTCTACATGTTTTCAATATATATATATTTTCCAATTTCCAGGCTTTGAAAAAAAATGGTGCAGGACCATCCAAGTGACATAGACGATTATCTCTGACCTACTGTGTTTGGACTATGCACAAAAACTAATAACCACTAAATATTCTCCTTATTTTCTCATGTATGGAAGGGAGGCCCGTTACAGTATAAACTCTCAGGGAGTGTGTGTGTTGCTATATATCCTTGTTGATATTTAGACCTTTAAATGACACACATTCCCCTCTTTTATGGGGCTGTTTTGATGTCAGGATTTGTGTTTAAAGTTAAAAGTATAACTGATGTGTTTTTAATAAATGTCATGAACAGACCAAAACCACCAAAGTGTTAGTCCATCCCTCAATACCTTCTGACTTCCCTGCTCTGTCTGCAGCTTTTTGGACACCAATGGAGCTATGACTCAGAGGAATAAGAGATACCAGGCTTTGACACACACAATACTTGTTAGTAGATACGTTCATTGTTGATTTGATCTTTTCATGTGATTTGTTGACTGTATCCAAAATATAGAATGTATGCTTTAAGGTTAGAATTAGGTTTCATTTTTAATGTAAATTGTGACAGTTTGGGTAATAGTTTTACTGTTTCTTTGTTTTCTCTTCTAAATAAGTTTGACTAACCTGGAGGTTTGTTTCCAACCTGTCTGATTGTCTGACTGCTCATTTTAACTTGATGAGTACAATGTAATCATCACTGATAGGATTGATAGCCTTTTGGGTAAGCGGATTGTTATGGTTAGAGTTTGAGTTTTAAGACAGTCCTCCCAAGTGTAGTGATAGAAATGTGTGTGTGTTGGCTGGTGACAGACAGTCTGTCGTCTTGTTTCTCTTGACCTCTTCGGTTTGGACAAGCATTGATCAGTGTGTTTGGGCCCTCTGGTCCCACAGTGGCCAGCGGTGCCAAGAAAACTGTGTCAGATGCTCAGACAGTAGCTGGTAAATAGCTCAGCAGGAAAGGCCACACTGACAAAAAAAGAAAAAGGAACAAAAAACAGGTGTCTTTGTTCGGCTACTACAAATATATACAACAAAATACAGAAAGCCTAAAAGTGGAAATGTGTGTGAAATACTAGTTTTGGGGAAGGGCTTTATTTACAGTGCTGTACTGGTGATGGTAAAGCTATCTTTAGGGCATATAGTCCAGAGATATCAGTCACTTTTTAAATATTGATCTTTTTTGGTAACTGTGGTGTTTGTTCGACCATTTAGTCCAGTTTCTTAATGCTGGTGAAAACACTGATTTTAAAGTCAGTGTAGACTGGAACACTGTCCTAGCCTGATAATTAAACTGTGTCTGAATTCCTACTACATACTAAATGTAAGCAAGTTAATCCAAATGTCTGGGCAACTTGTGGACTACTGTATGGGCTCGCTCTCTGAAAGTTTGCAGAGAGTTATCCAAATACACCATTCATCAAATCTGCAAGGGACCTTTTGCAGACTCTCTGCAGACTTCCACAGAGTCTGTTTGAGTTTGATGTAATATTACAAGTGTTAATGGTCAGAGAATCAAATTAAGGGGAACGTTTTACTGTGTATATCAACCTTTAGCTCATTGTATTTATCCTCTGATATCTATCCCTGTTGCAGTATGTAATGCAGCAGACCCTGCACATCTTGCATACATTTCCAGTGTCAATACTGTTCAGATCCATTCAGAAAAAGAGTTTGAGATGGGTTACAGGATCAGGAACTTAAATTCTTATCAATGGAAGTGATTGAGGTGATAACTGTCTCATGGACTATTTTATCCCCTTGCAATCCAGTGCCCTAGCAGACTTGACTTCATGACAGGAACCATTTCAGACACATCACAGTACATATGACTGGAGTCCATGACGGCTCAGTCTGTAAGTCCAGAGGATGAACATCTGGATTCAGCCATTGATAAAGTGACACAATTAGGAATATTCAAAAAGCAGTATGCACACTAAGAAATGTGACTGGATAATGGATAACTGACTGTGGCATTCCAAAGTCACACTTGATGTACACATATTGCGTAATTTCCTGTACAACATCTTTCTTATCAACAGAAGCTTTAAGTGCATTTGTTTCTTCTTCTTTTAGAGAAAATATACCGTCCAGTTCGTTTAATACGACATTCTTTGATGTTTACTGATGCCAGCTGAACCACCGAGGGGCGACGCTACAATGGTGTTGTGTGGAAGCCCGTTCCCCTGTCGAAATGTGTTTCCCTCCTGTTAGAATTGTGTTTAGGGGTAGGTTCAGCCGGCATCCACTTTTTGCCTGGACTGGCTGTTTTCCCAGCAGAATAACTCTACCACCTAGCCGTAGCTCTAAGTTTTAATTTTGTGTGAAAACGACCTGAATCCACACTAGTGTTTACAGGTTTAGTAGAGACCTGTCCACAGTGAAACACCTCAACAACATAAAGACTGCTAAATCTCTTCTTCTTCATCCTCTGTTCAGTTGGCAAACAACAAAATAGCGCATCACAGCCAACATCTGGTAAGGAGTGAGATCACCATACATACAGGTTAATTACAGCTGTGCTGTATGATCGGCCATATCATAAAGTGGGTGTGATTGTAGGTTTGGGAAAGTTACAAAATGGTAAAGGTTAGGGAGGTTTTGAACCACTGTTCGACCAACCGATAAGCACTTTGTTTGAAGCATATTGAGGTCACAGGCTTAGTCATCAGTCCAGCACAGCCTCCTCCCTACAAAGTTGTGTGAACATATTTTTAGACATTTGAGCAAATGACTGATGATGTTATTTTGGGAGGAGGAGAGGACAGTCTGCTTGTTGAGGTGCAAACACATCTTGACAAGCCACAAAAAACTAGTTGGTCAAATCCTGCCAGCACAGATGTAAACTTTATCTAGATATGTGCTTTACTCTGCTGTCACAGCTGTTGCTACAGCAACTGAAGTCAATAAGACAAATGTCTGTCATCACAGGTCACCAGTCACAGCAGCAATGACTGGATTCCTTTAATCAGCTTGTGGCTACATAGTTCCCTAACTGATACCCAGGAATTGAACTGCATTACCAGAGCCACTGTATCATTTTCATTGCCCATATCTGCCCCATTAGCTTTAGATAATGGCAAAGCTTTTCACACTTGGGATGGCCCACGAGCCATCTGAGCCATTTGCATCTTTAGGCCTTGAATCGCTCAGCATCACTGATTGCAGGCATTTTGGGAATTGGACTGACAGCGAGCGAATAGACGGAATGAGAACTGAATAGCAATAGCAGCTTATGCCAATGACCAAACACATTCTAAAATGGCAATTTATGCTCAGTGCAAGTAATAGCAAGTCCAACTGGAAAAGGACTGAGTGTATGTCAGCATTTAGTGATTTTTTTAAAACTCTAAATCGAAGTAACTGATGTGAAACTGCCAGGGGAAAAAAACTGTCAAGTAACTATTATGTGATGATCATTAGTGGAAACTCATGATTGTCTTTGGGAGGAAAATATTTCACTGGCTGTGTTTCATTGCAAATCACAAAGGACCTCTTTCCTTATTCCTTGCATTTAACCTTCTGAACCTTCTTTTCCTTAGATTTCCCCTTAAGAAGCTTTAAAGTAAGAAAAAAAGCTGACACAGTGACAGGGTCACATACACATCCAACCCACTCTGAAGCTGTATGATGTTTACTGAAATATTCAAATCCAAAACTCCATGCACTTTCTGACTGCATGCACCATTATCGCTTATAATATTCTAGATGTTTTTTGCACCATTTTATTAATTTTTGAACATACACTGAAATACCAGAAAAGTACCACACCTGGATAATACACAGCAAAACCAACATGCTAAATAGACAAAAAATGAAAATAACTTTCTTTTTCTCAAATTGTCTGGTATTTTAGTGTTTGGTATCTTTGGAAACATTGGACATTGATGAAAATCTAAAATATACACTATATGGCTAAAATTATGTGGACACTCCTGTCAATACTAACGCAGGAAGTAGTGCGACCTTTATCTGGCAAAAGGGTGTAGAGGTCGGAGTGGTGAAGCACATCTGACTTTCATTATTAGGACTTTCATTAAACATTATTCTTGGTTTTGTAGAATAGCCCAATATCAACGCTCTTGTCTGGTGATAGGCTTGTAATAATTATTGAATTACTGAATCATTCATGTGTAAGCAGCATATTAATTCTGCAGCTGGTTATGGGGAAGATATTTTTATTGATTTGATTTTTAATTTTGTATGTACATTTTTTTTTTTTTTATCTGTAAAGCAACTAGTAACTATAGCTGCCAAATAAATGTAGTGAATTGTAGAAAATGTAGAATGTAGAGATGCAAGTCATGTGCAGTACTTGAGCAAAAGTACTTTTAAAGTTACTTTCCACAACTGTTTGACAGTGTCAAAAATGTTAAACTGTTTATGAAATATTTCTCATAAAATGATGTATTAGTTTGCATTACATTGTACAGGTGTTCCTATTTTTCCAGAACACTGTATGTGGTATCTATAGAAACACTGGAATCTTGACTAAAGAGGTTAAGACTGCATTTAATAATGTTGAAACATGGTTGTATAATAAATGTTTAGTAATGATTGAGAGTTTAACATAATTTCTTTTAACTGTTATATTATCCCACATCATCAAATGAAAGTGAATAACTGTGTTTTAATGTGACTTCCGTCATGTTTTTTGTGTCAGATGAAATGTGCCATGGGTGCATGCTGAATGGCATGCCACAGGCAGACCTGACCTAGCTCTGTGGGTCGCAGCCCCTGTCATCCTCTACACCCAACTAGGAACAAAAGAGCAGAGTAGCATGGCGGAGACGCAGGCTGCAGTCAGAGGCTTTTTGGGCCGCCTGCATCCCCAGGGCACTTCATTTGGGGCAGCCTGAGCCTCCAGGACTTTTATTTTTTGCACTTTGAAAAATATTGACACTCCCTGAGCTCTCGACCTTGCGCCATTGATTGGAGCTTAAGCTACACGACTGGACCCTGACCAAAGCTGCTCCATAGTATTGGTGTGATTAATTAAAAAGAAAATGGTTTTTAGTATGGCTGACTGCATGGAGAGTGGCAGCAGCAGTGAGAGAGAGGGGGAGGGGCGCTATACACAGACACATGCACACATGCACGCACACAAACTGATTGGCACACTGCAGTGACTGCTGGGTGAGGGGAGGTGTATGAAAAACATTAACCCACAATGCACTGCTGAGTTTTGACAGATCCCTGCTCCAGGGCTGCTGAATTTATGAGCCATTACTCCTGCCGGCCCAGGATCTAGTTGGTGCATTATGTTCCATGTCATTCGTCATTAGTGGAGCAGTGACTGACATCCATTGAGAGAGCCAGTGCTCTCTGACACTGGCCAGCGTAGCATGCTTCGACTAGGATGTAGCCACATTGTTGTTTTGTTTCCAGGCCCCCCCTTCTCTTTTTCTTGTGCATCCAGTTGAGTTCATGCCTGCAATAATCAGGGGACAATACTGCAACTTCCAAGCCCTCACAGAAGCCATTGTGCTCTACAGTAAGCTCCAGCTGGCCTGTTTCCACTTTGTTTTTTTAGGACACTATATACTCCATGAGGAGGATTTACTTTAGACTGTTTGTCATGTTTCAATTCAATTTTATTTCTAGAGCACCTAATCACAAGTTATCTCAGGGCACTTGTCATATAGGGCAGGTCTAGACTGTTCCCTTTAATATTATTTACATGTTTTAATGTTTAAAGGGTAATATGAGCTGTTCAGACTCAACAGTCTGGAAGATATCTGACTGGAAAGAGAAAGAAAGAAAAAAAGTAAAGGCTACATATACCGACTTGGGTTTTAGATAATTTCTCTGAAATCAACAACTGTATAAGCTCCAAACTCCAATAATTGATACTTACTGTATGTTCTATCTCAGAACATTGTCTCAATTTTTCTATAATTAGTATAAGGAATTATTAAGAAATTAGGAGGCCCATAAAAAACATCCGTATGCATGGATACACAAAAATGCATGTACAAATCTATTACATATATTTTATATTTTTTTTAACACTTAAGTATTCCATTTGATATATTTGGTGCTGTTACGCTGAGTAGTTCAGATGGCAAGGAAAAGGACCCAAATGCAGACTGCACAGGCAGACAGGAACAGTTCGATGATTTATTGAACACAAAAAAATAAGCTTACGTGAGGTACAGGCAGGAAGACAGAAACAAGGCACATGGGAAGCAGTCTAACAAACAGTATGAATCAACAACGCAAGGGCACCGGTATATATAGGGATGTGGCTAATCAGGGAATCAGGGGCAGGTGAGTAATGGGGAGCAGGTGTGGATAATCAGAGACCCGAGGGCAGGAAGTGAACAGACAAGACAGGTAAGAATTACAAAATAAAACAGGAAACACACATAATAACACAGACACATAACAATGGGATGTGACAGGTGCAGCAGTTGTGTAGTGCCTTACTTGGATGCTTTACAATTTGTAACGCTTATCTAAAGCAATGACAACTAGTTAAAATATAAAAATGACGTGTTATTAAAAGTAGGGAGTTAGGTAGGAAAATGGAGGAAGATACCACAAGAACAACACAACTGGGGAAATGCGAATGAACCTGAATTCATTGACCTATATGAATTAATGGTAAATTAATTATTTCCCTCATCAATCTACACTCAATACCAAATAATGACTAAGTATGACAAATAATGGATTATAGGATAGGATTATAGAAACTTGTATGTATTTAAAAGAAAGAAAATGAAATATCACATTGACATAAGTATTCACAAGTCATCAACACCTCCCTCTGCAACTGGATACTGGACTTCCTAACCAACAGACCCCAGTTTGTTAGGTTAGACAACCACACCTCGTCAACCTTGACCCTGAACACCGTCAACCCACAGGGCTCTCCTCTACTAAGGGACATGTTTATATGTTTTTATGTTGTATGTTCATGATGTCAGGAACAAAACATCAACTTTGCCCAGTGTTACTCACGACTGACTGTTTTCCATATTCACAAAGCCACAGCAGCATCAGCAGCAGCAGCAGCAGTAGCAGCAGCAGCAGCAGCAGCAGCAGCAGCAGCAGCACAGTAATGGAGCAGCGACCCTTCCAGCCAGTCTGTCCTCATTAGCTTACGTAGCTTGCATCAAAATGGCTCTTAAAAGTGGTGATGGAGGTTAATAATGGCATTCAGTCCTGTCTGTTGTTGTTTAAGGAAGGTCAATGTATTGACCTATCTGGATATGTGAGCATGCATGGACAAAATGCTGACAAATAATCTGTGTGGCCTTGATGTTCCATTAAATGATCGATTCAGCTGGTTTGGGGGTGGAGGTGGGGGGGTTGCTCAGGGACTATGAAAAGGTCAGTATCTGTTAGTTCATTGGTGGAGTGATTAATAAATCAATAAGAGCTGGAGAGAGACCCACTGAATCAAACAGTTCCACAGAGAGTCCTGACTTCTCTTCAAAGGAATGAGAGGTGGGTGTATGGCAGGAGAAGTTGCCTTTAAAACACACTCTCTCTCATTCTCTGTGTTCCTCTTTTCCTGTCTTCTCTCAGCCACAGAGAAGCAGCCAGTTGTACTCCTCGCAGGATGTTTAGTTTTTAGATCTTTCTGCATACTGTCCATTATCAGGTTCAAAGTCTATTAAAATCTATTAATCCAAACTGTAATAAGTGTAATCAATGTCTGGGAGGTTTTTCACACATGTTCTGGTAATGTTCATCTCTTGAAAACTCTTGAAAGAAATCTTCAAAACACTCAGATATAAGTGAGTGCCTCCACCCGGGAGTGCTGCAGCATTATAGGTCCACATGTTTGTTGATGTCATCAGTGTGTGTACTTGAAAGATGACTACAGGGTTTAAAGCACTGTGTGGGACTGGGACCTAATCAACCAGTGGTCACATGTATTTTCTATGTGTGAGCCATTTATTGACTTTTTCTGTTTGATGTCATATGGTGGTTTCTTTACTAAGCCACTACAGTATGCAGTGTGTGGCTGAACTCACTGACTGAACTTACCCTGTTCTCTCCAATGTATAATTAATTTCAAGAAGAATCCTGTGCAGTCCAATGTAATATGTGATCTATAAAGTCCTTTGGCGGCTGTCGGTTAGTAGATTATATAGAGAGACAAGACAAATAAATATACAATTTCATCCAAAATAAAACAAAACACAGTACAAATATATTCCAAGATAGACCTGAAAGAAAATGAAACGAACTGATGAAAATGCAACAGTCAGAGAAGAAATTGCTGTAAAAGATGTAACAATTAGTAAAGGGACTTGTAATTTTTTTGTTTTTAAGGTTCATTTTATGTTCATGATCTCAATAAAAAAACAAAAACAGAAACATCAACTTTGCCCAGTATTAAATCTTTACTCAAGACTGACTGTTTCACATATCCACAAAGCCACAGCAGCAGCACAGTAATGGCCACTGTGTAAAAGATGACCAAAGCATCCATGATACAGCAAGATAAATACATATAGCCTATGATAAGCCTACAAAAATCCATATTTGTTATGAACATCTTGATGACCTTGTTTCAACAGACATACCTAAAAAAAAACTTCCTCCCCAACAGGGCCTGGCTGGTAAATGTCACCCACAGTTCAGTTCACTTAAAAGTGAATGGACCACTGATCAATTAAGAGCACAACACACACACACACACACACACACACACACACACACACACACACACACACAGTGCCCCCTGCATATACCTGTGTCCCTCATTACTGAGCCCAGACGCTCCATTGGTTATTCATTTAATGGAGCTGGTGTTTTGTGATTGGGCTGTGCCTTCCTTGACATGTCCTGCTGTTGATGAAGCTTTCAGATGAGCTGAAGCAAGTAAACTAATAAACAGAATAATTAGAGAAACCAAGTGTCACATGTATACGGGAAAGTTGCAATTTGTGGTCATGCTTTGCTCATCAGCAAATTGCTCACCTTTGCAGGAAGTCTTGTAGTTCCGCCTTTAGCCAATAGGGGGAAGTAGCACCCTACACCTCAGAGGGGCTTGTGTCCTATAGAGCCTGTCTACTGAGGTGAGGGAACAGAGATGGTTGCCACATGTTTATCGTCTAATATATCGGAGGATGTTTGAGTGGATTTCAAACATATCCCTTGGAGGCATCTCTCTTTTGAATGTCCTCCTTCATGTAGGGAAAGGATGAGATGATTCCTCCCAGCAGAAGCTTCTGGGGTAATGAAGGGGAACACCCCCACCCCACACACACACACACACACACACAGTTTTTGTACTACTGGTTTTCTGTGGATTAAGGAAGAGGTAGAGTGTACTGTGGAAAGGCAAGACTTCAGCAAGTAAAGCGGAACACCTGCACACGGACTTCAGCCCACAGGTTTATTTAAACAGACATTTTGATCCCAGTTGGTTCTTTATAAGGTCAAAATGTTTATATACCATGTGCACATGCCATACATGTAACAATGGGCTGATAAGCTCTATGATGACAGGTGCCTTTAACAATCAAACCCACCCAGGGCCATAAACAAACAAACAAATAACAATTCAAGTCATATACATTAAGGAAGAACATATATCTCATGAATTTAAAAAAATATGCATTTTTACTTTTTTTTCCCCTGTGATGCTCAATATCCTAATAATTTCCTTTAATGCAGCTTACAACTATATTTTTGATATATTTCAGAATTTTTGTGTTTTATTGTCTTGGTACACCATATTTTTTTTCCTTGTATACTATTTGAACTACTTGTTTTGAGATGTTGATCACTGTGGGCAGATCTGATGATGTCATCATAAGACAGTCTATTGGTATATACGTATATGGGTATGGTAACTATTTTGAAATACAGTATTTTGAATTGACAAAGATGTCAATTCAATTGACATGTTGCAATATTTAAATACACTCATACTCCATATTTATATGTTTGTAACATTTGTAACAGTAACTCAGTAACACTGATGTACCTTTCTGTGCAGTTTTTTTCATTGCTTATAATTTATAACATTTTCACGAGTGCCTTGCATCTCCCTGTGTTGTACATGTATATCCTATATTTTTATTTCATTTTATTGTGTATATATATACATACATATATATATACATATACATATATATACACATATATTTACATATACATATATATATATACATATATATACATATACACATATATATATACACATATATACATACACATATATATATATACACATATATATATATACACATATATATATATATATATACATACACACATATATATATATATACACACACACACATATATACATATACATATATATACACACAAAGCATTAAGCCATAAAATATGGAGAAACACAACTATGGTCCTTTAAGGCAAGCTGAATACTAATTAAGCTTTCATTTTTCTCACATCAATAAGCTGGTTGGTTGGACAGCTTCCAGAAGCTTCCAGCCTCGTGTCCAGAACAGCTCTCTGAAAGTCTCAGTGCTGACCCTTTCAGTAATGGCATCAATCAAGACTCTACTTCTTGGACTATAGCACTTTACTAAAAGCTTCAGCTAAAACACAGGTAAACATAAAGGTCAACAATGATTTACTGGATGTCACTTTGACAGCACACATCAAGGTTCTTTCCATTATCATTGCTCATAAACACAACTAGCAAATGGCGCAGTATGATGGAAAGGTGGTGAAATTGAAAGAAATTTGTCTGCAAATCAACTGCAGTGATGGTAATAATTAACACGGGATAACATTTAGAATCTAGATGAATCACATGGATAACACTGAAGAAATACACCAATCATGGATGTACAGTTTAATGTGGGCTTAAAACAATTAAGGCGGGGGACCTAAATACAATAAAAGGCAAATATAAGAAATGTTATTATTTAATTAAAATGGCAGCACTGACAATAAGTACACCCTTGTCTGATTATCAAAGCACCAGCATCAGTATCTGTCCTGAAGCCTCTCTAAAGGCCCTAATATACTCCACACTCTACAAAATGGACAAGGATGAGGACAGTGGACACACATGTGGCTGTGTTCATACTACATTGGGTCCATGTAAACGTACATTTTGGGCTACACATGTCCATAAAGATGCACCCACATCCAAGGCCCCAGTCATGCCAAAATGTATGTGACGTTGATGTTCATGTTTATGCGGAGGTAGTAAGTATAATTTGAGCTGAAGACATTACATCTTAAAGCTTCACTAAATGAACAAGCTGTAAACACAACATGACATATTATCACCTTACACAGTTGCCTATTTACACATCCAGCAGACACAGAGCAGCATGATCATTCATGTGGAGTGGTGTTTGTGTCACCTGATGAATAGAAGTCCAGTATTCCCTCTCTGTTAGCTCTATTTGGCCTCCACCAACTCTTAAGGGAAATATCTGTCTCTTTATCTGCTAAATGCTCCACTATGTTCACCAGCTTGTCTCTAACTGTCTGTCTGCTGTTTGCTGCTGAGCAGGTAGTGAACAGTGGCTTTATCAGAGTTTTTTCACTGAAAACAAACTACTACTGCTGGAAACCATGTTTTGTCCTCAAACATACATTTTGAAATGATACAATGTTAGATCTCTCTTTAAATCTAAAATGCTAAAAAGCTGATGTTCTTTGTTTAACCAAAACCCATTGGAGAAATTCCATTGGAAATTTGCCATGGGAACCCTGAGCACAAAAAAACTTCTAGGTTGGTCTAAAAAAATGTGTCATTTCTGAATTAATTCTCTGAGACTTGGCATTTTGTATTCTTTCACGTAAATGTTCATGCATTTGAGTTAAGCACATTGCTCCACACTTATTTAAGATTGATATGAAACTCTTCCAGGGTTGGTTCACCCAAATTATAAAAACAAAACATGTTCTTTCTTCCTTTTAGTGGCATGCAGATAGTTTAGATGTTTGTTCCTTCTGCTGTGATCGTTTTACAGTGTTTCAACTAGGACCAATGCTGTTGTTTTTCTGGAAAGGACGGCCTTGAAAATCTAGTCAGCTTTTGTGTGGGTTTGGCCACATTCATGGACAGCAGATATAGAAGCATTACTAAAACCAAAAAAAACACATGCATATATGAGTGATGTTCACCATTCACCATGGGAATAATTGTACAGTGGCCAGTGTCTGTGAATTTCAGATTAAGATTTAGTTGAAATGACTAGTCAAGGCAGTCTGAAGTCCTATCTGAATATGACATGAGTGAATTTTCCAGCTGGGTGGATGTGATTATTGATCTGACCAGCAGACACTCCCAGAACTGTGCTGATATAGAAGTTGGGGCTTTGTTTAATGTTTTATGTTGGCCAGTCAAGTTTTTCATTCTGACGAGATGGATGTTCCTGACCACACTGATTGGTGAGGCGGGATATTTTTGCATATATAATGTATACACTTAATAATTTAGTTTTTTCTGTAACTAATAATTCAGGAGTGTTTTTGCCCCACTGATAGCAGGCCATCTGTCTGTCTGCCTGTCTGTCTGATATTTTGGTCCAGCGTGAGGTATATTCACAACTTGCAGCCATGAAATTTGGTATGGATACTCATAGTCCCAAGAGGATGAAGTCTAGTGATTGTCATGACCCTTCACCTTTCACCTAGCACCACCGTCAGGTCAAAACGTCCCCATAACCAATACATTGGTCTATGATTGTGGTGGCTGTGGCTCAGGAGGTAGAGATCCCAGGTAATCCCAAGGTTGGCGGTTTGATCCCTGGCTCCTCCTGTCCACACGTTGAAGTGTCCTTGGGCAAAACACTGAACCCTAAGTTGCTCCCAATGGAGACCTTGCATGTCGCCATTGGTGACTGAATGTGTGTGTGAATGGGTGAATGAGACTAATAAATGAGACGTTGGGAATCGTTAAGGTTGAAAAGCACTATATAAGTCCATTTATCATGATTATCTATCTCTACATTATAATAATAATCATAATCAGATAATCATTGTTCCCAGTGGTTGAATCCCTAACTCCCTGACCATTGCTGTAGAATCACCTTGTCAGATTAGGTGATCATAGAGTCTCAAATTCTTGCTAAGACTTGGCTTACATGACATCTGACAACACACTCAATTGGACTCACGGTGTGGGGGACTGGCCTTGCAAAGTTTTTTTGGCTGTTAATTATAGCACCACCATGAGGACGACTGAGATAGCACATAGGGTTCTACCCCTTTGGGGTTTGAACCCTAATCAACACTGCAAGTCATTTGGTCTAACAGTTAAGTATTTTGGAGTGTAAGAACATAACAGTCTTGACTACAGCTGGTTATCAGGGAGTTGGACTTTCTTCATGAGAGAATTAATGAATTAATGTTTGCTTTTCTTTTCTGTGAAATTATATTAGCGGTATAACATGTTGAGTTCCCCAGCCTTGTATCCCTAGGAGTTCCCTTCAAATATGCTGGCAGCATAAGCATTGGACAGAAAAAAAAGTGTCATTTAATGTAATCTAGGGTTTTTGCTGAATTTTTCTATCTCAGTGTTCTGTCATACTCAATACGTGGGTATCACGGGGAGCTCATGGAGAACACAAATGTCCTTAGTCTTTGTTTCAATGGAAGGGTTTTGTTTCCTATGAAGCTACATCTCCAGCTCTGGTAGAAAGACTTTTTGCCATGAAAATGATGACATTTAATAGTTTTTTATTGCTACAAAATATAGTCTATCAGCAACTTGAGTCTAAAAATATGAGTAGCCCACTGTCTCTGAGGGATGGTGTGTGTAGTTTGCATTATTACAGATAGAATCTATATACAG
The DNA here is from genome assembly GCA_005408345.1 of Macquaria australasica. Classification (NCBI taxonomy): domain Eukaryota; kingdom Metazoa; phylum Chordata; class Actinopteri; order Centrarchiformes; family Percichthyidae; genus Macquaria; species Macquaria australasica. Next base: position 71,103 of record SEMN01000533.1, on the reverse strand, counting down.
TATCCTGCACAAAGACACACAGGGCCTGTCTGTCAGGCCATTCAAGCAGCTAACAGGGAGTGATTAATCACAGGAGAAATCTGCCTGTCACAGCTGAGGCAGCGGTGGGATGCGTAGCTGTTGGTTGCTGGTCTTTGTCCAGGACTAATCTCTGTGCAAGATCGACTTCAAAGTAATGGCAGCGCTCCCAGTGCACTGCTGCCCACAGGCAACATCTCTGCTCTACCTCCATCCCATAAATCCAGGATCTGGTCACTGTGACAGGTTGTTATTAATCTGAATAGCTTTTTTGATATCTCTATGGATGACATCAAGGCTTACACTGGATAAAACAGGGATCACACAGTATATCCCTGCAGTCTTCTGTTACATGTGTATGTGTGAACAAAAATTCTGCTTACACACAAAAGACTGAACTTCTACAGTGGTGATGACAGTAAAGTGGCATAACTACAGGAAGGTACCAAATGTGTCACAGAGACAGAGAAAATGATCAGAGGTAATAATATTAATTATAACGCTATGTGCTCTTCAAAATCAAAGTATAATATGCAATGCAACCAAAGCTACATGTCAGAGTGGAGTTAGACTCACGTGGTTTTTAAATGGTGTTTAGAAACACTGTGCAGACATTTCTTATCTCTATATCTGAAGTTGCTTATGCAAAAAACATAAAAACACTATCAGGAATTGTATTCTTGTCAGGTTAAAATTTGCGAAGAATAAAGCGAAAGTTAAAACAAAATGAAAACAGGTCAGATCAGCAGACTGTTATTCTCCAGGAAGATCACCCATCATATCTGAGTGGTTGACTGACTGGTCTGACTGACCAAAAGTTTTGGCTATCTGGATGGACAGATGAACAGTCAAAATGAAGAGTAAAAATAAACTGGAATTATCCTTTAAATACAACCCATGCAGTTTATAAAGGTTTTATAAGTTGCAACTAATGGCTTTATAAATGATTAGTGAGTCATTTACTAATGCTTTATAGATCAGTTATAAGTCATTATTAATACCCCACTGATTTAGTATTGTACTTTAGTAATAGTGCATAGTGCAAAAAATGCAATGGGCATTTTAAAAAAAAGATCAAAACCGATGCAGCAGAATCAGAGATGTTGTCTTTTTTATTCCATGCACTCAACATACAACTTGACTGCCAACAGTTCGGTCAGAGAGGCAGAGTAGCTGCCTATGTTTTTTGAGTGAATGAAGCACTATATTTATGTACCGCACTGTGACCATAAACATTTTTAATAATGCTGTAGTCACTACAAGCAGATGTTGTATGACAAGATGGGATATTTTGGCAGAAAACAATGAAATACAGTACGTTGTCATTGCAACTTGTCAGATATGTTGATTAACAACATTATTTTCTCATTATGTTTAAATAAAATGGTCGGCATTATGTTTCCTTCAAAACAAATGTGCTGATGCAAATAAGTTGTTTATGAATCATTTCTCTGAGACAGGGCTGCTTTGACACAGATACCACAATCAACAGGTTAGGTAATCAACATGAATTATCACGATGAAACAGGACACAAAGTTGGAAACACACTTATTGTCTAAAATATCACTGTGCTGTATGGCAATTTGGGAATTTTCTATATGATTTGTGCATCCATGTAATGAAGTAGATTTGACATCTAATTTTCTGGATTGGCCAAAAACACATATTTTTTCTCTAGTTATTTTATAATTTCTCAAGTAATTTTCCAGAATATCTATTACATCAGCATATATGTGGATCATTGGATAGAATATTACATATACCAATGATAAAAGATTTTAGTCATATGGTCCACTCCTAAAAGCAATTGAATAACAGTTATTACTACCCTTGTTCATTCAGGGTTCCCTCATTTTTTGTGTGGCCTCTCTCATTTTACACTCCATGGCAAACAGACAAAAACTGGAAAAAACACTTTCATACAAATACATAAACAGTGTGGTCTTAATCCTTTAGTGAGTGGACCTCTGAAAGCAGATCAGTCAGTACCCACTGTGACCCTGGCTGAGGTTTTGTCATCTGGCCCCTTGCCATATGGGAGTGGTGTGTGTGTGAGTGTGAGTATACATGTGTGTGCGGTGTCTTGTTCCACAAGCAGCTGTTCAACTATTAACCCCCCTCCCTGCATACACACATTGTGCTCTCCCCCCCTGTTGCCTCGCAGCATGCTGCTCCTCAGGTTGAGCGGTCCTGTGCTGCTGCTGCTAAATGGCTGAGCTGCTGGTGGATTAGCAGCCTGAGACGAAGAGAGAAAGTGTGGATGTATTTATCCCTGGCTCATAGCGAGTTGCAAGAAAAGCTCCTCAAAACTAACCCCAATCCCTCAGATCGGGGTTAGATGAGGACCACTTTGGACATGACAAATTCTGTTACAATCAAACACACCCAAATTGACCTTTTGTGTCCATTTTTAAAACATTATTCAATACTATTTTATGAGACCGCTTACAAATCATCTTTGCTGCCATATAATTATCTATAGACCATTTCTTTAGCGAAATGAATTTCTCACGAGAAACATGATTTCTTGCAACGTTCTCTAGCTGCCATCATTAGACAGGATATTTGTTTCAGTCAGTACGACTATTACTATTACCAAATAAGGTTGCCGACTGTGTTGTCATTGTCCAGAATATGCTCAGAGCAAGAGCTTTGATTGTTTTAAAAAAAAAATGTCTTTAACTGTAACATAACAGTGTGGAGTGTCACGTATGTGCAGCGTGTAAGTAAGCATTGCCCTTAGTTACTTCAGACAGTGTATGTGCAGGTGTCAGAAAGACATATTTAAGGCTGATTGTTACTCTATTGCTTGCAGTATATTTTTATGTTTTGTGCTCCAGTTATAATATTTGTATTCATCATTTTATTCATGATGATACAATCTCATTACTACTTATGTATTTTCTTTTTTGACTTTATTTTTATTGTAACAACCTAATGTGTAATAGAATAATAAGTATTGTAGTGAACACTTTCTAATGATCTCGAATCGAGTCTCCTATTGTTATTCTGTGCTTTAATGACTGATTTTTCCCATTGGTATTGAGGAAGCTTCATTTGACTGTATATTGTGATTCATTTTTAGCATTTTAGTGACTTTTCTGTCTCTTCTAAGCAGTGCATTTCTATGGCTATGATAGCAGGGACAGGGATGGGGTGGGGTGTAAAGGGGACTGTGTCACAGTAGATCAGTGTAATTCCTCCCTGGCAGATGCAGGCCAGATTGAGCTGGAAGGATAAAGATGTTACCCAAGAGCACCGGTCACAGCCTAAACAACAAATGGCTGCCTGGTGTGTGGCGCGTGTATGATTTTGTGTGAGTGTTTGTGTGAGGGGGAGAGAGAGAGAGAGATTCTGACCTATTGTATACTGACTGCATTACCAGCAGGCCACTTTAAGGGTCCCACTTAGAGCTGCTGGGGCCTCTTATAGCTGCCTAAGATCTGCCATGGGAATGGAAGCAGTTCTGTAATCTGCTGCAACGAACATGGTGCAGAAACAACACACACACACATGGTGGTAAATGGCACATGACAGTAGCTAATAACCTCTGTAGCTGTATACGCTGAAAGTGAAATAATATGGAATTAACTTGATAACTTGAATATTAACTTGATGTAATCTAAAAGGACTATTTGTTGTATAAAACAACATGTTATATACTGAAATGACTGTCTTAACTTCATAAACCAACAGATTATTAAAGTCAGCCACCTTCTTATATCATCCAGACCAGAAAAATCTGTGTTCTCCATATTCAAACCTTCAATCTTCAAATGAACCTTTAATATGATGGATTTAGTCTGTTAATATTTCATCTTGTTTAAGATAGTGAGGTCTGCATGTATATAAATACATATTTAAGATGAACTTTTCACTGTCTACTGTGCTGGTCTTCTGTCCCTCCTTACTCTGGCAACTGTATATCAAACATTTATCAGTTGAATACAATCTACTTATTTAGTCCCATTTAATACAGTGCATTGTTATTGGCTGACATTAATACATCTATGATGTCCATCACAGTGGGTCAACTTTAACATTTTTTTATTTCATCATTTTATTCAGAATGATCTAATATTATTTTGATGTCTTCTTATCTTATTTTGACATCTTATTATTGTAAGTCTGTGTAATGTAAGAAAATATGTTTTACATAATATATTTTAGCTTTAATTCAGAAAGCTAAATTTCAGATCTTTAACTTTTTCAGCTTTAACATGTTTATTTAACATATTAATATTAACTTTCTTCATTTTTAGGATTTCTATGCTCCTAAACAGTGTGGATCTTAGAGCAGACCTACTTGGAAATGAACATTATATCGTAGTCAGACACAATGCCCAACAGTGCAGACTGCTTTCAGATGGAGAAGAAGGTAATTTCCTAAAAGCACTCAGTTTTATTTGGTTAAAGGGGATGTAGCTGTGCTTGATATGAATCAGATTTCCAGCTGTGAAGAAATAGAAATCAGAGTAAAAGCTACCAGCTTCAGCCAATTAACCTGCACTGTGGAAGCCAAAACTCTGGAATTCTTTGCTGTATGAACACCCCAAAGCTGCACAATCCCCATGAAAAGGAAAGGTACAGTACTCATAATAAAGAAGGAGAGGGGATAAAATAAGACAACATCTATACAAAGTGTATCTGGCATCTGCTGGGAGGCTTGATGCTTGCCGGGAGTGAAAGGAGATTATGTTAAAGCCTAAATGAGGCTTTTACATTTTGTCAAATCCTGCAGGCATAATCTAATCTTATCCGTCTCAATCCAATTTTTAATGCTGGCTACACATAGGATTAAAGTAGTGCAGTTTGCTTTGTAGGCCATTTGACAGTGGAGCAGCATCTGTTGCTGATGGCTGGAAGATGTGCAGGTTAAAGTGGGAGGAGAGGAGAGGTCAGCTGGGTTTGATGTTTACAGTGGCAGATCTGCAGGATGCATAGGCATTGGGCAAAAATCATCATATATGTTAATGTTGTGCTGAGGACAGTGAGGACTGTTTTAGCCATATGCTTGTCATTTCATTGCATTATGTAAATGTGAATTATTACCATCTTCACTGTTTGCATATGTTTCTATCACAGCTTTTAAAATGAATGTATATATTGAGTGCTACTTTTTCTCTTCATTATTCAGTCTGACATGGTGTTCATGTTAGCTGTTTTGTGTTTGGGGGTGGGGTTGGGTGGGGTGGGGGTGTGTTTTAGAGGTATGGAACCAGCGGTGGGTATTTCTGGGTAGGTGTGTGTTTGCCTTCAACACCAGCATCCCAGCCCAACACTAGCATGGCAATAGATTGGGACCGTAGGTGCTGTAACAAAATGATGGGGTTATCTTAAAGGTCAGGTTCACATTTTGGACCAGGTTTCATTTGTTTGAATGTAAAAACTGTCCTGCTTCGGACCATGTGATCCACAATAATGTGCACACTGTGTAGTGACAGCAAGATGGCACTGATTATGGACATCTAAGGCCAGCTGTTCAACATTTCCCAACCATCTGTTTATTAAAGCTATAACAGAGAATATCTTTGACCATCTAAATTTGAGTAAATTACATTGTCCATGAGTTTGACTTCTAAAACTAGTGTTTGTTGGAATATAAAGCTATCTTAAGTCAAAGCTCTCTTCTCATTAAATGGCATCTTATACTGCATTTATGTAATCTTAGATTCATCATATATATGACCTGCTAAATGCTAAACATGTCACTGGTGCCACGTTGTTAATTACAAGAAATAAATCAAAATCATCAGTCACTGTCATATGACATAATCAGCTGGACTTAGAAAAGGGAGCAATGGCTGCTGCAGCTTGTTTACAGTTTGGAATGCATCCAGTTTGTAGTAATAAGTCATCACTCATTTCCTCTTTTAAAAAAAATTAAATCGGTCTCAGATAGTAGAAGAATACTAAGAATACCATTCTTAGTGGAAGATATATAAAATAAAAAGACATATTTACATAAGATATTTTTCATCCAGGTACAAGCAAGCCTCTGTGATTCATAATGATCACATTTTTTCAGTTTTCCAAATAATGGAATCAGTCAGACTAGAAGTGTGAGAGAAGAATCAATAATCTGTCTGTAACTAAATCAGACTGAAATGCTCTCCTTCTTAGTGATTTATAAAAACATACAACATCAAGGTATCTCAAGAAACGGACTTTAATAGCCCAATATTTTCATTGGTACTATAAATTAGCCTTAGAATATGGAGGCGGCTTTGAGTCATGAGTGCAGGGACTAGGGTAGCAGGGTAGCATCTTGTCCAGGTCAGATTTCTTTGGAACAGATGGCTGCTCTCCTAACTGTAGATCTTTGCTGTGTAGATGATATGGGATAAAGCTAAACTGATTTTAATTAGGTAAACCTCTCATACTGCACATTTGGTGCAAAAGGAGAGGGACAACATATCCACCATCCCACAATATGAGACAGAACAAAGTACTGCTCATACAGATTGTACATATAATATTGTATATATAAATAATGTTTACCTCGTCTCTGAGCCTCGCCAGTAGTGAGGCTCAAAATGTCTGACTTGAGGATCGTAAAATTCAAAAGGGTTGTTTAGGTCTCTGTTATGCTCTGGGCATAGAACAGAAATTTCTCTCTGCTGGACTCTACACTGAGAAAATATAACAGAATTTCATTCTTCCCTGTTATCAGCTTCACTAGTTCTACTTTCTGTTTCTATCACATCCTGCTGCTCACTCTGCTTCAAACTCTAGGTTAAACGTTAAAGTCTCTTAACATTGTATATTACCAGCATCTCAAAACTGTTATATAATAAAATAGACTTCTTGATTTTACATCCTCAGTAACATGAAGATGGTGACAAGTCTGCTGATCCACTCTGTGGCTGTTTGTGAAACTCAGGTAAGTCCTCCTCCATTTATCAACAAGCAAACTATTATAATGTTAGCTAGCTAGGCTCTGTGAGCATACCAATATTAAACCATTCTTACTTCTGACTTTATTTTGGAAAGACATGATTATGTGGAAGTTCTCTTGGATTCCTCAACATCAACATCAGCATCAATTACTGCATTTGAAGAAAAATGTATTTGTCCAACCCTGTTGCATGAATGAACCAAAGTATGTTCATCTTTCAGAGGGGGGAAAGGTCCCTAAGAATATTGGTTGGATTTGCTCAGAGTACCACCAATGGGAGGCGTCCGGGACCTATCCTTATCAGATTTTTTTTATAAACCTCTGTTTTTTATATTTTCGCCCTATACCTCTGTACTTACTGCTGTCATTGTGCTGCTGCAACAACAGACTTTCCCTGCTGGAGATCAATAAAGGTTTATCTTATCTTAGATGCCTGAACCACCTCAACCAGCTCAAAATCATTAGGAATCAATGCCTGGGGACCATGAACATCCATTACATATTACATGGTAATCTGTCTAGTAGTGTTGAATGGACAAACAAACTGAATTTAGGTGATGTTTTGTAAAAATGCCAGTTATGGAACAGGAAGCCCACTGGTCATGTATGCAGACTTATATGCACATTTATTTGTATGGGATGTTGGTGTTTGGTGTCTAGTTGGTGTCTTGAAACTCTGAAATGCACAGTGAAATGTCCTCCAGGCTCACCGTTATTGTGAGCTGGGGGTAACTTTGGAGATACGAGGATGTGACTTAGCACTGTAAAAAATATTTATATATAATAAATAATAATAAAATAATAATTAAAAAAATAAAGAGCATCCAACATTTTATCACACAACAATTTTCTATATTACAGAATTAGTAACTATAGAATTCATTTTTATCAGCGCTGGTAATTGTTTGCCTCATGACTGGAATTCACAGATCATCCTCTTTTCATTTCCTTCTATATCAGTGGTCTATGAATGAATTGGTGCCTCAAGATCATTCAGGGTGTCATCCACCTTGTGCGGCTGTCATGAACTCATGGTGCTATCTGCCCTGCCCACGTGGCGTTAAAGGTCCTGGCCCCATTAAGCATTGAAGCCCGGAACAGCTCATTCTCAATGGCCTGGTCAGCTTGTGGGTCATGCTAAAGGTGTTTATTTATGCTGTTTGAATAATGATACAGGCACATGATGGCAGATAGCGAGAGTGAACAAATATTTGACAGGACGAGCAGCTGTTTGTCAGGATACCATTAAGCCAGCAGGTTGCATAGCACCTTCAACAAAATGTTTCAGTTAGTCCCCTCTGACAACAGTCCCACAACTCAGCTATTACATGTTCAAATATGACAGAGATGAGTAAAACATAAAATATGCACTAAAGGTGTCCAAAGGCTGAAGTATCACCAAACAACATGTTGAACACTAGAAGGCCAGTGGATCCTGGCCATCCTTACCCCTTGTGTGCAGGGAGAATAGTCACAGAGACTAGTGCTAGTGCTAGTGTGACCTTTTATCCCCATGCTAATGAGTGTTCAGACCATAGTCTGTATATAAAGATAGATGACATGACAGCTCCCCAAAAATGAAGCCAAAGATGGTTTCTGTCATTTCAGGTAGTTTTTCCTTGCCACTGTCGCATAGTGCTTGCTCATGGTGGGAACTGTTGGGTCTCTGTAAATATAAAGAGTCGGTCTAGACTTGCTCTATTCGAAAAAGTGCCCTGAGATAACTTTGTTATGATATGGCGCTATATAAATAAAACTGAATTGAACTGAATTGAATTATCACGCTGATGTGTGTTCAAGTGTTCATTTTTCTGATAAGTTTGGTTTTAATTAGTTATTTGATGCTATAAAAAGGGGGTGAGACGTTCTGACTGACAACTGTGCGTGTGCTCGCAATTGGTTGGGGCCTCAATACCGTGGCTCCAACCCGGATCACTACTGCGCAGATTCCAAATGACATCACCAGCGCAAGATGGTAGTTCCCGTATCCGGGATATTTTGGCTTCATTTTTGTACAGTAGGAGGAAGTGGAGACGCGTCATCCATCTTTATATGAAGCTCAGCGTAAGTTCAATCAGGAAAATTGTTTATGCCTTTATTCCTTATTCATTCACATCTCTCTCTCTCTCTCTCTGCTTCTCTTAATCAGCTGATTATGGGCATTTTCTCTCACTTATCCAACCAGATTTTGCCACGATTTCCATCAGCCAATCACAATGCTGCTGCAAACTTTAAATCTGTTCTCCTCTCGCTTGCTGTCAGCTGTCATTTCAGTGTGGATTCATTACCACCCTCCTCCACCCCGTTCACCTCCAGTTCACCACATTCAGCGTCTGCGTCAGACTCACCAAAAGTCCACTCATCACAGCCAGATCTCCAGCATCCTTCAACCACCACCACCAGTGTCTAGACTCCATCAGTATCCTATACTAATCACAGCTTCTCTACCCCCCTTAAAATATGATGACGTCACAGTGGGGTCTAATTGCCAAAGACTCTTAACATTTCTCATCTTTATTATGCACAGGTCAGTAATATTTCTTCACTCATACTGAAGTCTCTCCCGATTGAAATACAGTCTATAGTTCAGACTGAAACAGCACTGTGTTAAAAAGAAAAATGATGAAATACAATCAAGGAATTCCAGTTTGAATTCCAGTTCCATGAGTCTGAACACTGATCAGACACCAAGGGTGGAGTCGCAAGCTTTTTAATATTATAAAATTGCATTGTGCCAAATGTTATGTATTGATCCCCTCTGATGTGCTCCTCATCCATGCCAGTGTGTGCAGTGTCTTTGCATGCCATGGTGAGACCAAACTGGCATAATAATAAGAAGTCTACTCCTGCCAAACTGAATTAGTGTTTAGCTGGTGCGTTCATTCAAAAATTAACTAAATCTCATCAAATGGAAATTATTGTAAAATAAAATAAAATATATTATTGGTTAAATTGTGGTTGCTGTATCAGGATATGAGTTAAGAATTAACTACAGCACACGGTGAATGAGTAATACAGAGTGAATGAAATGCCTATCACAGGATCTAGAGATTGTTTCTTTATCAAAGTCCCGCCACCGACAAATGAAGCCTTTGAAAATGTTGTTTTTTCTTTCTCCCACCAAGCTGTATTCCCTCTAAACTCACAAATGGCTGACCTTTGAAAATTGCTGTGTTTAAGCCTTTGCTTTTTAGCCTTCTGTAAATGTCACATAATGTTATTGGGCTCTTGCAGCACAGGATCATTAATCTTTCCTGTGCAGGCTGGCTGAGGGAAATACGACGGGGTAGAGCAGCTATATCACTAAGTAGGGACATCAGTGCAGAAGTGTAAACATCATTTGGACACTGCAGTTTTTCTGCTCAAATGGGTTTGATGTTGATGAAGGGAGACCTTCTTTTGAAAGTGCAGTGATGCACAGTGTTTGATCGATACTGCCAGGAAGGTTGGTAGTTTTTCCACCACTGGAAGAGGTGGAAAAGGTAGAATCCTTCTCTTCAACAAACAGAGAACAAAGTTGTCTTCTGTGCTCCATTTTTCCACTCTGGAAGCTGAATGCAGGGATTCTCTTGCTGAACTTTTGGTTCTATAACATATCAGCTTTGATTTGCTATTCTTAAACTATGTTTTAGGGCTGCAGTTATAGAACATTTTGAGAAATGTGAATTGGATAAAGAGCAAAAACCCCGGGTGTGGGAGGACTTCGGGGAGGCTATGGAGAAGGACTTTCGGTTGGCCCAAAGGCAGTTCTGGAAACCGCCAGACAACTCAGGAATTCTAGAAGCATGTTTATTCAGCAAGGCAGACAGGAGACACAAGAGATCTCCTCAGAAATAATAACATTGGAGAGTAGCTGAACCAAAGACGGACTTCATACACCTGAAGTTAGTCTTCTGACTCAAAGATAAACTTATCTAATCTTTCAGTGCTGTGAAGAGCCATGCCCAGGCAAGCCCTGCTGGCACAACTTGATTGGTTTTTCTATTACAATGTGGTGGCGCAGTAAAAGGCATTGCCTACCTTGCTCACCTTGATCCCATGTGGGGGGTTTCTAGCCGCTGACGTAATCAGAGCGACGCATTTCTCATCAGAGACCACACCGCAATGAGCGCCTGCACCTTGTTGTTAGGCCAGATGACCGCAGACTCCCATTTTATTTTTTAAAGCAAAAAAGCCAAAAACAGAACTGCCGAGGCTGATGTCATAACTCTTTAAATGCCCCTCTCTTGTTGCTTGTGTATGACGGCACATCTTTGAGCCAATCCGTTGGCTGTGACGACATGGCTCTGTTGCAGCCCTGCTCGGCCCTGCTAGCAAGCAGAACCACGACAGCCCAGCTCGGAGCTTCTTCCCCCTGCTGTGAGGCTGTAGTGGAAATGCGTGTCATCGTGGCGTGGCTTGGTGAGGCTTGGCATGGTGCGGCTAAAGTTCCTGGGCCCGTGGAAAAATAGGCCAGATTTTTGGAACATGTCTTTCTTGTTTTAGCTGTGAGAAGGGAGCATGAAATAAGGTTTCATTTATCCATCTGTCCATTCATCCTTTTTCTGCCACTTAGGCTGGCCGCAGACCTTAGATCATCATGAGGTTGGCCTTTATGTTCAGACACACACACAGTCGGGTGCAATGCCTGCATTACTGACAACACTGCACAGATGAGGTTTCACTTTCTCTGTAACTCCTTATGTTGTGTTTTAAGGTATCCAAGGCTATCAGTTATCACAGTTCTTAAAACTGGACATGCAAATACACTCAAAGGTTTTCCACAGTTCTTTAAGGTATTTGTAAAAAAAAAAAAAAAAAAAAAAGGCTTTCTGTATGTAAAAAGTAAAGTAACTGATGAGACCAACAGAATGAACAGTCCCCACATGCAGCTCTGTACATTTTTAAGACAGTGGCGACGGTGGGTTCAGCTGTCAAAGTAAAGTCTCTTTCTTTAGACACTTGTATAATGCGCTTCAATAATGTGCTTTGCCACCCTTTTTGTTGTTTGTTTGTTGAATCATTTTGGTTTTGCTCATGTCTGCTGTGCCCTTAGTACTGTTTAGAACAGTAAATAAACAATAGGCTGTATTATAACAAACTGTGACAGAAGCAGAATTTAAGTTTGATCATGACGCATACAATCTGAAGATGGAGTGTCGCACAAGAATGCTCCAGTGCCCAAATAGCCTCTCAGGAAACTGAAAAGAAACTTTGGTTGTGCTGCCAGCAGGCCTTGTTTGGCATTCATATGGTTGTGGCAGGTAGTGTCACTGGATGGTGACAAACTGTTGTTTTCTGCTTCACGACACCAGCAGCCTGGAGCACTTTCAGACTTTCATCAAGTAGCACACACACACACACACACACGCCCTTCACAAATACATGGGAATACATGCAGTCATTCATGCATACATGGGTGTACACATGCATGCACATGCACACACTTCTGCACTAATTTGCAGTCTCTTACACACACACACACACACCCCAGAGCTTCTCAAGCATTCAAGCATGTCACAATGTCATCTTAGCCCTGTGGAGTCACTTTATTATAAAAATAAAAATCCATTCAATTTTATTTAATCAGATGAAAAGATAAGGCATTTCCAGGTCATTAATCACGTAGATCCTTTCAGAGGGGTCCCTGTCTACCTCCACACAGCACTCTCACAATCATTTAGGAGAAGGAAAGCAGACACGGGATAGACTAGATTCAAAGGGACTGAATAATTTTCTAAACAGCAGCAGCCGCTGTCCATAATGGAATAATCCATACACTATGTTCATGAGACAACCTGTAAGATACTGATAGAGCCTCTGGTTGGGTCTTTTTCCCACAATGCCATGTTGTTTTCCCTCCAGGGGTTTTGTTAATTCTTTTGTCATTGGTTGTTAATAGATATGCACGGTAGTAGCAGTGACATTTTCTATTAAGACTAAGGCTCCATTAGTATGACGGCCTTTAGAGGCTCTGTTTATTACACCTCACAGTACAAAAGTGTTGGATGGAACTAACAACATACTTTCAGTTTGGCAATTTTTAGCGCCAAACTAGCAGTGGATCTAAAAAGACCAAGGGAAGGGAAGGGTTAAATAGAAACAAAAGTAAAAATATACGTGTGGCAATCTAATGCACAGAGAACAGGCAGGCGATCTGAAATGAATCGAAACTCTGTACTTTGATGCTGACTTCAAGGTAGTAACATCCTCTTCAGAACAAAAGGAGTGATTCTTTTATGTCGTCCAAATCTTAGAGTTATTATCGGAAAAGGAAAGGGCCAAGAAAGGAGGTTTGTTATGTGAAAACAGTGATTAGTGGTGTGAAAATGGGATTTATTTTAGTGTGGAGCCCCCAATACATATGACTATATTATCTTTTTCTTCTTTATTTCCAATTCTTAATGAAATTAATGAAGAATTATTTTAAATTGAATTATATTGGGAGGGGACTTATTACAGTTTTGTTTTTAAAAAACTAATAAGTCACATTTCTACTGTTATATTGAGTTCACTTTGTCAAAATTTTTCTCTTTACCAACATGCAGCTCAGCACAACAGTTAATCTAAAATCCAAAATGCACTAAAGCAACCAAAACTCTTTGTACAGATTCAACTCTGGTACCAGAACACTAACAACATTTGTCTGCCAACAGTAACACTTTGTCACTCAGAACACAATAACCTAAAAACACTGACAACAGGCAGCAGTGTCACTACTTTCTTTGAAGTATCTTTTATCTATTTATTTATTTAGCATAAACCAAGATTTCACTACAACAAAAAGGTCACTTCTTTGTTACATGGATTGTGCTGCCTCAAAGTTTGTCACAGAAATGACAGTAATCTGAATTGCTGCAATATGTTTCAATAGACTGTTTTGCACAGAGTAATTCCAAGTGCACAAATAAATACTGAATAAATAATCCCAGTAATACAATACAAAACTATATGTATTCATAATACATACTTGTATAGGATAGCTACAGATTTAGGAATACAGCAGTGCTAGCCAACCCTTCTTCTGCATGTGGCCACAAGTTCTCATTGTCTCTTGCTATCCACCTGGGAAAGAATCTTTTTGCATGCCTGATCCATCCCTGGCAATCTTCTGTAGATATGTCCAAGCAAAAAAACATTCATGGTGTCCAAGAGGGACATCAGAACACGCTGGAGAGATTATTCGTATATGTCATCTAGTTTGGGAATGCCTCAGGATCCCCAGGAGCAGCTGCAAGATGTTGCTGGGTGGAGGGACATCTGGGCTGGAATGGAATTTGGATGGAATTTAAATCCTATTCGATAAAGATAAGCCTTGATCATTTCTGACTCATCTACTATACCGTATTGCAAGAAACACATTACCGTAAATATCTCTGATGAGTTGCTGCTCCAAGTGAAGGAGTTAAAGTATTTTGGGGTCTTGTTCACGAGTGAGGGACCTGCATCACTGCAGCAAGATCCCCCTGGGGAGCTGGAGGATGTGGCTGAGGAAAGGGACTTCTGGGATACCTTGTTTAGCCTTGCTATTACTGCAATCTGGAAAAGGATAAGCAGCAGAAAATGGATGGATGCATGGATGGATGATGTGGGGCTTGTGATTCCTATGACGATGCATGTTGCAATCTGTCATAGGAATTTCATTGCACAAAAAAAATGTTTCCAGGTCAGCATATTATAATTTTAATTAATAGTTTTACCGGGAATTTTCCTTGGTTGGAAAACTGCATTATAGAATTCCTGGTTTCACATATTATCCAGAATGTTCAGGAACCTTGTTTACAGTAAACCAAAGGTGGCTTGTATAATTACAGTAAGCCTTTTGGTTTTGTTATAGCCAAATATTCAGTAGGTCAAACTACCACTATTTTATGCCCATCTGAAATAACATGGGCAGACTGAATTCAAATCACTCCAAGGGATGCCAAGGGATGACAAAGGCAGTCTTGATTTCAGAATCAGTTATAATGCATCACAGTTAGCTAGCCAGCTAACTGGCAAGTCAAAGTAGCGCAGGCTGACAAAAAATCTAAATGCATCCCAAGCTCAGACAAGGTCAGAGCCAGTGAGTGTGTAATAAATCGGGAGGGAGTGTGCTGAAGCCATTATCTTTCCCTCTCTGCTAGCCGAGCAGTGCAGTGACCTGACAATATAACAAATGGAGGGGAAAACTCTGCCATGAGATGTAAATTCCCACTCTGCTCCCCTATGAATGGTGGAGTCTCTTCAGAAAGTGAGGCACTGACCCGTGGCGCCCACTAAGATCTGACATGACAGGATTGGAGGGATCAGAGAGATGGAGGGATGCCAGTGGAAAGAGGTGGGGGAGGGGAGAACCTGCATAAGGGAAGGCTATGTAAAAGGGAATTATGATTGCAGAGGATAAATGAGATGTCATGGCAAGCAACATATAACTGTCAAATGGACTTCTGCAGCTCTCTATACAGTAAGTAACAGGCAGTGGGTATGAGGGTGTGTGTGTGTGTGTAAGCCTCTGTGGAAGGAAGTAGGTGGGGCCTCAGCACACTTGTCTATTTTTTTAAATAAAAAATAAAAATCTTGCACGTAGAATTGTATTATTTGTAAAAGTATAAAAGACAAAGAAACTTACTAGGCTGTTATTGGTTGTCCCATTATAGTTAGTGTGTGTATCTCAGTGTCCCAGTATGTTTTCTTTTTGATCATTATGTGACTGGTTTGTCAGTACAGTCTGACCTGGTCTTGCAGCTACGTATATAGTCTGCCACAGACCACAGTGGATTCCTGTCAGTGGTGGTGTCATTTTGTTGAATGTGACAGCTTTTGAAGTGAAAGTTGTTGTTATGTAATGCGGTCTAAGTTTCAACTGATGAATGCTTTTGTAGCACATACAGTTGATGAATGAGCCTGCTCCTGTAGTGTCAACCTGACAGGAGAGCAGTATTAATGTTGTGAGCCTAGTGTTGAATTATATTTTATAACGCATTTGAAATTATTTATTAAATTATTATTACAAGCACTTTTCTGTCTATATATACATATTCCGTATATGTATATACTATGGCTGCATAGTGCTGTGTCTAACTGCACTCAGTGTTGAATGTCTACATGCATGTATACAATGTTGTTTGAGGATTTGGCATTTAGAAGAAAATGTGTATAACTCACAATATAGCCTAAACATTATTATGATAATTATTTATTGTTCTTAAATTTAATTATTTATTTGCTTTAGCATCTACTCAACTATTATGAATAAGGCTCCTCCAGCCACAGTTATCTGCCTCTGCTACTGTTCTCTAACCTTAACCAAGTTTATTTAGTTTAGTTAACTAAACCTGACCTGAAAACAATTGTGTATAATTTTTGTTTTCTGATATTCAGATCAGAAAACACTCAAATGTGTTGCTTTGGAAGGCAATGACAAACAACCTAATTTGTCATTTAGTTTGGAGGACTTGAGCAGAACAGGAGCTAATGCATGTCAGCTCATGCAATGACTATTTATTTTGTGTATATATTTTCAGCCCAGCAGGATTACATTATGTCTAAATTTACATGGTTCCATCATTGGACTGTTTGACAATAATAATGCAGGCAAAATATTTTATTGTTACTTTATACTAGTGTATCTGCACAGCAGACTATTCATTTTAGACAAATTGACAAACATGGATTATTAATTATAAATGACAAGTCAGACTATTCAGTCATTCAAAATTAAAAAAAGTTTCCCTCCATATATAGAGCATATATTTAATGTGTAAGGGCTAGAGTCTACTCTATTGTTTGCTCATATGTTAATGAGTTGGGGTATCACGGGGTGTTTCATTCTGTCAGATTGTTGTTTCATATACTAAAAGCTTCCATCGCGTGCTTAAAAAAATGATTGTGACCACTTGTCATGTACTGTACTTGATGCAGGCCTTTGTCGGTATTAAAAAAAAAGAAATTGGTTGAAATCTGCTGGATTTGACTTCCTGCAGTTTGTTAATATGAAGATGGCCTTCACTTTAGGAATTGGTTTTGCTGAGCACAGTCAGTACAGCACAAGTCAGTGAGGACTACACTGTGGATCACTTTCCATTCACTGTTCATTGTCACAAAATACATTCAATGACCACATCTTTCACAATTCATCACTATTTTCTCACTCAAACTCAACCACCACCAAACCTCTGTATTTACACTCCATTTTGCACATTTTCATACTATTGCAACATAACACAAAATGACTGTAGATTAGACTGCAGTTTGCTACATTCTGCTACATCTGCATCTAAAAAGAAATAAAAAAACAATCTCCTAATCCAGAAGGTTTTATAATTGTATGGGATGATGTGGTGATGTGTTTCACCGTCTCTTCCATTCACAAAGTGGTTTACAGCCCATCCCAGGATGGTGTCACTTTTCCTCCCACCCTACTCTCCATTCCTCAGCTCCACAGAGGAAATCTTTTTATGACCAGATGTCCCTCTGTGACACAATGAATGCTGGATGTCTGGACATATCTGCAGAAGAGATTCTTTCCAAGGTGGATACAGGAGAGGACAGAAGGTGTACTTGTGGCCAAATACACAAGACAGGGTCGACTACCACTGTTGTATTTCTATATCTGTAGCTGTCATTTACAAGTATGTGTAGTGAACATGTAGAGTTTTGTACTGCATCACAGGAATTACTGTAGTTTCATTTTGTGCACTTGGAATGACTGAAAAAAATAAAATAAAATCTATTGAAGCGATGTTGCAACATTTCTGATTAATTTCTGTGACAAACTGTGAGGCAGCACAATCCATGCAACAAAGTGAGCTTTTTGTTGTAGTGAAATCTTGGTTTATGCTAAATAAATAAATAGATAAAAGATACTTCAAAGAAAGTAGTGACACTGCTGCCTGTTGTCAGTGTTTTTAGGTTATTGTGTTCTGAGTGACAAAGTGTTACTGTTGGCAGACAAATGTTGTTAGTGTTCTGGTACCAGAGTTGAATCTGTACGAAGAGTTTTGGTTGCTTTAGTGCATTTTGCATGTTACATTAACTGTTGTGCTGAGTTGCATGTCGGTAAAGAGAACTGTGAGCACGTTTCCTTCAGAAAATTCCACCTTGTTAAGACTTGACACTGTGAGAAATGCTTGCTTTGTGCTGTACATTTTCTTTTCTTCACCCTTTCTCTGCTCCATCATTGTATTCTATTGAAGCGCTCACTGATGAAAAGAAAGACTGCCATTGAAGAAAGGAGCGCCTCTCCCTAATTTGAATCCTTTCTCATTATGAGACTAGCAGGTGGTATATGGAGAATATTGCTATTTAATAAAGGTTCATTTCACCAATATAGTGTTGCAAATAAGTGCATCTCCACATGAGCTTGGCTTCTCTTGTGTGAACACATGGAGGTTGCACGATTTATGCTCACTTTGTTCGGGTGTACAGATCACCGTCTTGTTATGTAGTCTTTCATAGGCTTGATTGTGTGTCATAGACAAGACTGACAGTAAATTTACCCCCACATCTTTTATTTGCTTCTGTGTGCCACCTAGACTGAAGTGTAGTAGCAAAACACGACAGTTCCTGCAAATAATGCTGACTTTTTCTAGTGTGATAATGACACTACCATAGTTTTTAAAATTATACTGCCATCAATGAGTGTGTGCATTTTAAAATCAGATTTTCTTTTAGGGGCTGTGCAAAAGTTACCAGGGAAGGGAGGGAAGTTGAAACTGACATTTTTAGAAATAGCAAGGCCCTCCCAAGCAGTTTTTTGTGTTTGTTTGTACGCCATGCTTTACTTTAATGAAAAAAAACAAACAATGAAACACCCTGCCGGAAATATCTGAAAATAATTACTTGGACCACTAAACAAGTTGGCCATGAGTGATGCTGAACAAACTAACTGTACACATGTATTCTGTAAAAAATGATGTTATTAATGTTAGCTAGTAGCTCTTTGTGATGGGGAAAATTGTCAAGGGTTGCCATCTAGGCAGTAGGGAGAGGACCCAAATGCAGACAGTCGGGGAGGCTCCAGCACATGAAAAAGGGGTTTTAATAAATTACCAAAAAAACACTTACAAACAGGTAGCATGGACTCCAGGAACTCAGGAAATCACACGCACGGAAACACCAGGAACATGACACAGAGACTCAGAAAACCACAAACCACAAGCCACAAGCCACAAATCACAATGAACCACAATGAACCAACAACGAACACAGAAAAGGGACCGGTATATATAGAGAGGGAGCTGATTGGTAATGGGGCACAGGTGACTGGGGAAAATAGGCGGGAAAAGGAACAAAGACAGGAAGTAAAAAGCACACAAGGAAACAAGAACAGTAATTTCAAAATAAAACAGGAAACAACAAGACCATAAAACACACAAGTCCACACCAGAGTCCTTGGGATCATGACAAAAATAAAGCCCTGATTCAGAGACATGACTGTTGTCCTCTGCATATGACGCACCTTCATGACTATTCTGATTTATCTTTTTTTTTAAACAATAAATCTTGTAAGGGAAGGTTGAAATAAAATTCAAACAAATGTATACGTATATATAAATAAAATGCCCTCACTTCCACCACATTTCACCATCATGAAAAGCAGGTACCCCTGCAAATAATTTCCGTCCAGTGGCTTACAAAGCTTTACCTCTATGGGCTTGTTCCTGAATAACTGTAGAATTGTATTCTTTTGATAGCTCCGTTTCTTGTTCTTTGATTGCTTCTGTGCTCAGCTGACATCAGATTGATAGGGGTTGATGAAGTTTACCCTGTTGAAGTTATCATGTTGATGAGCCAGACACAGATGTGCTGGGTGGGATATCACTTTACACAAGCATGGTCCGACAATAGATTGTGGCCGAGGCTTACAAGACCTCGGGGAGCAGTGCGTGGCCTTTGCCACTGTGCTGCCTCAGAGGAGTCCTGAACCTGACACACAATCTCACAGCAGGGCAGGGGAGATGATTTTTAGGATCCACTTCAACATTCACAGGCCAGATCAGGTTGTTAGACACACTAACATTTTCTTATAGTCATTAAACGGATACCTAACATGTATGGTTTGAGCATCAAATAGTCAGCTCCTGTGGAGTTGAAAGGTGGCTGTAAAAATATTTGATCTTAATTTTTAAAGGACTGCTTGAACTTGAGTTTTTACAGATAAAGGACAAACACGTTTGTAGAATATTTTACATACAGTAATGTGACCTCCCTATTGAGGTAACAATACAACAAATGCAATGTCACATCTGCAGAGACAGCGCTGTGTTGGCAAATCAAATACAGCACATACAAGGGCATATTCCTGGTGAGTATTTTGTAATGTGAAAGGTGTATTTCTGCTGTTCTACCTTGCAACTGCCATGCTTAAGGATAAAACGATATAACTGATAACTTTCCACAGCTGTACATTCCTGTCCAAAGTATTTTAAATCGGTGTGTTTTGGTGTCTGATAAGTCTTCAGATTCATGGATTAATTACTCAAATTTGACTTTTTGGAACGTATTTCAAGGTCTTACCAGTACAAGAAGCAACATGTCACCACCAACACAGCCCCTTGCTTTCTGAATGCCAGGAAGGTGAACTTGCTTTGTGAGGCAGGCTCCTGGTTGTAGGGCTTTTTCAAAATTAGGACCATTAATTGTGCAATTAAATTGCAATTGTCACTGATGTAAACACCTTCAAGACATACTTTACCTAAAAAATCAGAGGTGCCTGATGTTTCTTTTTAATAGTGTCTGAAAGACATTATGTAGCATTAACAAAAAACAAAAAAGTGCAATATACCGTAATATTTAGAAATGTTAGTGTTAGTAACACAATCTCTTTTGATCTCGCTCTAATCTTCTGACTTGCTTTCATCAATGTTTCCTGTTCATTCTTTTGATTTTGTTCCTATTCTGATAAGACTCTTCAGCCTTTAGCTGCTGATGAAGATGTCTTGAACTCCCTGACAGGATCTTCTTAGTTTGATGTTCCTCCTTTTACCTCTTACATTCCTAATATCTTGAGCAACAATGATCAAGCGCACAAGCAGACTCATTTGTTTTGTGTACTCTGTTGGACAGATATGTTATACTTGTCAGACTTTTATAATGTGGGTGAGTTGGTGAGGTCAGTAGGCTGTAGTATGAGGAACATTTAATCAGAAAGTCATTGTCACTCATTTAGCTCAAGATCAGTCACAAGTGTTTGATGGTAATCTTCAGCCAGTTGTCTGGTATCAAACATGAGGCCAAGGACAGAGTACTCAAGCTCTTCAAAGTGACGTGAGTGTTTGACCCAGATCTTAGCCGTACAATACAGGGCACATGCAGCCTAATTGAATACACAGCTAATGAGGGAAATTGCGGGCCCAGAAATCAAACGCAGGTGCTCTCTTGGATCTTCTTTGTAGAAAACCCTCCTCTTATACATTAAAAGACATCTTGAGCAAAAAAAAAAAAAAAAAAGAAGAAGTCTGAGTGTACGGGACACAAAGCTATTCAGCCAGCTCATCAGGGATATAGCCTCCTCACAGCAGCTTTGTTTGCTCTGTAGTGTTTCTTAGGCAGCGGAGGATGAACGTCAATCGGCTGCCTATGAGACTTCAATGCTGAATATCAATTAGCTGGCTGGTCAATTACCCAGCCCTTTGACATAAATTGTACATATATTTGCAGAAAATGCATTTGCATTATTGTTCAGTGGTCATCTTATGTTTAAGCATTAATGTGGATAAAAAGACAACACAGCAGTTTGGACCACATGTAGCTCTAAATTTAATTCTCTATTCCTGTTGAATGTCGATGGGATTGCAATTACTTGTATGACCATCTAAACGACTGTCTTGTGTCAATGTACAATATTCTTAAAGTCATTCAGTCATATCCTACAAAAAATCAAAACTTTACTTTTTCTAGAAATAATATAGAATTTGTACTTTTTGAAACAGAAAACTTAATTTAGATAGTCCTTGAGGTGAGATTTCTTTGTAAAAATGAAATTGTTTTCCCCACTTATAAAAAAAGTTTATAATTTTGGTTTAAGGTTAGGGCAAGATCGAATAAATACTCTCTTATTCTCTTACTCATCTTCAACAGTGAATGGAGTTTGCTCAGTTGTCATGGACATGACTCATGTATTTCTCATATATCCATATATAAATACATGAGTGTGTGTGTGTGTGTGTGTGTGTGTGTGTGTGTGTGTGTGTGTGTGGAAGACCATGGTTGAAAGATCTTGGAAAAGCTAGTAAGTGAACCTTGAATTAAGCTACAAGCTACTATGGCTTTCTCTTCCATTATTGTTATTTGGTGTTGATTGAGTCCACACTATCCACAGTTTTTTAAAGAACAGTGATGGAAACACATGACATTTATTGAGTACATATTTTATAGTGAGATCAGCCTTCACACTGGGAAACTAGTGGTAGAATATCTGTCCCTGCTCTTTCACCCCCACAGTCCCTGGTGGTTTAACCCTGTATTATTGTCATAATTCACACTTATACTTGCTTCTGTCCAAACCGTTAAGAGCAGACTAAGCTTTTTAATCTGCTTTTAGGTTGCATTGCCCTTTAATGCTTGAACTGAGCAGCCCAGATGTTCCAGGGTACTTGCATGGGTTTTAAGTTCTCTACATTGATCCCCTTTTCTTCTCTCGGTGGTGGCAAAGCTGCAGCTTTTGTCCCTGAGCTTCTTGCTGATCTCCAGTTTGGTTGATACTGATGGGGGACCACAATGTCCAACTTAAATCTTTGTGTCCCAATTACCAACCACTGTCCCTATTATTGGGGCACAGCTTATGTTATGCAATATATAATTCTGATATTATCGATATTATCATCATATCATATAATTTTGATAACTGATTCCAACATTAACATTAAACACCTGTCCTGATACAAATGTGAAAACGTGGATGTCTTAAATTTAGTGTACATATTTCCTGAATTCAGTTTACTGGATTATAAAAAAACACATAAGCTGATGTGAAACAAAGATAAAGTGACATGAAAAAAGGTGAGTTACATAAATTGGAAGGCAACTTTCTGTGGTACTGTCAGGGGCGTAAAATAGAATTGTGGGCCCTGTACATGGGCAGTCTCTGAGCCCATCCCCCCCAATAATCAAACAAATAATCGCTTACTCGAAATGATATGATGTGCTTGTCAACAGTAAGCTATTTGAAATGTCACATAGAAAATTAGGATGCCTGCTTTATGTTAAGGTATTCATCATTCTTCAGTCATGCCATAAAGATAAAATATGGGCATCTTATTTCTTAAACCCTAATATTGCGAGAGGCTTACTATACCACACAATGAAAAACAACTGAACAAGACTGGAATAGAATTGTATTCTTTACTTTGCAGCCTAATATGTCACTATTTCAGTCCTTTAAACTGTTACCTAATAATATTCCCCCACTGGGTTGTGAAAGAAACACTAATGCCTAGGCTATTAGGCAGGTTTCAGGGTGTCAACAATAAAATAGATGGAAAATGGTCATTCATAAGTGAATCACAAATGTTTTTCCTACACACAAAATGTTATATCAGTTCACCTGATGGAAAAATAAACTAATACGAAGTGTATGATATTACCTCTTTAACTAAATTGTATTTGACATATGAAAATGGCCTCACTTTTCACATGTCAGTACAGCATTAACCTAACTAGTAACCAAGCAGCAGGCCTGCACACTACAATACAATAGTACCTACAGACATAGCCTACATGAAAAGTACTCATTTGTAATTACCTTTTACCTACCACTAATTTGTGATTACCTAACACAAAACAACTTTACTGTCGAATCAGATGTTCAACCTCAGCATCAGCCTTAACACCCTTATAGACCATCCCATCATTGCACTATTATTTGCAGTGATTGTTATTTTATGCAGATAGCATTACAACACCATGATTCATTTGTTAACCTTATTAATGTTAAGCTACTAAATTGTTCTACAGTTCCAAATGGCAGATTGTAGCACCATCAACATACATCTGCACTTTAATCCTGAACCTGCTAGCCTGTATTTATTTGAATGAAATTAAGGAATTATGGGCCTACCCTTAACTTGACGAGGCTACAGTCATTGGTTGAGCGCAGTCTTTATTTTTGTTAAGGATTACATGTTTTATTATTTTACTTTACTGTTCATAAAGACTTTGTTGTGATCAGAACTCCCCTCCCCTCGTGCAGCAAACAGCAACAGGAAATTTTCATTTTATAAAACCTTTCCAACCTCTGCCCAGCCTAGCCTACTCTCCTAAATGAAAATGGTATCAAATTTTGAATAAAACTGCATATTCAGGTTTAACGTGTTGATCCCTTCATCTGTAATTTTGTGACAGCTCGAGAGAATTGTTAACTGAGCTTAACTTGCATATCATGTCTGTCAGAAATACCTGCTGCTCCACTCCCTGTTGCTGTTGAAACTGAGGTTCATATTTTTCTGCTTTCAGCTGATTTGATCAAACACATTTCAAATATTTCCCTTTGCTTGTGCGTTTCCTTTGTTGTTTAGCTAACATTTTCTCCGACGTGGATAACTGTCAACGGGCAATAAGCTGGCTGACATTACTGTCGGTTCCAGCTAAATCTAACAGCTGCATCAAACTCCAGAACAAAACCATTGCTCACCTTTCTTCTGAAGGAACTTGGTGAAGAGTTGTATCCTCTAATCTTCTTCCTTCAGTTCCTCCTTTCTCTCTTTTCTCTTTTGGAAACCCAATTTCTTCTGAAAAGGCATGGCTAATCAGACGGCTTCATCAGGACCAGGATGGCACTTTAGGCTAACTGAAAATGAAAATAGCTGGCGAAGTGGACTGAACCATTAAGGTTGCAGAAAAGGGGGTTGGGGGGCATTGTAGCACCTGCAAAAAGATATGTTTTTTTTATTATATTATATTTTATTTTTAGATCAGAACTTGACTGACTGAATTCAAGTAAACTGGAAAATTGTTTTTAGAAATCAGGCAACTCACAGTCCACATACATTTAGATTTTCCAAGCTAAATATCTCAATGCTATAAATTCAGTGGTATTTAAATATTCAGTTGTTTTACAATTTGGTACTCACTTGCTTATGAGATTCAAAGAATTACAGCTATTATTTGCCTCCATACATCTTCTCCAGCAACAAGTGTTAGTGTCCCATGATGGCTTTTTATATTCCACATTAAGAATGCAGTTCTATATAAAGATATACTTTGCTTTCAAGTTGAGAAAGAACACATTTTTATCAGTGATTTTAACACAGAGCACAAATATCAGTTTTGCTATTATTGTCCATTTTCTTATGAGCAGTCAAACACTGCAGTTACTGCCAAGTCCTAACACGATGATCATAGGCTACCAGGGTGTCCCCTATCCTGTGTATCAGTGTCACTCAGACAGTTTGGCTACAGCAGAGGGCAGTCTTACGCCAACTTTACACAGAAGCTGCCTCTCACCTGGTGTTATTATTCCAGTCTTACAGGTCTCCATTGTCTTGAGAAGCATAGTTTGTAGTTGATTAAACATTTTTGGAGTGTTTTCTGAAGGACTGTTACAGAATATTGGCATGGTTATCTTTGATTTGACTTGAAGAGTGGAGACATTTCTGTAATTTGGTGGCTTATGAAGATGACACAGGAAGATTTGAGAAGTGTTTTTGAAAAAGGTTTCTGAACTCAAGGTCATAATGAAATGTGTTGCTGTTGTTACATTCAATGGTTAAAGAACACAACAATTGATTATTTGGTGTAGTTCATTTTACTGTACAGGTGGGATATGTTTTCATTCAATGCCTACCTACCAGCACTCTTCCAGCATGCATGGTGTCATACATTTTGATGAATTATTATTGATAAGTAATTGATAAATTGACAAATATATTTGCTTTCAGAATATCAATTTGGCATTGCTTTTTAATATATGAGAAACAAACACACACATTGAGGTGTTAGTGTTGTGAACATGAAGCAACCAGAGAAATGACAAAGCGGTTAGGCTGCTGGTTATAGATTATCTAATGTGATCATTTTTGATATCCTATAGTGAAAACAAAGCCTACTTGTTAAAGTCGCTATCATTATGGTGAACCTGCAGCTTACCTGCCATATCAGTCCTGCAGCATGTACAACTCGCTATCAGGTGGCTATGATAGAGTAATCACTGCTGCCATGGCACTGAAGAAAATATTTTACTAATATGATTAAAATGGCCTTGAGAATGAGATTTTTCCAACACATTGTAGCACATATTCATCAGTGCATTGAGACTAACTGAATGTGGCTCATGAGGGCAGAGCAGAGGACACAAAAATTACACACAAGTTAATGAAAATTTGCAAAGGAATTTTCAGATGTACAGGTTGGATTTTTGATAATAATAGTAGCAGTTGTAATAATAATAATAATAATAATAACAAAAAAAACAATAATAAAAAGAAGAAGAAGAAAAAGAAATATGCATTGTGGAGGAAAGTTAGCTACTAGAATATGAACATATTGGATCATTTAGAAGCTTAAGATATTTTTCTCAGGAGTTGGTTGAGACAAAAAAACATAGCTAAAAGAGAGTGAATACTGGACTTACATTCATCAGGTGGACACAAACACCACTCCAATGATATGAATGATAATGATACTGTCTGCTGGATGTCAGTGGTAGAAGTAGTATTCTGATCTTTTATGATAAAGTAGCAATACAACAATGTCAAAAGTACAATATTATTATCAGCAGAAATTGATTCAAAGAATCAAAAGCAAAAGTACTGTCAGTATATTAAGATTATTATTCATCATGATTCAACAATGTCGTAGCTGGTCAAGGTGGAGCTAATTTGGGTAGTCTGCAACAGATCACATGTTTGTTATGTAAAATTTTAAGCTAGAAAGTAACAAGCTGTCGGATAAAAGTAGCCACATGGCATCACCTCACCTGAGTCATGTGGGAGGTTGGGAGGTGAATGGGTGGATGCTTCCCTGTGTAGTAACACTGGGTATATGTAAACATTGTCATAACATGCAGCCTTGGGTTTTCTCTTTGGAGTAAGTGCTGGCTGTAAATTTAAAACTTGCGAGTGAAATGTCAATATAGAATTTGCTATCAATAAAACATTAAAGGTTCTGGAAGAAGACACAAGTTTGCCAGTGTGTTTAGTTTTTCACAACTACCAACTACCACAATTACCCATATCACACCAAGCGGGAAGCGAATTTTTCGCCTTGTGTTACTCACACGAGTTTGACCACGGGATCATTTGTGAACAAATAAACACAACACGCGAATATTCGCCCATCTGGCTTCATAACATCACCGGAGGCGCACCCTGAGGCTGACCAGTGCCCAGTTTGATTGGTGCCAGGATTTAGCTACTACTACAGTGGGATGAACCCAAAATAATCAGATTTTGCTGTGATTTAATTGCAATAAACGGATCAAAAGGATGCCGAAATAACTACATCCTGATCCCAATTCGTAAAAAGTCTTAATTCATGCTTTGTCAGATCTGTCTGCAAGACGACAAGCAAATAACTTTTAAAATGCCTGTTTTCTGAATGGAGTTCGGATCGATCAGGGCTAATGCTAGTGCTAACTTGCTTCATAGTAAAGTACAACCAATAGCTGGAATCAGGTAACAGACACATATTTTCAGAACTTAGTCAAACTTCCTTGCTTACTTTTCTTCAAGCAATCTCTTTTTTTGTCCGGTCTCTATCAGAATCAGAATCAGAAGTAGCATCATAGAACTCTTGGTGCCCACAGGCAACTATGTCCCCCTCCATTTCTAATTCAACGTCAGGACGTCAGTGAGGTCAGGAGGAGAATCTCAATGCTGATAGGCTTTCACGACACAGCACCATGCAAATTTCGCACATCTTTGCATTGACTTTTTGAAATTGAAATTTGCCATTACAGGGTCCATAAGGTCATATTAACGCGAGTAAAACCAAAGAGCTGGTGGTGGACTTCGGCAGGCGCAAACTCCCTCCACCTACACCAGTGAACATCCAGGGAACGGACATTGAAATTGTGAGATCGTACAAGTATCTGGGTGTTCACTTGAACAGCAAACTGGACTGGTCAGACAATACGGACGCTCTGTTTAAAAAGGGCCAGAGCCGTCTCTTTTTGCTCAGGAGACTAAGATCTTTTGGAGTGCAGGGTGCGCTCCTGAGGACTTTCTATGACTCTGTGGTGGCATCAGCTGTCTTGTATGGGGTGACCTGTTGGGCCAGTGGCATCTCTTCCAGGGATAGAAAGAGACTGGACAGACTGATTAAGAAGGCCAGCTCTGTCCTTGGATGCCCTCTGGACCCAGTGGAGGTGGTGGGAGGCAGGAGAATGGTGGCCAAGCTATCATCACTACTGGAGAACACTTCCCACCCCCTACATGTCACTCTTTCAGCACTGGGCAGCTCCTTCAGCGACCGGCTGCTCCACCCGCGGTGTCTGAAGGAGAGGTACCGTAGGTCCTTCCTGCCTGCTGCTGTCAGACTCTATAATCAGTACAACTCCCGGTAATCTACACTTGACTGTCAGTGTGCAGACTATTCGCTACTATACTTCATCTACTGCTGTGCATTATCTTCATGCATATATTTTATTCATGATGTTATCTACTTCATATGTTGCTGTGAAATATTTTTCATATACATGTATATTATATATGTGCAATATTTTTATCTTATCTATTTGTTCATACTTACAACTGCACTCAGTCACTCTATTATTTATTTCTGTCTATACTGTGTATAGGACTATTTTTCTATTTATTTTTATTGTATTTCTATATATGACACTTTTGCTGGCTGCTGCAACGCTAAAAATTTCCCCGCTGTGGGACAATAAAGGCTTATCTTATCTTATCTTAACTCGATAAGGAACAGGCCCACATTTGTCTTTATTTAATTGCACAATACAATCAAACAATAAAATGTTGAACTCAGTTGTAAAACTTTGAGTTTTCATTGAGGGGATGGCAAAGAGAAGATGTAATCACCCACCGTAACCCAAATCCTTACTTATGAGGCTGAATAAAGAGGTAGGAATGCAACAGAAAAGCACCCTACTCAGATACAACTGACTCTCCCTATTAGCCCAAGTGACAGCATTATGTTGGTATGGTTAACAGGAGAAAGTCTTCACTGCAGAGAAACTGATGGATCCAACCTATGGATGGAAATCTGCCTCCATTCCCACCACACACAAAACAGACTGAGGTGGGTGGAGTTGATACAAGTCCTACTCATCTGTATGTAGACAATTTTAGGCATTAGCTGTTAGTACATTTTCAACAACAATTGGCTGGCTATGGAACTCCCAATTGAATCACTGTGCAAACAATTAGAAAATTTGTGAAAATTAGGACTGAATAAGTCAAAAGGGAATTTCTTGGTTCCTGAGAACACTGCAGTCAGAGATTTTCAAATTCTGTTCCTAATGTGGGGTGAATGAGAGGTTAGGAGTTGTATCTAAAAGTCAACTGACATTTAGAATTTGGTTTCAATTTGGACACATTCAGCAATTTTTGGTGGTGCCAGTTTTTAACCACGCTAGCAGTGTGGATGGAAATATTTGTTGATTGTTCGATCAGGTCCAACATCTTGGTCAAGAGTCGAGACTAAAAATATCTCAGCAACGATTGGATGAATGACTTTGGTGATCTCCTGATTTCTGGTGATCTCTGACTTTTCATCTAGTGACACCAGCGTTTTCACTTATCCTGAGCAATTTCACATAGACTATTAGATGGATTGTAGGCTATGATCACTTTGGGACTTGTGTCCATATTGTCTTTGTCTCTCTCTCCCTCTGTGTGTTTCTTTCCTTCTCCTATCTGTGTGAAAGGTGTGATTCAGCTTTGGCTCTTGAGTGTTCGTCTAGTCTGTCTTCTTTCCATAAATGTCTAAAAACGACTAGACCTATGTTATATATATTTTTTTGTTGAGTTGTATACTCACATTATCCCAAATGTTTCCAACAATGTTCAAATCCAGAGAAATCTGTATTTTATTCAAAGTAATGGTCTGTTACATTTTGTCACCCATCAATGGCGTCATATGCCCTTTAACCCCTCTAGTTGCTATAACTTCTGGGAAAACACGGGATATGTCAGAGAGTGAGGAAGGAAGGAATACAGTGTCACAGAATTATACTCCACACAGCATACATTTTTCATTAATTGCATGCCATTTTGCAACACAGTAGAGAGACTTAATTTATTGGTATAATATTTCAATATTGATCTAGCTTACTATGATGTGCTGCTATGACAAGTGTCTCATGCCAGCCACCAAGCTAATGTGTAGGTAATGTTTAACATTACAACAATGTTCAACACACTCATAAAGTTATTTTTAGTATGATTGTTTTGACCACAGATAACTGCGCTGGGCTACCCCATGATTGAATTCACCACATAACATTAGCTACTGTAGGCGACTCATCTTATGAGTCGACCCATACAGCTACTGTAGCTAACGTTATGTGGCGAGTCCACATCAAAACAATCATACTAAAATGACTTTATGAGTGTGTTGAACGTCACATAATGTTAGCTACAGTAGCTGTATGGGTAGTCGACTCATCTAAAGGCAAGTTAGCAAGCTATTTCCCTAAAATGAAATGACAAGAACAAATGTGACTAAACATAACGTGAATAAAACTTGAATACATTTCCTCATTAGTGAACATGATTTCTGCCTGAGTCACGTCAGATAGATGTTCAACAGCATTGGTGGCTGTTTAACAATGAACTCCCATGATCCTACGCTACTTCATGATCTGATAAAACTACGTCTTTTGCTATTGTTTTGATTTAAGAGACAGTGGCAGAAATGACATATTGTACATTTATCTTGACTATATCGGCAGGATTTCTGGGTAATGAAGTCCTCAAAAAACACAGTTACCTCTGCTATTTCTACTATTTGGGATCACCAGAATGCAAGTTACCAATTGCAGATTTCATTGTAAAAGCAACAATAAATACAAAATTATCTGCTAATAAATGACCTGCCTCTTTCTCTGAGCTATGGATCACATCCAGTGATTTCCTGTAGCAGCTTGTCACACATGCAAATCAGTTCTGTGTGGTCCTTTCCCTTTGGAAATACATCAATTAGTTGGCATGGAGATTTGATTGTCCAGCAATCTAACAGCCAAGATTTTTCCCCCTCTGGATGACAATGAGATAATTATTCCATATATGTCTGTTTGTTGTCACAGACTATGTGTGGATTACGCTGACAGCCTGGACACTGTGGAAATAGCAGAGAAATATTAATTACCCAAAAGAAACATCAGAGTTAATTTGATGTATTTTAATGAATTGTGCTTTTTTTTTTTTTTTTTAGGAATAACCACTGCGTACAATATATGTACATAGCTGAACATTAGTGAAAGCTTATAAAACACATGAAACTTGTGCTAGCTAAACTAAATACATCCTTCCTGTATCTCTAATATTCAGTCCTGTTTGAGAGGTTGCTTTAGTCTGGCGTAATTTCATCAGAAATATTGATATGTCTTGACAAATGACAGGGGAACACAGCTTTATCGCAAGCCTTTTTGATCTCCTGGAGAGGTGCATCCGCTATTCCCAACAAACCAATGCTTCTCATTGTGTTACACACATCACAGATGCAACAGCCCTTGATCTAATTTGACTCAAAATAGCCAGACAAAATGACAGAAAAGTATTGCAATTTTTTCATTTTCCTGCATCTGAAGTTCCTGTTCCTTCAAAGGGATAAAAGATGCCATTGGACAAGGTGCAGGGACACAAAATAATGCCATTTTCCCTACAAAGATGTATTTTTCTGACACAGTCCCAGAATGAAAAATGCAGTCTTTTTTCTGAGCTTCTTTTGAGTATTCTACATCTGAGGAGAGTCTAGCATGTTATGGTGTGGATTTTTAAATCCCAGTTAGACCTCTGTGTAATAAAGGTTATCTATGATGGGTGAAATGCAGAGGACAAGCAACAGTGTTAATTTAGCTTTGATCTGCAGCAACATACATTAAGGCTGAGGAACTTCTTTTCCTTGCATTTAATTATCAGACAATATTGATTTATATTAACCCTTCATTTCATGCACACCACACACAAACACATATGCACATTAAAACTGAGATATGCACAACGCAGTGTCAGGTAGCTCCTCTATAACATGGGCCACATCACACACACAAACATACATGTATGTGTGCTCAAGCATTCATGCACGCGCACACACACACACGCCCGCGCATGCACACACACGCACATACACACACACACACACACACACACACTATAGGGCCTTCATAGAGTCCCCAATTAATGGTTAATTATAGTTTTGTCCTGATGGCAGGAGGCAAAACTCTATCAGTCCCCTAATGGCTGTGGTGCTTTTGTGCTCCTAGCAACCGGCCGTTCTTTTGTATGGGCTACATACACTCTGAGGCAATGTGAAAGCTGCCTATGGATTGCTGCTTTGTTATTTATAGAGCAGCATTTCATAATGGCCTTCACAAAAGCAAATAAATCAGTTGTAATAAGCTGGTGTCTGCTAGGACAGATGCATAAAATACAAGAGGAAAATTGCCAAATCTACTGTGGGTTTACTGCTGGAAAGAGACAAAAAAGCTAATTGACGTTTTTTGTTTTTAAGGACTCGAATGACACAATGTCTCTGATCACGTACAATAGGATATCAGTGGTATGTCTCTGGGATCTGTGTATCAAATTCATTTACAAGGATTTTCATGCTATGTAGGGTTTAACTAACAGATTTGTAATCAAATATCTTTGAGTTGGACTATTTTCAGACAAAAGATGACATGTAAATTTATGATTCTCAAGCTGAAATGGTCTCAGGTGTACTGCAGGTTGGTTGCAAAATAGTGTCAATAAACCTACACGTGACTAGCAAGGATATATGCTTGATTTATGCTGTGGATTTTGTTCCACATCTCTTTCAGTGTAGTCACGGTGCGAATGGATAACTTCAAGGCCAGTATGGAGAAGAGGAATCACAGTAACTGATAACTCTTACAACTTAAATACACCATGTGAGTATTGTATTAAGATAGACTTGACACTCTAGCGTGATGTGACAAAAAAGTGATGCTGATTCTCATTCACTGATTTACTCCCTACCTTTCTTTTTTGTATTAATTTATTAATCTTTTATTAAAATATAAAGTAAAATGTGGTAATAGTATGTATTACTGACATGCATGGACTATTGGATGTTTGTTTTCACAGATATTAATAGTTGTAAATGTGTATGGATTGTAGACATGGAACACCATCACTGTTGAGAAACTACATAATAGCCAACAATAGACTGAATAGATTTACATTGAGGCTCAGCAAATTTGCTTGACTGACCACTGCAGCATATGAGTTCTTGATTTTAGATTAGCCTTTTCAGCTTTGTAGTCATTTGACACAGACAAATCAATACAACTATCAATAGCAGGTGGGGCAGGCTTTATCTAAGAAGCAAATTTAAAGACCCAGAAAAATATTTGACTTCCATGTCAGGGGTCAGAGGATAGGTCACAGGAACCTCAAACAGTAAATCCTTCCAATGATGCTGCGATGGTTTTTTTCTTACCTAATTGAAAATGCCCTGACATAACAGTGGAATTATTCACCCATAGGGTAATAATGTCTATGGCCTTTGCTGCACAGTGTGCATCTATCCAATCATTCACATGTCATGTTTGGAGATTTTTTAGAGAAACTCTAAATAGACAAAAGAACACCCCAGAATAAAAACAATTTAAATGATATTACATATTCAGCTAAACTCCAGTCCCTTGTACATAATGCTACCTCATTCATACCCTATCCATAATACAATATGGCATTTGTCAGCAGTCATTCTGTCACTCAGATGGCATTGTCACAGTGAAAGCTCCATTGTTTTCTGTTCTGCTCTTATTGACGAGTAAAGATACTGTTGATATTTACTTAACACTTTGTACATGAGCTTCACAATAAGTGCGTTTTAATGTGAAAGCAGTGGTAGGTCTTCATTGTGAAGCCAAACTGGGAGAGGTTGACGATGCATGCGAGGATAGCTAAAGTTGCCAAAAGATACATTGTTTGTGTAAGAATGCATGATGCCATTTTATAGACTGCCGTTTTGCTAGTGAGTCAGATTAAAACACAGATACATTTTAACACATTGCTGACAAAATGTGATTGTGGATCTGAAAACAAGGACTGATGACGCATCTGAAAATGTTATTAAAACAGCAATTATTTTCCTACGGATGCATAAATATCAGGGCCTGTCGACAGTATACAATACAATATACAATATTTAAAACCTTTGTCTAAAGATAGACAAAAGGACTGTAGTTGTCTGACTATTATAATACTCTCTGTGCTTAGCAGATAATTTTGCAACCTTGTACTTGACTACTGAAACCTTATGCTGAAATTTACAGTGTATTTTTTATACTACCAGTGTACCAGTACAGTACGTACTGATACATACATTTCGGTTCAAGTGAACCAGATGAAAAGTTTCCTTGTTTTGCTGGACACTTGGAAACCAAGCACCTTAGTATGCAGTCTGTGGACATGTCAAAGGGCCTTTCAAACTTTTTCAAGGATATCCTCAAGACATCCTGGAACCTTATCAAACACCCCTGCAGCCTCAGAGGACTCCAAAAAGCCCTCATGGAGCACTGGTGAACCCTACGGAATCAGACAGATTGAATCATTTGTTTAATACCTGGGTCCAGTACGTGGGTCCTGGGTTCAGTCTGCCTAATTGACGGAGAGAAACCTGTAACACCCCGCTCCCAGCCTGTTAAACCAGAAAGGGAATGATCATGCTCTAAGACTATGGAACTTTTATGGCCTATGTGTGGATGAGTGGCTTTCACAGAAATAAAGTGGGTTCTGACTTGGAACACTGTGTCCAGTTCTCTTAATACACCCATGGTGGAATCTCAGCCAATGAAAGAAGTGGAAAAAGTCAATACTCATGAGTTATTTGCCTGCAAAGAGACACGTGATGTATAGTCTTGTGGAAATCCTATTAAACAACATTAAAACTTTTGAACAACTATTGCCTATTGTCCAGTCGTTGGATGTACTATATATTGAAAGACCAGTGAATGCACACATGTAAACTTCGACAAGAAGTGAATTTTGACACTCTACCTGTCCTCTGAAAACACTCTGGAAAGTCCCTCCAAAGTAATCCATCCAATGAAATCCACAGCTGTGTAGAAGCCCAGGAGTGACAGAAAAACAGCCAAAAAATAAAACAGCTAAAAGCCCACAATCACACAAATGGTAAGAAAGTTCATTTTTGTAAGTAGCATACGTAGTTTTTTTAAGTATGCAATTATTGTTTTTTTATAGAACAAAACTTAGAACCCGCTGGTGGACACCGGTGGTGAAGGAAGCCGTTAAGCTGAAGAAGGAGGCTTTTCTGGCTTGGTTACCCCGGGGTAACCCGGCCCAGAGGTCTCTTGAAGCAGCGGACAGGTACCGGGAGGCCAGAAGGACGGCGGCCTCGGTGGTCACCAAAGCAAAAACCCGGGTGTGGGAGGAGTTCAGGGAGGCTATGGAGAAGGACTTTCGGTTGGCCTCAAGGAAGTTCTGGCAAACCGTTAGACGACTCAGGAAGGGAAAGCGGGGCTTGGCCCAGGCCATGTTCAGCAGGGGAGGAGAGCTGCTAACACGGACTGGGGATGTTGTCGAGCGGTGGAAAGAGCACTTTGAGGAACTCCTCAACCCGACCAACATGTCCTCAGTGGAGGAGGCAGAATTTGAAGACTCAGGGGAAGACTCACCCATATCCCTGGCAGAAGTCTCTAAGGTAGTCAAAGAGCTTCTTGGTGGCAAGGCGCCAGGCGTGGATGAGATTCGCCCTGAGATGCTGAAGGCTCTGGACATTGTTGGGCTGTCTTGGCTGACACGCCTCTTCAGTGTCGCATGGAGGTCGGGGATTACCGCGGTATCACACTGCTCAGCCTCCCCGGGAAAGTTTATTCCAGGGTGTTGGAAAGGAGACTACGACCGATTGTCGAACCTCGGATCCAGGAGGAGCAATGTGGATTCCGTCCTGGCCGTGGCACAGTGGACCAGCTCTTTACTCTTGCAGGGCTGCTGGGGGTTCATGGGAGTTTGCCCATCCAGTCTACATGTGTTTTCTTGACTTGGAGAAGGCTTTCGACCGTGTCCCCTGGGGGGTACTGTGGGGGGTACTGTGGGAGTATGGGGTACCGGGGTCGCTGCTACAAGCCATCCGGTCCCTATATAACCGAAGTGAGTGCTGTGTCCGCATTCTCGGCACAAAGTCAAACATGTTCCAAGTGGGTGTTGGACTCCGCCAGGGCTGCCCCTTGTCACCAATTCTGTTTGTGAAATTCATGGACAGGATTTCAAGGCGCAGCCGGGGGGAGGAGAGTGTCCGGTTTAGTGGCCTCAGAATAGCATCTCTGCTCTTTGCAGATGATGTGGTTCTGTTGGCTTCATCTGGCTGTGACCTTCAGCTT
This sequence comes from Macquaria australasica, assembly GCA_005408345.1. Taxonomy (NCBI): domain Eukaryota; kingdom Metazoa; phylum Chordata; class Actinopteri; order Centrarchiformes; family Percichthyidae; genus Macquaria; species Macquaria australasica. Next base: position 34,731 of record SEMN01000533.1, on the reverse strand, counting down.
GCACTGGGGCGGTTCTTCAGCCGAGTGTGAAGCGGCTGGGATGAGAGTCAGCACCTCCAAGTCCGAGGCCATGGTTCTCAGCCGGAAAACGGTGGACTGCCCCCTTTGGGTTGGAGGTGAGTTACTGCCCCAGACGGGGGAGTTCAAGTATCTCGGGGTCTTGTTCACGAGTGATGGTAAGATGGAGCATGAGATGGACAGGCGGATCGATCTACGTTCCAACCCTCACCTATGGTCATGAGCTTTGGGTAGTGACCGAAAGAATGAGATCGCGGATACAAGCGGCCGAAATGAGTTTCCTCTGCAGGGTGGCTGGGCTCACCCTTAGAGATAGGGAAAGGAGCTCGGACATCCGGAGGGAGCTCAGAGTAGAGTGGTTTGGGCATCTGATTAGGATGCCTCCTGGACGCCTCCCTTTAGAGGTTTTCCGGGCACGTCCAACTGGTAGGAGTAATTTTGCCATCACCTATTTCTGTTGCTAGATTTGCGGTCTGTTTTCAGGGCAACAGTCACCCACCAGGTGTGACAAGATGCACAATCTGCTGTGTTGTCCACCGTACATCGTCCTTGGCTCACAGGGTGTGATGAATTCCACCTTTGTCGTCCACTGCCTATCATGAACAGGTATGCGGGGTGTGTGTTACTATGTGTGTGTCGGGGGGCAGTTGGTCAGACACCATGACGTCCAAGACAGATCTTTCTCTCAGCCTTGCTGGAGACAGCGGATCTGCTCTTCTGCGTCTCCCGGGAAGCTTCTAGTGTGTCTCTGAACGTGGTGGTGGCACGTTGGGTAACCAGATCACTACACACCCAGCACTAAAAGGCTAACAGTCTGGACTCAGAAAGCATCTGTGGTCAATACTTTCTCTCTTCCCTTTCTCTCACTTCCTTATCTCTGTTTCTTCCAGTAGGAGGGCATTAGGACCGCTGTCACTTACCACACATCAGGAGAGAGCAGAGAGAAAAGAAAGGAAAAAAAAGAGAGCAAGGATTAAGGGAAATTCCTGTTCCTATCAGTATGAGAAGTTGAGATTCCTTTCCATCCACACCTTCAGGTGGACATGACCCCTACACGTTTCCATTCTTCATGTAAAAATATAACATGATTGTTTAATGGATTCACCTTATCAACGTCATATTTTCTACACATTTATAGACTGACTTTACAGACACATGTATCCATTATACTCATTATTACGGAACCAAACCTGTCTTCTAAATATTATATTCACATACAACTTATTTGCATTATCATATGTTCTTTACAAAATGCACTACACCTGCATTGCATTTTTAAAATAAAAATAACAAGAAAATGTCAATATCAACTTTTCCTACATGTTTACCTGTTGTCTTTATACATTCAGGATAATGTACATTTCCACAGCACTATTTGCATCAACACCATCATGTCACAATCACAGTTCTGCTGCTCTGTGTTTCTCTGTTCAATAGTAATGTTGTTTTCATTAACTAATTATTTCCAATCGCTTCCATGCTACCATATTTTCAGTTGCTGTTAAGCTACCGTTAATGAAACTCAACACTTCCTGGACAGATGTTTCACATTAAAATCATTCCAGCTGTTAAAATGGCATAATCCCTCCCTTTTCCTGGAAGGATTTTAATTTGAAATATATGCAGAATGTGTTTGCGAGTTTAATTAACACCAAGCAACTGGGAATAATAATAATTTAAATAAATAAATAAATTAATAAATAAATAAATAACACTAATAATACTACTACTACTACTAATAATAATACAATACCATAAAACAGGATAAAGTTAATCAAGAAAACAAGATAAAATAATTAGTGAGTAGGGACAGTATTTATGTTGAGAGAAACAGAGAGTAGCAAAGTGGTGAGTATGACTGATGGAATTAGTGCTTATTGAATTTACCATTTGAATTATTAGAGTTGAGTAATTTCCTCCTCCATCAGTGTTTTTACCTGCCCAGGCCTTTATTTGTTCATGCTGGCAGACTTGGACATTGTATGAATACTGGCTTTTATTTGTATATTTCTTTGAAAACACACTTGGCAATTCAGGTTTGTAGTATTTATTTCGTAAGAGACAGGGATGATGAGTAATATGAACGCTGTCCACATTGGTTGTTCTTTGCTTTATAAAATACCATTGTTATCTTAATGTCTCCAGGGAATCCCAAATGATCCCTTTTTGTAAAATGATTTCACTATTTGATCTGTAGGTGTGTCAAAGCCCACAAACTGAAGTTAAATATGACTTCAGGCCACAATATGACAGACTTTGGACAGTGGAGTACAGATTATTTCTCTTTGTTCTAATATACACAATACATATAAGAACTATTGAGCTGTTACATAGACTTCACATCGAATCAAGAGAACTACTATAGTTCTGCTGTCAATATCAATGAATATAAAATACAGAAACACTTCAGCCAGGAAGATTACTACATTCATTGCTATGCCACACCTGATGGCTCCTGATTAGTTATTTTCCTGTTTCCCTCTGCCATCCTGTCAGTTTAAAATCTAAGAAGTAACTCCCTGCAAGTGCACTCCATCAGTGAGCCACAACCATAATGCCCCTCATTTACTCACACAACCCATAAATAATCACCACTATCACTACTAAGCACCTATAGTTCACTTGTTTTTGCCTCAGAAAAATTAAAAAGGCAACAGGAACAGACTCAAATGGAAGAGAATAACAACAAGAATACAGGCTCAGTTAAAGAAGTTACAGGCAGGTAAAGTGTGACTACTGACAGTGGTCTGAAAATTACAAACAGGTAGAAGTGTTTTTAGGGTGCAGATTATTACATGAGGCTGCTGCACCAACAGTAAAAGCAGTCTTTCCTAAATCGGTTTTGATATGGAATGCATCGGCCACTCACTGGAAAGGGTTCCGTGTAAACCAGAGTTCTAAAGCTGTAAACATGAGATACAAGATTTTCCAACAGGGGCTTTGCAAATAAATAAATACCACTGGTTATTATGTCTCCCAGGGAACACCAGCAAGTGTTATTATATACATTTTATTGATGGTGACTAATTATATTCAGTAATGGACCTAAGATTGGGATTATTAAACAGCATCTAATGGCCTAAAGGTGTGATCAGACTGAATGCAAAACAAATTTTAGAGGCTGATAAACTTCATGCTCTGACGTATGGGACCAACAACCTAAGAACCTATGAAGCAAAACCAATCACTTATCAGTTTTCTACTCTACTCAACTATTCAGTTTATTCAGTTTTATTTATATAGCGCCATATCATAACAAAGTTATCTCAGGGCACTTTTTCGAATAGAGCAAGTCTAGACCGACTCTTTATATTTACAGAGACCCAACAGTTCCCACCATGAGCAAGCACTATGCGACAGTGGCAAGGGAAAAACTCCCTTTTAACAGGTAGAAACCTCGAGCAGAACCAGGCTCAAGGTGGGCGGTCATCTGCCTCGACCGGTTGGGTTGAAGGGGGAAGGGGGGAGCGGGAGAGAGAGAAGAACTATGCAAAGAAGTTCAAACTAAATAAATACCAGGACTTGAAGAAGAAAAAGGATGAATGAAACACATCGCTCTGGGAATAAAATACTTTATGTGACAGTGTACAGTAGAAGTAACATGATAAAATAACTGCCCATTCAAAGCTAAGTATGTGAAATATATAGATTAAAATAGACAAGAGACTACCTGCCACTTTGAGTCTGTATGTGTGAACCAGAACTGAAATCTGCTTCAACAATCCTCTTCCTACAACTTAGAGGAAAGCTGCCTCTGTTTCTACTACATTATGTCCATGTCTAACCCCTGCCTGTGAGTTGGTGTTCATCCACCTAAACCTTCAATAGTGTGGGAAGGATTTTCACTTTCACTTTTTGAAAGAAAATATGGCTAATTTTGGGCCATTTATGATTTCTTACATGAACATTTTCCATACCTCTTGTTGATTGACATGCTGAAACTCCAATCAAACCCTAATTTTCTTAAGAAATACCCATGGAATTCCTGTTCTCCTAGTGATGTGTCATGTTAGCATATTCCAACAAACTCTCTAAACTGACCACCAGAGATTAGCATAGAAAATGAGATTATTGTTCAATATTTTAACTATGCTCAATGTCCATCCTTAACATCTCTAGACTTGCGCAGTGTTGTGCAAATATAAAATCCCATTCATTTGTATGAATAGTAAAGTAGCTGAGAAGTTCATGTAATCATCTCATTCTCATTGGAGAGAATGTTTATTGGCTACCAACATATTTATACAGTGGTATGCCATATTATTGGAAGAGGAGCTATATTTACTGCACAGCTCTGTATAATGCATCCCTATGGAGTATAAAACATTAATTCCACTATGTGTATCCGAAAGCGTAAGAAAACACTAATGGCACTGGCAGATCAGGGTTACACACCTCCCACCTGCACTTAAGAGGATAAATCATCCATCACTTCCCTTTCAGAAAATGTTTTGTTCCATACACTCTGCCTCATATCCCCAACAAATGAAGAAGACAGTATCAGCGTGACTCCCAGGCCAGACTCACAACAACGTATTGATGTTCTCCCCCCTTCACCCTCTAAGTGAGTATAAGGTATCCACAAGCTCCAAGGTTGGCGCCAGCCTCTGTCTTTTATGCACCACAAACCAGAATTAATTGCAAATCAATCGAACAAAGTACAACTGATCAGTAAACCAATTAGTAATTTTAGCTTTGTCCAGGTTTAGCTTTCCTCAGGCTTCCACTGCCTTACGTTTTTTTCATTCGTATTTCTGGTTCTGGTTTCTTGTCTTCTCTATGCAAATATTGATTTTTATATTGTAAAGCAAATGAACTGGAATACATATGGCCCTCAAACACTGATACATACAGATTGGCAGACAGACAGAAACTTTTTTGGAAAAGCTTTTAATTTAGCCTTAGTGTGTGAATTACTTTTTACTTGATAAAGAAGCATACTTTTTTTTACCTTGCAATTAACTTGCAGCAAATCCGGACAATTAGACTGCAGATGAATCGCACATATTGCTGTTGCTGTAGAATAACTATTACATTATTTATGTAGAACTAGTCACTAATTTAACCAAACTGACTGTACTTTAAAGACCTTTGAAGTTGGTGCATTTAAATCTATACGATTAACTAACTGTAGAGGTGAAGTCTGAGTGTGTGCCTTAGTCAAAAATCCATGAAAAATTGTGCTTTGCAAGTTGATTTTAGCAGCCGCAAATGCCAGTAACATAATCCATCATGGAGAGGGCTAGACGGCTTTTGCTTAATGTGCATGCGTTACTGCATAGTTTTTTCTTGATTGTTTTTAGTTATGGTTTGGCACATATGGTGTTTTTGGTTAAATAATGAAAAAGTCAATGTGTCCTAATGTGTTCAAATGAAATACACTGATTAATGTTTTGCACTTATGTTCTATGAACATAAGCATTTCCTTTTATTTTACAGTTTTTTATGATTGCCAGCTCACATATCGCCACGTTTTATGTGGATGTCCAATCAGTGTTGATGGTAAATGTAGTCAAAGCAATAAACTCCTCAGTGTGTGCTATATTGACCAAGAAAGCTGAGTTCTTCTGCTTGCGGAGCTGTGCTGGCAGTGCCTACATGTACCAGGATGCTGTACATGCTGTTATTATTGCTGTTATTATTATTATCATTGCTATTTTTTTAAATTAATATCATTACCACTACCATTACCATTATTATTATTATTACTATTACTTTACATCTGTGTGGAACTTGCATTGTACTAGGCCTACTGTATGTTCTCTTTCCTCCTGCTCTCTCTCTCTCTCTTTCTCTCTCAACCCAACCGGTCGAGGCAGATGACCGCCCACCCAGAGCCTGGTTCTGCTCGAGGTTTCTGCCTGTTAAAAGGGAGTTTTTTCCTTGCCACTGTCACCTAGTGCTGCTCATGGTGGGAACTGTTGGGTCTCTGTAAATATAAAGAGTCGGTCTAGACCTGCTCTATATGAAAAAGTGCCCTGAGATAACTTCTGTTATTATTTGGCGCTATATAAATAAAATTGAATTGCTATCATAAAAACTGAATTGCGCGCGAGCTTCTGATGTCAACGGCCACTGAGCAAGCTAGCTGCTGCTAATTGAAGTTGCACAATGTTGCCAAGCCAATGAATTCCTGCAGTTTGACCATTTATTTTTCACCCATAGCTATATCTTTACCTTCAGGGCATGTCTATCAAATAAATTTACATACAGCAACAAACACACACACACTGGAGAGGAGCAGAATGGGCTTCTGTATAAAGCCGTTTTCATATTGAATCAGGCATTGCGGCGATTCGCCGCAGGGTTGTGCGGTGGTGTGGGAGTGTCTGATACTAACCAGCAATCCCAGCTTGAAGACCGATACAAGCCAAGCTGATGAACAGTAATCACGGAGCCAATCGATCAGTCTCTCTTCCATCTTCACAGTTGCTCGGTAAACAGTGGAATATTAAGGTAAACAGCTAATTCTACAGTGCTACATGTAAACAAAGTTCTTCTTCACCTAACCTAGCTATTACTTTGTTGGCCAAAACATAGCGTTAGGTGACAAAAATACTTACTCAATGGTCATCTACCCTCTCAACCCTTCTGGTCTTGGTTGTCTTTTTGAGTTTATCTTCTGAAGAAGGTCTCCAGCACCTCTGTCAAAGTGAGCAAAACTTTCATGCATAGTAACACGGGGGCTCTCTGGGTTGGCGTCTGCGACAGGATCCAACAAAATCTGCCCACGCTGAAATTTACTGCAGTAGATGATTCCGTTTCTGTTGTCATCAAAGGAAATTTGAGTAAAGGCACCACCAGTTGCTGTTTGCTCTCGGCAGCTCAGGTTCTGGATGGTCCCCGCCGGCCATATCCTCTTGCACGGCTAATGCAGCCACAGCCTCGGCCTCTCTCCGCTGCATTTCTTCGTTCATATATAATAAATACGGCTGAATGTCTGAGTCAGCCAAAACACCCCTGTAAATGTATCCTTGTCCCTCATATTTTGGGACGCCATTTTCGCTGTTGGAAACGTAGCTAGTATACAAGCGAAGAAAACAAGTTTTGTTTTTGAGCAGCAGCACGCCCCCTGGCTACCCATAGACTAGATATCCAAGATGAAATAGCTTGTAGTTCTTCATATAGCCCACAGTGAGGAATTTAATGCTTCAATTGACTACATTTACCATCAACATTGATTGAACATCCACATAAAATGTGGAGAATTTTCCCTTTAATCTCACATCCAAAATGCACTAAGCCCCCAAGCGGTCTCTTCAGTATTCTTCAGCATACAGACAGTAGTTCGGCATGTACGGGAAGTGTTGATGGCAGCAAGTATGTATGAGAGCTGGTAGCTGTCGAGTTGAGTCAGGTTGAGTATACGGGTTTGTAGAATTGAATGGTCTCAGCGCATACTGCTACAGTAAGCCCTAAGGGGAAGGAATCAGTCAGTCACCACCTGCACTGTTTAGCTAAATTATGTCATAAAGTTTGTAAATTTACTTAAGATTGTATGCTTCCATTTATATGGCTGGCAGTTAGTTTGGCATGAGAAGGCAAAATCAAAAAGATAATGTTCTGCACAATATACAGTTCATTAATCAGCCTATGATACTATAATACGGTCCCCTCGTAAAGCTGGGTTTATGCTTGATGCAAAGGGTTTACTCCAGTGCCACCATGAATACCTACAGCGTAAGTTTTAATTCATAGTTCAGTGTTTAAATTTACCTATTCATAACACCACCACAACAAAGATGTACTGTACGTAATCAGACTGCAACGTGTCTTTAACTCTTTTCATTTACTTTGCGAAACAGAGCGATGCTGGGCTACCCTTGTACTTATAAAGCTGGAGTTACGTCCATGTAAATTGTATTTCTCCTTGTTTTATTACAAAATATGAGACAACTGTCATGCAGTCGTCATGTTTGCAGAAGGTTTGCAGTGGAGATGTTTTTGCTAGATGTATTTTTACTGAAAAACAGATTACTAATCCTTGTGTTGTATTCACTCTCAACAATCTCTGCATCGGAAACTTGTACAGTAGGAGAAACCACAAGCATCCCAAGATGACCAATCACAGTTCTTGTGGTCTCCATGTGGTGCTAGCCACATTATCTAACAGCCGTACCCCACACATTGCTGGCTTTAGTATCTGGGGACTGCATCCTACAATTTTTGTAACTTTCAGGCAATCATACACACTTTATGCAGTGATTGGGATTTGAACTTCTCTTTGAAGCTCTCTTTTTTTCATTCTACACACTACTTCCATCACGTTTTGTATTTATAACTGAGTGCAAGACCATACCTTGTAGAATGTGTGTGCCGTTATTCACATTTTTATGATTCATTCAACAAGTCCTCCAAATTTTGTTTGTAACAGCCCTCCAGAGTGACACAGGTAAGCGTTTTCTGAGCTGACGCCCCAATCAGGACGACACTGTTTGTCAGTGACTTCCAAACCCGTTACAAATCACTGTTGGAAAAATAAATCAATTTTATGATGTGACAGCTATGGTTGTGGTTGAGGTGTGGTTTAGGGACATTTAGGCACAAACACAACATTGTTAGGATTAGGGATAGAGCATAGTTTGGATTAGAATAAGTAGTTAGTTAAGGTTAGAAACAAATGGTGGTTTGGTTTAAAATAACTACTTCGTTAAGGTTAGGTCATCATCGTGGTGACAATAATAACCATGTGGTTAAGGTCAGGGAATGACTGTGGTCATGGTCAAGAAAAAAATGCCACATTGTGTTGTCCCATTCCATCCACCCCGACTTCTGCTCTCTGCAGACTTCATAATATCACCCAACTTCCTCATTTGCAGCCGTCATTTTGCACTTGTTTAAATGACTGATGCTGATGTTTTTCTTGGAAGGACAATTTTGATTCATTGTGTCCAGACTACAATGACACACTAAAGTGTGGCAGTGGGAAGTGGAAGGCAGTGGGAAGCAGCCAGGAGGCCATTCAGAACAGGTAGAAACACTTGACTTTGGACATCGTCATATGAGCTAGTTCATATGAAGCATACTGAGACATTTACACTTTTAAGGAGGGGGCTGGAGAGAGTGGTTAGGACAAATTAAATCATGCTTGGTACCTGAAAAAAGCCTTAGGCCGGACCTGAACAGACAGGATAAAGAAGCAAACCAGAGTAGTGCTGTCCATCACGACTGTCATTCACTTAAAAATATCCAGGTGAGCATCTTGTTTTTCAATGAAGTGCAGTATGTATTTTAATAATCAGTGATGCATGGATACACTAGTCTGTAAAAAAAGTGAAGAGGCTCTGCACTGAGCCGTCACTCACCGACAGACTGAACATGATATCCAGGAATATGGGGATGCGATGTTTGTTTAGTATTTATTAATCCCTCAGCCAAACTGCAAGTCAAATTGGTGCTGTTGAATCAGAGATGGCTCTGATAATGATGACAGAGGAATTACATGTCTGGCAGTCTTATCAGGCACCCAAGTATATCCCATGTCAGTTGTTTGTGCCAACACCAGGCACAGTCAGAACTATCAAAGTATTTATGCTGTCATGTTTCAACAGAAAATCACCTCCCAATCCTGCCTCGCTTTTCCTCCAGCATAATAATCCCTAATTTCAATGTGTGCAGCATCTTGGGTTTTTGTGGGCATTTACTCAGCAGAAGGGTGTAATATCAACATGGTGGGAGGATAGAAGAATACAAGAGCTATAACACATTATCCACCAGTAATTTCCCCCTGACAGCTGATAAGTAATTTTCATGTCCATTCAGAGGTGGACCAGAGCTACGATTAGGACAACGTATGATAAGGACTGTGGTAATACCTGCTTTCCTGTCCTCATTCCTCAAATCCATTTGATTGTCATTGACCACTGACTATGTCATAGAAGCAGCCTAAAGAAATACAGCTTTTTAAATTATGTTACACAATAAAGCAGATTTCAATACACTTGTACAACAGGTATAAGTACATCTTTTTTTCTCCATCTGCTGAGATTATATTTAGGGCCCGAGCATCAAGCATCGCAAAGGCCTTATTGTAATTCAAGGAATTATTGGGGCCCAAGCATCATAGGGGCAAAGAACCTAATGTTTTTATAGATATTATTATTGTTAGGGCTCGAGCACTGAGGTGACACGACCAACGGAAAGTCCAAGGAACCTATTGTTTTTGTAGGGATTATTATTATTATTCTGCTGGGGGAATGCATTTTTGAGTGGTGTGGGATGCTTGAAAACTCACGGAAATTGGCACACATGTCAGAACTGGCAAAAATTGCAAAGTCCTGCAGTGATTGGGCTTGGGCGTGGCAAGTGGGCTCCATAGCGCCCCCAAATGCATGCCAGGGTTGGGATAAAGTTGCCTATGATGTTTAAGAGATTTGGTGGGATCATTGCTCTCATCAAAAAGAACATTTCAATACTTTTTAAAAGAGTTTGCCAAACAGGAAGTCAGCCATTTTGGATTTCCTGTGTTAATGTCAACTTTCTGAACATGTTTGAGGTCTTTAGGATGCTCAAAAACTCATGAAACTTTGCACCCATAGTCGAATTGGTGAATATTTTGATTCAATGTCAAAATTAGGCTTGGACGTGGCACGTCACCTCTATAGCGCCTAGGGATGTAACAATCCATCAATCGATGTATTGATTCAATGATCAACGATCCACTATCTTCGATGCAAAGTGAAAACATCGATCCATATCATCATCTTTAAGATACACCTTTATTTTGAAATTCCCATGGCAGTATGTGTCACTGTTTCTGTCCAAGTTCACCTCCTTCCTAAACATTCAAACAGTGCTAGCACCAGGCAGATAATGGCAAGCAGCCAACAAAAAGACTCCCTCTTGGGAATAAATCAGCAGTGTGGAAATATTTTGGATTTTGGAGAAAAGACGGGTCGGCAGTCAAAGCACATGCCATATGCAAACAATGCTGTTACGAGATAAAATACTCAGGAAACATGACAAATCTGGCAGGGCACCTAAAATAGAAACATGCATTGACATCATTGGCATTGACCCTCGCGCTAGTGTTAACGTGTCAGATGCCTATGGAATATTATATCATTCTAAAAGGTGTACTTAAAAACAGCGGTTTGTATCTGTAACTGTAGTTTTGCAAACTTATACATTTATGTTTCTATCTGTAAGCTTAATTCTGCAAACTTGTGCATTGAAGTTTGTATCCGTAACCGTAGTTTTGCAAACTTGTACAGTGACGTTTGTATCTGTAAGCTTAGTTTTGCAAACTTGTACATTTTGTTTTCTGTCTGCAAACTCCGTTTTGCGAGTCTGCGCATTCAGACACAGGCTTGCAAACTCATTTTCACAGTTGCGGCGGCAAAAGTACTTACGCGCGTGTGCTCACACAAGCTTACGGATTTTTGACACATTTACTACGTGGTGTATTGTGTAAACAGGGTTTCGCAAAAGAAACAGACTATCCGCAAGGGAGGGAGGGACCTCCAGCTTCTGACCAATCAGTGTCTTTGGAATCGCTACGCACAACACAGTTGGCTAGTCAACACTGTCAGTCACCCCCCACCCCCCAAAAGAAAAAACTGATCGAGGGAGCGCTCAGTCAATTTATCGATGACTGAAACATGGACTCCAGCAGGCCTGCACAACCGCTAGTAAGTCAACAAAATACATAAACTTGTGTCAGATGTAACATTAACTTTTTTGGAAATAGAAATGTTTGTAATAATGGGCCTAGTCAGTTAGCTAACGTTAGCCAGCCAGCTAACTAGCTTTAGCATAAAGTAAACTTTAACCAGTCCCTGTCTGTAGTGTTTCTACTAACTATATACTGTATATAATATACTATATTTTCTTACTGTTGTGTTGAAAAAGAAATGTTATTGTTACCTGACCAGGACGGCCCATTATTAAAAAATATTACTATATTTCTAAACATTGTTTTTTGTACCTTTTCTGACACAAGTTGATGTATTTTCAATTCAATTCAGTTTTATTTATATAGCGCCATATCATAACAAAGTTATCTCAGGGCACTTTTTCGAATAGAGCAAGTCTAGACCGACTCTTTATATTTAGAGACCCAACAGTTCCCACCATGAGCAAGCACTATGCGACAGTGGCAAGGAAAAACTCCCTTTTAACAGGTAGAAACCTCGAGCAGAACCAGGCTCAAGGTGGGCGGTCATCTGCCTCGACCGGTTGGGTTGAAGGGGGGGGGGGGGAGAGCGGGAGAGAGAGAGCAGGAGGAAAAAGAACATACAGCAGCACAATACAGTATAGATATGGTAATGGCATTGATGTTAACACCAACGGAAACAACACTAAGAGCAACATTATAATAGCAATACTAATAACAACAGCAACAACAGCAATAGCAGCAGCGGGTGCAGAGCAGGAGCACGGGGGCAGCAGGCGGCAGCAACCACAGACCCAGACTCAACAGCTCCAGAGGCAGAAACACCTGCAGAAAGCAACAGAAGGGGAGAGAGAGAGAGGAGAGAAAGCACACAACTACGGGAAGAAGTTGAATTAATAACAAGCATTGATGGGGTATGAGGGCGTACAGATGGAGAGGAAGAGGAGGAGAAAGGAGCTCAGTGCATCATAGGAAGTCCCCCGGCAGTCTAGGCCTATAGCAGCATAACTAAAGGGGGGCTCAGGGGTCACCTGAGTCAGCCCTACTATAAGCTTTATCAAAGAGGAAAGTCTTAAGCCTACTCTTAAATGTGAGGAGGTTGTCCGCCTCCCGTACACAAACTGGGATCTGGTTCCACAGGAGAGGAGCTTGATAGCTGAAGGCTCTGGCTCCCATCCTACTTTTAGAGACTCTAGGAACCACAAGGAACCCTGCATTCTGGTAGCGCAGTGCTCTAGTGGGGTAATAGGGTACTATGAGCTCTTTAAGATATGATGGTGCCTGACCATTTAGGGCTTTGAAGGTGAGGAGAAGGATTTTAAATTCTATTCTGGATTTTACAGGGAGCCAGTGTAGAGAAGCTAAATTGGAGAAATATGTTCTCTTTTTCTGGTTCTTGTCAGTAAACGTGCCGCAGCATTCTGAATCAGCTGGAGAGTCTTAAGGGATTTATTGGGGCAGCCTGATAATAGAGAGTTGCAATAGTCCAGCCTAGACGTAACAAATGCATGGACTAGTTTTTCTGCATCTTTTTGAGATAGGATGTGCCTGATTTTTGCAATGTTACGTAAATGAAAAAAGGCAGTTCTTGAAGTTTGTTTTATGTGGGAGTTAAAGGACATATCCTGATCAAAGATAACTCCAAGATTCCTTACGGTTTCGCTGGAGGCCAGGGCAATGCCATCTAGAGAAACTATATCTTTAGATAATGTGTTTCGAAGGTGTTCGGGGCCAAGTACAATAACTTCGGTTTTGTCTGAGTTTAACATCAGAAAATTGCAGGTCATCCAGGTTTTTATGTCCTTAAGGCATGCTTGAAGTTTAGCTAATTGATTGGTTTCATCTGGCTTGATCGATAAATATAATTGGGTATCATCTGCATAACAATGAAAATTTATGGAGTGCTTCCTAATAATATTGCCTAAAGGAAGCATATACAAGGTAAATAGAATTGGTCCAAGCACAGAACCTTGTGGAACTCTGTGACTAACTTTGGCGTGCATAGAGGATTCATCATTAACGTGTACAAACTGATATCGATCTGATAAATAGGATTTAAACCAGCTTAGTGCAGTACCTTTAATGCCAATAAAATGTTCTAGTCTCTGTAATAGAATGTGATGGTCAATGGTATCTAATGCAGCACTAAGATCTAGTAAGACAAGTACAGAGACAAGTCCTTTGTCTGATGCAATTAGAAGGTCATTTGTAACTTTCACCAGTGCTGTCTCTGTGCTATGATGCACTCTAAATCCTGACTGAAAATCCTCAAACAGCTTGTTGTTGTGTAGAAAGTCACACAACTGATTGGCGACTGCTTTCTCAAGGACCTTAGAGAGAAATATGACATATGCCAGCTGCTAGCTGAAACATGCCACAAAGGCTATTTGTTGAAATTTTGTAGGGGTAGCTATCAAGCCATATTGCCACATCCAAGCCCAAGACCCATATATCAAACCATTCACCACTTTTGTGAGTTTTAGAGCATCCCTAGGCCTTCAAAAAGGGGTTACTGTTTTATGGTGAAACATGCAAATCGACCGCCTTGCCACAGCAACTGCGTACCATGAAAACTCAAAAGCTTTGTAATTTAGCATCACACATGAGGTTAAGCCAACCAAACTTGAGGAGGAGTTTGAAGAGTTTCATATGTAAATTGCATGAAATGGCAAATTTCAAATAAATCCAACAAACCCATTGGGAGAAGTTTGAAAAAGTTCACATAAAATACAGGACAAACACATAAAATTCAAACTGATGCCAATGTGAAATATGTCTGAAATGATAAGAGCAATGTGCGTACCAAATTCAATGAATATCGGAGCAATTTTATCCCGACTAAGACCTGCCACGCATTAGGGGGCACTACGGAGCCCGCTAAACATGCACGAACCCAATCTCTGTATATTCGGCTGTATATACGGCTTCTGATGTGTGTGCCAAGTTTCGTGAGTTTCCGAGTATACCAAGGACATCAAAAATGCTTTTGAAGGTTAAAAGTAATTAGGGGGCACTAATAGGGGTGTAAATCACAAGTTTCATCACAATACAATATTATATCAATTCTTTGGCCAACGATACAATATTTGCTGCTATCACAATGTCGGCCATGATACGATTCAATTCAGGGACGTGCATTCGATATGAGACAACATCATATGCCCAATTTAGCACAATCAGCTACATTTATAGCAACTCACAAAAGCAACTAAAATATAATTTGACAATTTTATTACTGAAGTCTTCCAGACATTCTTTTTAATAATAAGAAAATAAACAGACCTTCTGTTGTTCACTATCAAGTGCTACATTTCTCATGTTTAAGTGCAAATGTTTTTTATCAGTTAACTTAAAGAACCCTTGATGACCTTTCAATTATGAACATAAACCATGCACGTCTGTGCTTCATCACCTTAGATTTACATACCTTTGTAAAGTCTCATGTCTTTGCAAATTAAATATGATGGCAGCTCATTCAACTCATCATTCTAAAAGGCGTACTTGAAAACGGGTTTGTATCTGTAACTGTAGTTTTGCAAACTTGTACATTTACGTTTGTATCTGTAAGCTTAATTCTGCAAACTTGTGCATTGAAGTTTGTATCCGTAACCGTAGTTTTGCAAACTTGTACAGTGACGTTTGTATCTGTAAGCTTAGTTTTGCAGACTTGTACATTTTGTTTTCTGTCTGCAAACTCATTTTCACAGTTGCGGCGGCAAAAGTACTTACGCGCGTGTGCTCGCACAAGCTTACGGATTTTTGACACATTTACTACGTGGTGTGTTTTGTAAACAGGGTTTCGCAAAAGAAACAGCGTATCCGCAAGGGAGGGAGGGACCTCCAGCTTCTGACCAATCAGTGTCTTTGGAATCGCTAAGCACAACACAGTTGGCTAGTCAACACTGTCAGTCAACCCTCATGCTCAGTCAACATAGAGCCGTGTAAAGAGATCAACCCCTGAACACAGTTATATTTTAAAGATTTATTCTCTGTAGCCCCTGATTTAAGCTACATTGACTTTTATTGAAGTTTTTCTTATGTTTTAATATTTTTCATTTACCTTTTCATATTCCATTTGATTATTTAATTTATTGTATTTTTTTCACACATTAGAATCTTAATTTGTACAAAGATGTTCATTTCATGTCCACAAGCTGGTTGTCTGTATGTTTATAATGTTCAATAATAAAAAAAGAGATCCAACCCTGAAAGATGGACTCCACCAGGCCTCTGTGACCACCAGTAAGTCAACAAAATTCTTTAACTTCTTAACTTCCATGATTTCCTCATCTAAGCCATCAACGTGTCTCTTAGACCCCGTCCCAACTATGCTGCTTAAAGAAATTTTACCCTTAGTTAGCACTTATGTACTAGATATGATCAATCTGTCCTTATTTAAAGGCTATGTGCCACAGTCCTTTTAAAGTAGCTGTAATTAAGCCTCTTCTTAAAAAGCCCACTCTTGATCCAGGGATTTTGTCAAATTATAGACCTATATCTAACCCTCCTTTTCTCTCTAAGATCCTTGAGAAAGCAGTCGCCAATCAGTTGTGTGACTTTCTACACAACAACAAGCTGTTTGAGGATTTTCAGTCAGGATTTAGAGTGCATCATAGCACAGAGACAGCACTGGTGAAAGTTACAAATGACCTTCTAATTGCATCAGACAAAGGACTTGTCTCTGTACTTGTCTTACTAGATCTTAGTGCTGCATTCGATACCATTGACCATCACATTCTATTACAGAGACTAGAACATTTTATTGGCATTAAAGGTACTGCACTAAGCTGGTTTAAATCCTATTTATCAGATCGATATCAGTTTGTACACGTTAATGATGAATCCTCTATGCACGCCAAAGTTAGTCACAGAGTTCCACAAGGTTCTGTGCTTGGACCAATTCTATTTACCTTGTATATGCTTCCTTTAGGCAATATTATTAGGAAGCACTCCATAAATTTTCATTGTTATGCAGATGATACCCAATTGTATTTATCGATCAAGCCAGATGAAACCAATCAATTAGCTAAACTTCAAGCATGCCTTAAGGACATAAAAACCTGGATGACCTGCAATTTTCTGATGTTAAACTCAGACAAAACCGAAGTTATTGTACTTGGCCCCGAACACCTTCGAAACACATTATCTAAAGATATAGTTTCTCTAGATGGCATTGCCCTGGCCTCCAGCGAAACCGTAAGGAATCTTGGAGTTATCTTTGATCAGGATATGTCCTTTAACTCCCACATAAAACAAACTTCAAGAACTGCCTTTTTTCATTTACGTAACATTGCAAAAATCAGGCACATCCTATCTCAAAAAGATGCAGAAAAACTAGTCCATGCATTTGTTACGTCTAGGCTGGACTATTGCAACTCTCTATTATCAGGCTGCCCCAATAAATCCCTTAAGACTCTCCAGCTGATTCAGAATGCTGCGGCACGTTTACTGACAAGAACCAGAAAAAGAGAACATATTTCTCCAATTTAGCTTCTCTACACTGGCTCCCTGTAAAATCCAGAATAGAATTTAAAATCCTTCTCCTCACCTTCAAAGCCCTAAATGGTCAGGCACCATCATATCTTAAAGAGCTCATAGTACCCTATTACCCCACTAGAGCACTGCGCTCCCAGAATGCAGGGTTCCTTGTGGTTCCTAGAGTCTCTAAAAGTAGAATGGGAGCCAGAGCCTTCAGCTATCAAGCTCCTCTCCTGTGGAACCAGATCCCAGTTTGTGTACGGGAGGCGGACAACCTCCTCACATTTAAGAGTAGGCTTAAGACTTTCCTCTTTGATAAAGCTTATAGTAGGGCTGACTCAGGTGACCCCTGAGCCCCCCCTTAGTTATGCTGCTATAGGCCTAGACTGCCGGGGGACTTCCTATGATGCACTGAGCTCCTTTCTCCTCCTCTTCCTCTCCATCTGTACGCCCTCATATCCCATCAATGCTTGTTATTAATTCAACTTCTTCCCGTAGTTGTGTGCTTTCTCTCCTCTCTCTCTCTCCCTCCCCTTCTGTTGCTTTCTGCAGGTGTTTCTGCCTCTGGAGCTGTGGAGTCTGGGTCTGTGGTTGCTGCCGCCTGCTGCCCCCGTGCTCCTGCTCTGCACCCGCTGCTGCTATTGCTGTTGTTGCTGTTGTTATTAGTATTGCTATTATAATGTTGCTCTTAGTGTTGTTTCCGTTGGTGTTAACATCAATGCCATTACCATATCTATGCTGTATTGAGCTGCTGTATGTTCTCTTTCCTCCTGCTCTCTCTCTCCCGCTCCCCCCCTCCCCCTTCAACCCAACCGGTCGAGGCAGATGACCGCCCACCTTGAGCCTGGTTCTGCTCGAGGTTTCTACCTGTTAAAAGGGAGTTTTTCCTTGCCACTGTCGCATAGTGCTTGCTCATGGTGGGAACTGTTGGGTCTCTGTAAATATAAAGAGTCGGTCTAGACTTGCTCTATTCGAAAAAATGCCCTGAGATAACTTTGTTATGATATGGCGCTATATAAATAAAACTGAATTGAATTGAATATGTAACATGTGCAGCCTTTCAAAAAAGCCTCTTGGCCATTTTGAATTTAGTGTGCAATTTTAGTGCATTTCTTGCCATTTACAGGCGCCCCAATTTAACAAACTCCTCCTTTCATGGAACTCTAGCCATGTGTGACAAACATCATTTGATTTACATGAAATTTTACATTGTGTGTTGACTGGGATTGCCATGGCAGATGCATGACGCCATGCCAAACAGGAAGTGAGAATAATTCAACAATGTTTCAACTGATCAACCTCAAACTTCATATGGTTATTGATGGACCACCCCTGACCACACCTTTTTGATATTTAAAGAGGTAAACTGCACTTTTAACTACCCCTACAGGAATTATCCGATTGACTTCAAATTTGATCTCCACAACTTGTAAGCATGACTGACACTAAAATGACAAGGTACATTTTAAGTGTCAAACTGGGACGCCATGACAGGCACTTTACATCATGTAAAAATGGAAGTGGGAATAACTCGGCAATGCTTTGGCCGATAAGTCTCAAACTTCATTTGGTTATTGAAGGAACAAACCTATGTGGCATTTATTATTCATAGTTATAGTGCCACCTATATTTAAAGGGGTATACTAGAGTTTAAACTTCTGCTCAGTGATTTTTCCTATTTACTTCAAATGTGGTCACAACAACCCACAAGCATGTCAGACTCTAAATTGAAAAGGTATATTTGATGTGTCAAACAGGGTCACCATGGTAGGCGCTTGATTCAATTCAATTCAATTCAGTTTTATTTATATAGCGCCATATCATAACAAAGTTATCTCAGGGCACTTTTTCGAATAGAGCAAGTCTAGACCGACTCTTTATATTTACAGAGACCCAACAGTTGATGCCATGTCAAATAGGAAATGGGAGTAAGTCGGCAATACTTTGGCCAATGAGCTTAACACATTGTATGGTTATTGAAGGACCATTCCTAATCAAACCTATGTGGCATTTAAGATTCATAGTTATAGTGCCGGTTGGTCACCACAACCCTAAATTGAAAAGGTATAGTTGAATGGGGTCGCAATGGCAGATGCATGTGATCATGCCAAACATGAAGTGGGAATAACTTGGCAATGTTTTGGCCGATCAGCCTTAAACTTCACATGGTTATTGATGGACGACTCCTGATCACACCTATGTGACAATCATGAGTCATAGTCATAGTGTCACCTACTGGCAACAGGAAGCAAGCCACATATGACACATTCAATTTACATGCAATTTACATTGTGTGGTCTGCACTTGATATGCTGCAACATCATGTATAATTATTTTTATTTATTTTATTTAACCAGGAGTAAAAGACTCATTGAGATTAAAAATCTCTTTTTCAAGTGTGTCCTGGCCAAGACAGGCAGCAGCACAAATGACACGGTTGTAGACATGAAAAAAACATAAAACAAGAATAAATTACAGAATTATAAGATATCAAATTATTCTTCATCATTCAAAACATCTACAGCCAGATGCTTCCAAGTCATTTAGAATCACTTTAAATGTGTCCAATGAGACCAGCTCCTGAAGATTCAGGTGATTTTGCAACTGATTCCAAGGAGCAGCATACTTAAACGCCCGTTTTCCAGTTCAGTATGGACCGTGGGGACAGTTAGTAGAAATATGTCCCAGGAATGAAGACAATAGCTTCCCATACTTTCTTAAGATGTAGCTATCTAGGTAAGAAGAAAGCAGTCAAGAACAGCCTTATAAATAAGAATATGCCAATGGTTAAGTCTACGGGTGGACAAAGCGTGTTCTCTAGCACCACATAGTTTCATAGTTCATTTACTCGTTCACGCTGTGCTCAGTAGTCCTGAAAATTCAGATCTGTGTCAACCCACCTCCAGTAACAACACCACAAGCTGCCACTCCCCCCGACACACCTAAGGGTGCTGGGACCTGCTCATCACTGCTTGTGGTTCTATCTACTCTTGATTACAGTTTATAAAACAGCAAATACATTTCTTATATCGCTGATAGTGATAACAGCCAATAGTCTCTGCATTGTGTTTCGTGATGTTGATGGACTAATGGCTGACAGCTACAGTAGTTTACTCCAATGCTTAGACACAAACAGCTCCGATGTCGATTCACAGATGATTTATTGCTTACAAGCACTTTGGGATCTGGGGGATACAAGCCCGGTCTCAGTTAAACTATTCAGTATAAAAGAAAATCATAAACAAAGGAACACTTACAATACTAATGAATGATTTCTGTAGCCAATCTAAATAAATATTAACTGACAAATTATAGATACAATGGTCCAAGACTTCTTAAAAATTACACATTAAACAAAGACACTACCGATACAGATAAATTAGTACACATAGATAATTACTCTTGATGTCAATTTAGTTACCGTCTCTCTCTCTGATAGGCTATACATTAATATTTACAGGTTTTCATTTAACAGTCAACCACTCACCTGGGGGATTAAAAATTAAAAATTAAATTCTATATTACAAGATTTTGCTATTAGACAAAGCAACAATTTAAACCTCAAATTATGTATTTAATGTAACATGCAAGAAGCATATGTTACACTTGCAGCTTTAATTAGGGCCCGAGCACGAAAGTGCAAGGAACCTATTGTTTTGGAAGGATTATTATTATTATTATTCTACTTTTGTAACGCATTTCTGAAGGGCTTAGGTTGCTCAAAAACTCATGAAAATTGGCACACATATCGGAACGGGCAAAAATCGCAAAGTTCTGCAGTGATTGGGCTTGGGCGTGGCCAGGGCACTCCATAGCACCCCCAAACGAACGCCATGGTTGGGATAAAGTTGCTTTGATCTTCATGAGATTTGGTGGGGTTATTGCTCTCATCATGAAGAATATATTTCAGAGAGTTTTTAAGATTAAGTCAGTCACTTTGCATTTCCTGCGTAAATTTCAACGTTCTAAACACATGTTTGAGGCCTTTAGGATGCTCAAAAACTCATGAAACTTTGCACCCATAGTCGAACTGGTAAATATTTTGATTTTATGTCACAATTGGGCTTGGGTGTGGCACATTGGCTCTATAGCCTTCAAACACATTTTTGATGCCCTTGATATACTTGAAAGCTCATGAAATTTGGCACACACACCCTTCCCCATGAACATTGCCAGAATATACAGCAATTGGATTCATGTGTATTTAGAGGGCTCCGTAGCGCCCCCTGCTGTATGGCAGGCCGTAGTTGGGATAAAGTTGTTCCAATATTCACCAAATGTGATATGCACATTGCTCTCATCATTTTGGGCATATTTTCCATTGGCTTCCATTAACTCCGCCCACCTGGGAGTTGGCCATTTTGAATTTTATGTGTTTATCCTGTATTTTTTGTGAACTTTTTCGAACTCCTCCTAGAGGGTTTATCAGATTAATTTCAGATTTGTTAGGTTTAATCATCAGACTAGTATCAAGCTAAATTGTGAAGGAATTGTCAATATCTTGAACAATGATGTCATAGGTCATGAGACAAGATGCCAATTTAGACAATTTACAAGTATGGAACTTTTGCGAACTTTTCCTAGAGGATTTAACAGATTAACTTCAAGTTCGGTTGGCTTAAACTTAAGACATGTGTGATGCTAAATTGTGAAGCTTTTGAGTTTCAATGGAACGCAGTTTTGAATTTTCTGTGCAATTTTAGGCCATTTTTGTCAATTGCAGGCTCTGTACTTTAACGAAGTGCTAGAGAATAAATCAGATCGTCTTCAAATTTGGGCAGTGCAATCTAGACCTTCACGATGAGAAGTTGTTAAAAGTTTGATATTTCGTTGAATGGTGTGCTGGTGGCATGGTGTCGAATTTCCATGTTCCACCATGAAACAGGAAGTTGTAACTCAAATGTACATTGTCCAATCTGCCCTAAACTTAACATGTTTGATAATAGTCCTGGCCTGAAGACATCTACGTGCCAATATTAACTTCTAGTCATAGCGCCACCTACTGGCACCGGGAAGTAAGCTTTGTGTGACAGACATCATCCAATTTCCATTATACATACAGCAACATAATGGGTGTTTAGAGTGTGTTCTCTAGAGCCACATAGGGGAAACAGGAATTGATAGAAAATGTGCAAAACATTATGTCCGCAGATGGTTGCGAAAATCCACAGCCGCATCCATCGGTGTCCCACCAGCACCCCGATGTGCGCGAAGGTGCGAGGGCCCATTCATCACTGCTTGCAGCTTCAATTTATATTAATTTCTTAATCTCCATTAGATGTTTCCAAGAGTCAACAAAAAAGACAATATAAATTGTTGTCTTCACTTGACTCTGTCTTTACAGTCTGCATTACATACATACTGCGTTACATACATACATACATACATACATACATACAATATTGCAATATTACAGTCAAACATTTAATGGAATGCCATGACATTTTGTAAAAACATTAATGGTTCACTGAGGAATAATCCTAATGATGTTGTTGAACCCCAGACTATTCACTAGAACTACCAGCGGGCCAAAGTTTTCGCTTAACTGTGAAATATCTCAACATCTTCTAGATGGATTGGCACAACAAGATGAATCCTACTGACTCTGGTGATGTCCTGGCTTTTTCTGTAGCACCACTATGAGGTTGACACTAGGGGGTTGAGTCGACTTGTGTCGTCTTGACAAGAAGATCGCCCCGACGCTGTTTCGGAACGTATCATTCAGGTATGTCAGGATCATGCTCAGTCTCACGCTGCCCAAACAATTCTCAGGCCAAAACACTGCGACAGCAACAGAGATGAACAGGTGAGTACCTACCTCTGGTTACGTACTGTAACCCCCATTCTATGAGTATAGGCTCTTAAATTACTCTCTGTTTGGTCTGCCATATGTGCGCGATGCTTATCGCCGTGTTGACAGCTGTTCTGGCAGAAAACCCTGTGCTGGAGTGCATAAGGCGTTCAAGCAATCTAGTGAGTGAGTGAGTGTGTGTGTGTTCATATTTAGCTGAGTGAGTGAAAGCTAAGTAGCTACTAGCTAGTGTTTGCTTATCTGCTAAGTTAATAAGTTAACATAGCCAGCTGTAGAAGTTAGTGCTAGTCTAGACACATGCAGCACTTGGCTGTATGAATGGTTGCTTTTCAAGTAACATTAATCCTTATGATTACTCTGATTACTGTGAATAACCACATTTAGATAATAGCTTGATTAAAGAGTTTACATGGTTCGTAGTAATGTGATTTCCCCAATAACCCTGGGTTTACATCAGTTAATTGGATACTTGATTAGCTATTTTATAAGGGTGGCAGTGAGGACAGTAATGTTAGCTGTGTCTTTCTGCGCCCTCCCGCTTCGGCTCTAGTTGTCTGCCTTACACAAAGCAGATAGTCACTCAAATAACGTTAGTCAGACTGAATGTAAACATACTAATTATTTAGATATTGATAATTTATGTAATTAAAGCACTATAAATAGTTATTCTGCATTTCTATGTGAGACCAAATGAAGGGAATTTACAGTCTACATGCTGGCTCTGTTTGCTGCTTTTTTGTACTTTGCCAATCACATGCCTAATTAATGTTCCCCACAGGGTGGAATTGTAATGACTTTCAAAATGTATTTAGCATGAGCATGTTAACATGCTGACTTTTCAGCTCAATGCGCCGCTGTACCTAAGTACAGCCAGTAAATCAGTAACACTGAAACCAAATAGAAAGCGCTTGTTGTGATTGATGTTGAATAAACATCAGAATTTCAACCATAACTGACACCAAATCAATACTGAATCAACCGTCACCTAAAAGTCAGTCTGCAGCTACATTTTAGTCGATTATATATTGAAACAATAAGATAAGATAAGCCTTTATTGTCCCACAGCGGGGAAATTTTTAGCGTTGCAGCAGCCAGCAAAAGTGTCATTTATAGAAATACAATAAAAATAAATAGAAAAATAGAAAAATAGTCCTATACACAGTATAGACAGAAATAAATAATAGAGTGACTGAGTGCAGTTGTAAGTATGAACAAATAGATAAGATAAAAATATTGCACATATATAATATACATGTATATGAAAAATATCATCATGATATATCATGAATACAATATATGTATGAAGATAATGCACAGCAGTAGATGAAGTATAGTAGTGAATAGTCTGCACACTGACAGTCAAGTGTAGATTACCGGGAGTTGTACTGATTATAGAGTCTGACAGCAGCAGGCAGGAAGGACCTACGGTACCTCTCCTTCAGACACCGCGGGTGGAGCAGCCGGTCGCTGAAGGAGCTGCCCAGTTCTGAAAGAGTGACATGTAGGGGGTGGGAAGTGTTCTCCAGTAGTGATGATAGCTTGGCCACCATTCTCCTGCCTCCCACCACCTCCACTGGGTCCAGAGGGCATCCAAGGACAGAGCTGGCCTTCTTTACCAGTCTGTCCAGTCTCTTTCTATCCCTGGAAGAGATGCCACTGGCCCAACAGGTCACCCCATACAAGACAGCTGATGCCACCACAGAGTCATAGAAAGTCCTCAGGAGCGCACCCTGCACTCCAAAAGATCTTAGTCTCTTGAGCAAAAAGAGACGGCTCTGGCCCTTTTTAAACAGAGCGTCCGTATTGTCTGACCAGTCCAGTTTGCTGTTCAAGTGAACACCCAGATACTTGTACGATCTCACAATCTCAATGTCCGTTCCCTGGATGTTCACTGGTGTAGGTGGAGGGAGTTTGCGCCTGCCGAAGTCCACCACCAGCTCTTTGGTTTTACTCGCGTTGATCTGGAGGTGGTTCTGCTGACACCAACCCACAAAGCCCTGGGTCAGTTCTCTGTACTCCCCATCATCCCCGTTGGTGATGAGGCCGACGATGGCAGAGTCATCAGAGAACTTCTGCAGGTGACAGTTCAAAGTGTTATGGGTGAAGTCGCTGTGTAGAAGGTGAACAGGAAAGGCGCCAGAACGGTTCCCTGTGGAGCCCCTGTGCTGCAGAGAAGTGTGTCAGACACACAGTCCTGTAACCTCACATACTGTGGTCGGTTTGTGAGGTAGTCCAGGATCCATGCTGCCAGGTGATGGTCCACCCCAGCGTGCTCCAACTTGTCCCCCAGAATCCTGGGCTGGATGGTGTTAAAAGCACTGGAGAAATCAAAAACATGATCCTCACAGTGTTTCCAGCCTTTTCTAGGTGAGAGAGGGATGTGTGAAGTAGGTAAATGACAGCGTCATCCACCCCAATGCGGGGTTGGTAGGCAAACTGCAGAGGGTCCATACATGGGCTCACCAGCGGACGCAGGTGAACAAGGACCAGTCTCTCCAGGGTCTTCATCAGGTGAGAGGTCAATGCCACTGGCCTATAGCCATTGAGGTCCTTGGGGTGAGGGGTCTTCGGCACAGGAACCAGACACGATGTTTTCCACAGTTTTGGCACCCTCCCCAGCTTCAGACTCAGGTTGAACAGGTGTTCAACAATCCCACATAGCTGGTCCGCACAGGACTTCAGAAGTCTGGAGCTGATGCCGTCTGGGCCCGCCGCCTTCCCCACCCTTATCTTCCTCAGTTCGTTTCTCACCTGGGATGTTGTGAGGAACAGTCCAGTTGAGCTTGTAGAGAGCATGGGGGCTCCTCTGGTGTTATTTTTCTGCAGTTGACTCTCCAACTTTCTCCTGTAGCTGTTTTTCCCCTCCCTGATCCTCCTCCTCAGCTCTCGCTGGACACTCTTCAACTCCTCCTTGTTACCCGATACAAAAACTCTCTTTTTTTCCTTGAGGAGAGCCTTAATATCAGGAGTAATCATAACACAAGTCCAGTATTCTGTTGTCTCTGGTATGGCACGTAACATACTGAGTGAATGTGGGTAGAGAGGAGGACGGAGGGGCATGATTAAAATCACCAGAGATGACGAGGAGGGCATTTGGGTGTTGTGTCTGCAGCCTGCTTACTGCTGAGAGCAGGACATCACAGGCTGCCTCTGCGTTAGCAGAGGGGGGGATGTAAGCTACCATCACGATGGCATGCGAGAATTCCCTCGGTAGATAGTTTGACCTCATGCTAACAGCTAGCAGTTCAATGTTCTTGTCGCAGGTTTTCTCCTTAACAGTGATGTGCCCAGGGTTACACCATCTGTCATTAACAAACATTGCCAGCCCTCCTCCCTTCCTCTTACCGCTCTCCA
Organism: Macquaria australasica; assembly: GCA_005408345.1. Taxonomy (NCBI): domain Eukaryota; kingdom Metazoa; phylum Chordata; class Actinopteri; order Centrarchiformes; family Percichthyidae; genus Macquaria; species Macquaria australasica. The sequence continues at coordinate 8,455 of SEMN01000533.1, read as the reverse complement.
TCGTCCTGTCCGCCCGAAAAAGTTGGAAGCCATTAACTGAAACGTCCGTATCCGGAGTTAGCGCAGTTAGCCAAGTCTCTGTGAATAGCATGATGCTACACTCCCGGTGATGCCGGGTCAGCGCCGCCAGCTCGTCCATCTTGTTGGTGATAGATCTTACATTCCCCATGATAATCGATGGGAGGACGGGTGTATAACGTCTTCTCCTGGCGCGGCGCTGAGCCCCCGCTCGGCTTCCCCGTCTCCTCCTCCTAGCTCGCGGGGCACATCAGGTCTCTCCCCGGGTGGTAGCACCGCTGTGTGACGGAGAGCTAACAGCTGATCCCTGGTGTAAACAATGGAGTCACCATGGCTGCCGGCGGTAACTATGGACGCCGTCTCTAAGGGCATCAGCAGTCTTGTTTCCATAAACGATAAACAAAATGTCCAAAAAACTCCAAAGATGCCTGAAAATAGCAAAATAACAAGTACTAAAAATACATAGCAAATACATACAGATATATAGCAAAAAAAGAACGAGTATACTTCACTAGCAAACTAGTAAACTCAAAAAAACTCAAACCGCGAACGGGAGCTGCTGCAACAGGCTGCCACTCACAGCGGCGCCGGAATAGTGTAATATTGTCAGTGAAACAATATTGGTTCAGCCATCATCTAAAAGTCAGTCTACATCTACATTTTAGCTGATTCAAAATTGTAACAATATTAAAATATTTAATTAACTTTTTTGTGGTTTGACATATTTTGTTCAACATACAGTATAATAACAATACTCAAATTACTAAAGCAAGTCCTTTCCAAAAAAAAATGTTTTGCCTTTAAAGGAAGTCTCACTAATGCGTTTTCTGCTGAAATACATCTGAACATACCTTCTTGGCAGATATTAAAATGGTATTATTAGCTTGTTCAAAACTACCTTTGCATATTTCAATATAAATAATGAAATAACATGAAACTATATTAAAACACATTTGAATTACTGTAAAATATGGAATACATTCTTTTTTTTTAAATATCCCCTCCACACATTTATTAAGACATATAGGACCACAATTGGCTCCAAACTAGTTGTGATGTCACAAAACATGCTCATAGGCCCACCCCTTAAAATTGGATTTTCAATGAGCACACAGAAACTTTCCACTTTCAGCTGATGAATGTGAAAACAGCCATCTAGTGTCAAACTCTGCACAGACATCACTGCATGGGGGAGGAACCTATGGCAAGCCCTTTTAACATTTAATCAGTAGCAGTAATATCAATTGTAGATATCAACAATTGCTTTTTGACTAGTTAGAATTGCAAACCAACATATCCATAATGTAATTTTGACACGTAACAATTTTAATTAAAAGATATCTACAATTCATTTCACACTAGTCAAAATGTAAATTTGTGATATCAACCATTCATTTCTTACTAGTGGAAATGTTAATTGTAGATATCAGTAACTTAATTACAACTAGTCAACTTTTGCCATTGACTTCTATTCAAACTCAATTACAGATATCTATAATTCAATTTTGACATGTTACAATTCCAAGTCGACATATCCACAATGTAATTTTGACTAGTTATAATTCTAATTAATGATATCTACAACTCAATTCTCACTAGTCAAAATGTTAATTAATGATATCAACAATTCAGTTCTCACTAGTGGAAATGTCAATTGTTGATATCAACAATTCAATTCTTACTAGTGGCAATGTTCATTATAGATATCTACAATTGTTCTTACATTACAGATATCATTAATGGAATTGTAGATATCTAAAATTCAATTCTGACTGGGCAAAATTAAATTATTGATATGTTGGCTTGGAATTGTAACTAGTAAGAATGTAATTTCAGATATCTAGAATTGCATTTCAGATATCTAGAATTGCATTTCAGATATCTGAAGTACAATTGTAACGTGAAAATTATATTCTTACTAGTAACAAATATATTTAAGATATCTACTAGTCAGAATTGAATTTCAGATATCAAAAAAGGAATTTCCACTAGTCAAAATGTCATTGTAGATATCTTCAATGACATACACACATATCCGAAATAAATATGGTAATTTGGGCTACATATCCGAAATGCATATGGTAAAATGATCTGTTCCCTCTGACCGCATACACCTTGTTCATATGCCCGTTCGATGGCAAAACATTTTCGTTGGATTTTATTAATTACTTGCTCCGCCACGTCCAGCTTCTTCTTCTTCTTCTTCTTTAAGTTTAAATGGTGGTTGGTAAACCAATTTATAGGTGCATTACCGCCATTTACTGGAATGGACTGTGGAGCAGTAGATGTGTTGCCAACGGAAAATAATGCGCGTTTTCACAAAGCATTAGCATTTGTTGAATATTTATGCGGTAGACATAGCCTATTTAAAAGTCGACCAATAGCTTTGTGGTACTTGATGATATGACGCCCACATATCCGAAATGGTTTGATGATATGTTGGACATATCAGAAATGCAACTGTAGATATCTGAAATGGGATATTACATTTCCACTAGTCACAATCCTTTTTCGACATGTCAAAATTAAATGGTAGATATCTGTAATTCTTATTCTTACTAGTGACAAAGGAATTACTGATATCTATAATTAAATTAAAGATATCTGTAAATCAGTGTTGACTAGTCAAAATGTAATTTCTACATGTGAAAATATATTTGTAACATGTCAGAATTGTTTTACAGATATCTTAAATATCTTAAACATTAACATTTCGACATGTTGAAATGTAATTTCCACTAGTGAAAACTAAATCGCTACTAGTCAGCCCTACTGATTAAATGTTAAAAGGGCTTGCCATAGGAACCTAAGTTTGTTTTGCTGTCCTTTTGAGGCCACCCTCCCTCTCTGGAGCGTAAAGCAGCCACTTACATACTGTCAAGTATGTTTTATTTAAGAAGGCTTTCAAGATGTAGGACATGAGAATGCAGTCTACATTTTCATTTAAGAAAGCGAACAAGAAATGACAATCTGAAAAGAAACGATTGGATTTTTCCATCTAAAATGTAATAAAATAAAAAAGACAGCAATGACATAACTTTTCAAAATAAAGAAAGACATTTCACTTACTTGGGAGTAGCAGTCACAGAAATTCTTGAGAGGGAACATCAATATTTTCAAAAGTTTCATAGAATTCTTTAAAATGCGTATTCATAAATTTCACTGAAGTAAGACAAGCCCAATGTTTGGACTTGACTTTATGGATCGTAGGATCATTTTCCAATTTGCGCAGTTGTCTGGCGAACAGTCTTTGCTGTTTAGTGATGTATGCGTTTAAGAAATCCCTTGTATTAGAGTGTGAGGCCTGTTTTTTAGAGGAGCTATCCATATAAGGGATAGAACACAAAAATAAGTCTGCTCAATCCATCTACTCCTTAGCCTAGTTTGTTGTCACTTGTTCTTTAAATGGGTTTCTTGAAGGAACATAACATCTTAGGACAGAGATTTTATAGGCTAGTATTTACCCCTCTTTACTGGGTGGTTGTTGAGGGGTTAAATTGGACCCCAGTGAGCAGAACGACAGACCAGAGGGTGACAGTTCTTGAGTGTTTATTCGGGCTACTGAGGTGGTCACAAGTAGCGAAAGTCAGTAGACAATGTGAATCTTGTTCGGATTCCAGGCGAGAGGCGAGGCAGGGGAAGGCAAGGCACAAGACTGGTAGCACGCTGGGGAAGAGCGCTGGGCCGGCAGGCAGGCAGATGGCTGGAGGGAGGCGAGGCGTAGCAGGTATCCGGAGATCTGAGGTACAAGAAGAACAAAGCGTCAGTAGGTACTTTTCGGAACAACATAGAGCGAGACTAGAGCCGTGGTTACCGAACAGGGTGACTGAACGATCTGGCGATGAATGATGAGCAGGAACCGGTATTTGAAGACGGACCAGGTGATTAGTGGAATCAGCCACAGCTGTGCAGGTGCTGAGTGGAAACCCTGAACACCCCGCCCAGCCATATACCTGCACCCACAGGAGCAGACAAGGGAGGAGAGACAACCTCAACCCTAACAGTGGTTCAGCCCCTTCACATTCCAGGTGGTCCAAGTAAGGCCTCCTTTAACATACAGTTCCCCCCTTGTAGCACCTCCGACATGGCCAACCTACCACCAGACCCACACTTTGAGGGGCTGTGCCTATCACCTCCTGTATCCCCCCCAGCAGGCTACAAATTCTCCTTAGTAAGTTAACATTTTAAGAACCTACATGTACGCCCCCTTCTCTCTCACACTCTTTATCAAAAGACCATAATAACATGTATTAACCACACCTATCAGCAAGATACCGAATTTCTGACTCAGGCAAGCACAGATATCGTAAACTATGGCTCACATATTATAAAGAGAACCCCAATCCTGTATTCCAATGTTCAAAAGAAGGAGAGATATTTAAAAGAGAACTATATACAGTAAGTATATCACTCATTATAAGAGTTCCTACCAAACAGACTCAATAGAAGTTACTGTGCTCTGAACATGTTCCAACCATAGAATGTATATAAAGATGGACAACGCGTCTCCACTTCCTCCCACTGTACAAAAATGAATGAGATACTGGTGCTGCCATCTTGCACTGGTGGAGCTGTGGTATTGAGGTCATGCCCATACACCTGCCTGAACCAATCGCAAGCACACTCACAGTTGTCAATCATGATGTGACACCCCGTTTTCATAGCATCAAATAACTAATTAAAACCAAACTTATCAAAAAAAAAAAAAACACTTGAACAAACATCAGCAAGATAAGAACTACCTAAAATGGCAGAAACCATCTTTGGGAAAAATTTATTTGACGTGCACTTTTCAGTTTGGCCCATGTCCCATCCGCTAACATGGAGGGGGTGGGGTTTATGACCTATCTGATCTATGACTTTTGGGGAGCTGTCATATCATCCATCTTTAGATACAGTCTATGGTTCCAACAAATGGATGAGCTATTGAGCTTATCTATCAAACAGTAGACAAATTGGGATCGGGGCAAGCCGCCCTGCCCATCATCCACGGGAGCAGCACTCAGTGCTGACCAGCTGTCTCGACACAAAGAAAAATAAAAAAAATACAAATCAGGGCAATCTGCCCCGCCCCTACACCTAGGAGCGTCTCGCATTTTTGGTCAAATTTCATGTTCATTTTACAAAACACATCCAAACAAACGAATGAAGTAGTCAGGCTACCAAGCCAAGACTGGGGCAAGCCACCTTGCCCCCTCCCACTTGCGCCTGTCTCACTGTTGGCTGTCCTCCAAGAATCAGCAGGGCAATATCAAAGTTTTCTCTTCTTTAAAATCCCACAATTCTGTATCCATGAACACATAGCGTGCTCAGATAGTGTCCTCATCGTCTCCTTTCTTCTGTATCTTTGTAATGGAGATCTCTTTCTCCAATGGGTTGTCGAAAAAGTGAGACCGACCTTCGTATGTGCGGTCTGGGAGGCCCATTTTCAACAGGTTTTGGGCCAGAGAGTCGGTGGGCAGGCTTGCTAACCATGGGTAAATGGGATGACCAGGCATGGTTTTGCTTATTACTGTGTGCTAAAAAAAATTGCTTAATTTAATACGTAAAAATGGCAGTCTGAAAATCTGACAGACAGTGTAAAGCCATAGAGAAAAAGCAGGATCAAGGCCACTGAATGACATTCAGACTGTTAGTTAAACTGAAATCAATCCTGTCCTAGAGAAAATGTTTGACTGATAGTAGATGAAAGATTATTGCATACATTTATGGGATACTTATTGCTATATTCATCACCTCTCTGCATATTGCATTAGACTATTTGGCTGTGTCTTAATACCTTCTAAAAGAAAACAGCACTGCCTGTAAGGAAGGTGCGACAAGAAAGGAAACCAATTTAATGATTAACCAGCAGTTACAGGAAGCCACATACACTTTGACTAGTTCCCTAAAGATCCCTTTTTCATTTTTCTCAGCCGGTATGAATGGAGGGAAACTACCAAAAGAGACCTTTGCTTACCTCATAACAATGTCTGGTATTACTTGTACACAATTCTCACAGTGGTTATAATTGTGATTTGATTCCCATTAAAGTAAGAGTTGAAATTTAAGGTGATTACAAATGATATAAACTGAAAAAATATGAGAGGCCTTTATGTAGCTTTGCTGGTTCTTAATGATAACATTCCAGCAAACATATGCATGATAGCGTGTGCTTAGATAAGAGTATTTGCACCCAGACAGCCTGCTGTTTGCACAGGTACAAAAAAAATGGTATTGTTTGACAAACACATTTGAGACAAAGAACCCAGTCAAAACAAGAATTTCACTTGTTCCCAAGGACTCTGAGTGTCTTGTGACACATTATCATGGAATTTCTTTAGACTCATTTTCATAACCAACCTAGACCACTGACAGCGATAAACTGAGATTGGGAGGTATTACTTTCTCATAAGACACAAGTTATAAATTGTAGTGTATTTGCAATAGAGTAAAGTTCCTATAGCACCACCTAGCAGCTGCATGAGCTTACATCCTGTTACCAAGAAAGAAAGGAAGATTAAGACTTCACTGTGTTAAGATGTGGCATTCTGTGTTTGATGCTTAGCCAAGTTCTAACTAGCTCAAAACCATAATGGAAACAGAGTATCTCCTTAAAGAAAGTAATAGTAAGAGAAAGTAAGACGCCAAATAAGTGCCTTTCTCATGGTTAATGAAGAGAACTAATGTAATTCCTACAGATTTTTCGCCCAGCTCTACAGCCAAGTGGCTAAGCAAACAAACTAACGCATCAGTGTGTAATACTGTCATTTACATGATGGGAGACGAAGCAGAGGATTACTTCATTGAGCTTATCGGATCAGGAGGCGAGTTAGTACGAGTTAGAACACACTGAAAGCTAAACTGGATGCCCACTTGGTAATTCGAAGGAATTTTTGAACATTAAAAATTTAACTATAGACAACAGGAAGCAGAAGAGAACGCAGGCAGTTTCATTACAGCTCTTTATTGAGCAGCAGAGCACTGCAGCTATGAAATACTGCAGAGTGAAATAATCAGGGACAGACTCGTTGTCAATATAAGGGTCAAGAGTCACTTGGTACAATTGAAAATGGACCCGGACCTGACTTTGGTGAAAGCCATCACCAGGATTCGCCAGAGTGAACTAGTTAAAAAAAACAGCAAGACTTACTTAAGAATAACTTTAAAATGGACAGTAATAATGTGGACAGCATCAAAGCACAGGCTAAACCATTTAGGTCTACGAGACAAGTGTAACAGAGCAAAGCTCAGGATAAATGGACAAATACAAAAAGTGACTGAGAAACACGACAATAGAACAGATGTGGCAAAACACCCTTCCACAGCAAACAACACTGCCCAACCAAAGTACTTTACAATCAGTGCAAAAAGAAAGGACACTATGCAAGAGAGGTCAGAGGCCTTTGCAGTTGATGATAATGAGGGCCAAGTTGCATTCTTAGGCTCAGTAATCTCAGATGATGTAGACAAAGTTAACAAGATGACAGCAAACTCAAAATAGACACAGGAGCAGATGTGAGGTTACAGACTGTGTTGACAGAAAGGGAGAATCAAGCCATAGTAGAAACCAAAGTTGCAGCCTACAAAGACTTAACTGTACGGTGCTGACATGTCAGGTAAAGTGAAGTGAAATCTGTGAATGTTGTGGCTAGTCTGACAAAAGGGCTACTCAGCCGTTCAGCAAGTGTTGCTCTTGGATTAGGAGCAAGAGTGGAGACAGTATCCTTGAACTTAACAGAGTCTGTGAAACAGCAGTTTACAATACTATTCAGTGGCCTAGGTAAATTGGAGGGGGAATATAAAATTGAGCTAAAACTGGATGCCAAGCCATTTGCCCTGTCAGATGTGTTCTAAAGTTAAGAGAGAAGTGATTTCTAAAATGAAGCAGCCTATAGACGTGTGTGCAGGAATAGTTCCAGTACCAAAACTTCATGACGCATACATTCTCAATCAATCTCAATCTCATCAATTGGATGCAAATTCTGGGTTTTGGCAAATGAATCTGCTCTACTCACCACATTCATTACTCCGTTTGGGAAACATTGCTTTAAGGGACTCTGCTTTAGCATCTCCTTGGTACCAGAACATTTCCAAAAGAGAATGCCAGCTGCTAGAAGGCGTAGATGGGGTAGTTTGCTAGATGGATGATGTCCTGGTCCATGCATAGACACAGACTCAACATGCGATTGTTGGCAAGTGTTAAAGCAATTGGAAGATGCAGGTGTGACACTGAAACATGAGAAGTGTAGATTCTCCAAAAACTATCAAGTTTCTGGGACAGATCATTGACATAACTGGAGTGAGAGCTGACCCAGATAATGCGAGAGCTGTCACCAGCATGGAGGAGACAACTGATGTGAATGTGGTGAGAAGGTTTCTTGGGATGGTTAATCATTTTCTCACCCTCCCTCAGCAGAGATGACACAGCCAGTGAGAGAGCTACTGAGTGCTAAAC